>CM040123.1:134132535-134549803 GCA_022559845.1 Amorphophallus konjac | reverse complement strand
ATGCTTATGTTTCTATTTATGCATATGTGATTAATGACTAATGACATGTGGATGCAGTTCTGGAGGTACTTGTACATACCGATGGAGCGAGCCGCCGTCTTCCGCCCAGAGGCAGTCCCCCTTGCTCGGCGCTGGCTCCTGTACATGACAGGTGCCCCGCATGCCTACGAGCTGTAGGCCGTGAGGCAAGAGTTCCGCGACTTCCCGTCACCCTTGGTACATATGCTATGTTTATGCATCTGTCCTATTTCCTATTGATGATTATGTGATATGATGTTATGATATGTAATGAAATGCAAGTTGTGTGGCGGCCCTACTTGGGTATGGCAGACGAAGACCAGCCCTGGGTTGCAGCAGGCAGGCACTTGTTCGGGTGGGAGATTTGGCTCCATTGCCTGAACGAGATCGAGCCTCTTCACCTTCGGCTGGTGATGAGGACCCTCGACCTACACCAGGAGTTGGTCGAGGTGGCAGAGCCGCGTGGCGTCGGGCAGAAGACCCGAGGGCGTGCGATGACGATAGATTGGCGGCTGCACTTCCCAGAGCAGTACGTCGACTGGCAAAGAGGTGGTACCCCGTTCGTCTCCCAGGCGGTAGACAGCATAGCGTACTTCTGGACCTACTGGAGGACCTACGCCAGTCGGCCTCAGATGCGGCCACGAGGGGTACGTATGAATGCATGCTTTTCTATATGCCTTCAATTGCTATATGTTGGATGTGCGACTAATATATGATAAATGCAGGATGCATGGGATGCAGTAGTGGCGGACATGTAGGTACAACTCCACACCCTGGAGGCCTGACTAGCGGTCACTCGATCAGAGTTAGAGATGCTGGTGAGTATGCTCTTTGAATGTTATGATATGAATCCTGAAGTTAAGTGATTAGCGACTGACAGTCTTAAAATGATGCAGCGTGCCAGCAGAGGGTAGCAGCGAGAGGAGCGGGAGGAGCGTCCAGCTCGAGCCCAGTGGATCAGAGTGCCTAGATCGCTTCATTAGAGGAGTGACTGGTGGGAGCGGTGACATGAGCTGAGGCAGCCGAGCGCGACATGATAGCACAGGTGAGAGAAACCTCTTAAGCCATGCAGTTAAAATAACTTCCTTTTGAAAAAGCTCATGACAAGTGGTGTGATAATGCAGGCGCAGGAGCTATAGGAGGCACAGACCAAGGCTGCCGTAGCAGGCACCGAGCTGGCGATCCACGACCAGCTGGTTGCAGAACTCGAGGAGGAGGGATGACAAGTCATCGAGGAGTTGGAGCGAGAGAGACAGCGAGCTGTCGAGGAGGAGCAGAGATGACGAGCTGCAGAAGAGCAGCAGAGCCGACGAGTTACAAAGGAGCAGAAGGAGCTACCCCGGGAGACACTAGAGCTGTAGCTGCTCCTTAGGATGGAGAGGAGGGAGCGCGACCACAAGCGTACTGAGCACGACCGTGAGCGGGCAGAGTTGGCGGAGTTGAGGCTTCGTCTAGGTGCTGTAGAGAAGCGAGTGAGGGCGGCATAGGACCACTACCGGAGGGGCCGGGAGCGGGCACGAGCTGAGGGGCGACCCAGCGCCTACTCTGCCACGAGTTATGTAGCGGGTTCCTCTACGCACCAGCGGAGAGAGGAGGAGCTCAATCGACCCGAGAGATCTGCTACCAGCCAGGGGTCGATGAGGCCCCCACGGGTTCCTCCTAAGGATAGAGGTGAGGTAGAGAGTAGCGAGAGGAGAGAGGAGGGAGGTGAAGAGAGCTGGAGAGATTGCTGTTGTACACCGCCTCTTGCACTTTTGTACACATATAGTTATGATGATTATGAAAAGCATGTTTTTGTTACATGGGTTGTCCTTTTTGTACTTGTGTACTTGTATCCCCTCACCCCTGCGTTCACTGAAACAAACAGGTTGGTTAATCTGTTCAGCTTGGCCCCTTGCTCAATAAGCAAGGGGATGTCCTTTTTGACCTTAGTAAAGGGTCAAGGGGTCAAGCCTTTAATCAACTAAGATAAATAATGAAAAGATATAGGGAAATGGAACGTGCAAGCAAGCAGATGCATACTAAAAATAAAAGATGACCAAGCACTATGTAATCAAGTAAATGACACCTCTCTCTCTCTATTTTTTTAGAAATGATGTCCACCTGATTGGGCGCAGATTTTTTTTTTCAAATTTCAAGAAATAAAAAAATGACGTCCATATGGGTGGGCGCAGATTTTTTTTAAATTTTTTTTTGAAAATTTGAGAATTAAAGAAATGACGTCCATATGGGTGGGCGCAGATTTTCTTTTTTGAATTTTTTTGTTTCTTTTGGAATTAAAGAAATGACGTACATCAGTGTGGGTTCAATTTTGGTTTGAATTTTTTTTATTTTTTTATTTCTTTTGGAATTAAAGAAATGACGTCCATCAGTTTGGGCGCAATTTTTTTTAGAAAAATAAAGAAATGACGTATCATGGTACATATGTCTTAAAACCTTACACATTCACCATCTTAAATTCATTAACCATTCTTAAATCATTTAACAAAGGGTCAACATGCTTAATGCTCATGCTTTCACTCATAACCTCGCGCGGCCTATTCTCCCAAGTCTGTCTTTGCCATTCTTCAAGCTTATGACATACCACGGAGGGGGAATGAAAGAAAATATTGGGGAAGTCCACGAGGGGTTTCGAAAGATCGGGAAAACTTCCCTCCCCTTCCCTATTACCTATTGGGGTTCGATCTTTGGCTTACGGAAAATTTTGATGTCTTTTGGCCTTTTGAGATGCACGCTTACGACCAGGGTTTTCCCTTCGGGGACTTTGCCCTCTTAACATGCTTTTCTTTTGATGTGATTTGATTTTTCACTTTTCTTTGCTTTTCATGAAATGAAAACCTAATTGTATTTAGGCTTTTGAAATATTTTGTTCCCTTTTGGGCCCTGACTTTCACCTACTAGGGCGGCGGGTAGGTTTGGTAGTCTAACCTAGAGTTTGACTTCCCCCCTCGTGAACCGAAGAGAAAAGAACGGGTAAAGTCTTACACTCTTAATTTGGCTTTGACTTTCCTCAGATTTTGAACCGTTCTAGTCTATGAGTTAAGCGTGTGGTGTGTGAGTGTTGACCCAAGGTTAAATCATCAAGATTGAAGAATGAATTAGAGATTTTAATTTTTCGGGTTTCGTGACCCATGCACCATGCCGGTCATTTTTTTTTGGAAAAAGAGTTAGGGGTAATATTTCTTAAGGTATAGTCCATTCCATGGGTGAGCTAGTTCTTCACCATCAACATTAACCAATTTATAGGCATTGCCATGATAAGTTTCTTTTATGACAAAAGGCCCTTCCCAATTTGGTTGGAGTTTTGAGCGAGGACCACCAGGTTTTATAAAGATTCTTTTAATCACCATTTCACCGACTTTGAATTTTCTCTCAGTTACTTTCTTTTGATAAAAACGTGGGAGCTTGTTTTGATAAATTTGTGCATGTTCAGCAGCGGCCAGACGTTTCTCATCAAAGAGTTCCAATTGTGCAAGGAGAGATTCACGACATTCATCAATGTACAGCTCCTTATCCAATTGTACTGTAAGAGAAGGAATAAGAATCTCATAAGAGACCACCGCCTCCATTCCATAAGTGAGGGCCAAAAGAGTTTGCCTAGTAGGAGTGCGAATGGAAGTACGGTAGCCCCATAGAGCTTCAACAAGTTTTTCTGGCCAATCCGCAAATTTGTTAGCCTCACATTATTTCTTGATAATTTTGATTAGAGTTTTATTTATAGCCTCCGCTTGCCCATTACCCTATGGATAATACGGGGATAAATGATGCAATACAATGTTATACCTATTGCAGAGGTCCTGAAGTTCTTGAGAGATGAATTGAGGGCCATTGTCGGTGACGATGGAGCTTGGGATGCCGAATCTTGCAATGATGTTTTTCATCCACTTGGTGAAGTACTCCGTGGCCGTGAGTATAAAAAATTTTGGTTTCGTGAGGAGGTTTGAATCACCAAGAGGTCCAATGATATCAAAAGCCCACATGGAGAAAGGCCATGAGGAGGACATAGGATGAAGCGAAGAGGTAGGAGAGTGGATCTTGTCGACGTGCAGTTGGCACTTGACACACCTTCGAACATAGATAAAGCAGTCCTATTCTAGAGTGGGCCAATAGAAGCCTAATCTAAGAATCTTCTTAGCTAACATTTGGCTATTGACATGACCCCCACAGACTCCTGAATGCGTCTCTTCCACGACCTTCCATGATTCATCATCGTCAAGGCACCTGAGAAGAACACCAATGAGACCTCTTCTATAGAGCACGCCTCCAACCAGAGTGTATCTTTGGGTGACTCTCCTGATCACTTTCTTTTCTTCCGCCATGGCTTCTTTAGGATAAGACTGATCTTGACAATATTTGGCAATCTCGTAATACCATGGCTTTTCCTCATCATCCAATTCTTCTTCTAAATCTAATAGCACGACTTCCTTGTTCTCAATGATTTCACCGTCCTTAACCTTCTTTAGCACCTCCTCCTTAACACTAAGAAATGTGGGATCCTTAATAGCAGGTGTAAGATGCTTCTGAACGATAATAGAATGGAAGTCCCTCTCGGGGAGGAAAATTAAGGAAGAGGCAAGTGAAGCAAGAGCGTCCGCTAAAATGTTCTAGCTGCGAGGAACATGATCAAAGATCAGCTTGGTAAAGAGCTTGGCATAAGCAGAAGCAAGTTCCTGGTAGGGTTTGGGCTAGGGATCGAGTGTTCGGCATTTGGTGAGCACTTGGTGAAGAATCAACTGACTATCACCTATAATCCGCAACTGGGTGACACCAAATTGATGAGCGGTCTCAAGGCCAGCCAGAAGAGCCTCATATTCAGCTATATAATTTGTGACAGGGAAGGCGAGCTGAGAGACAAGTGGAATGGTGATACCCTCAGGTGTTAAAAAAACCATGCCAATCCCCCTACCGTGAGAATTCAGAGCCTCATCAAAATGTAATGTCCACATGGGATCTGAAGGTTGATTAATGGACATCAGTTCCTCATCTGGAAACTCTGAGCGAGCAGGATCAATTCTTGGGAGAGGGTGATGAGCAAGATGTTCCACGATGGCATAGCCTTTAATCACCTTTTGCTGAATGTAAGTGATATCAAACTGAGAGAGGAAGCTTTGCCATCGTGCCAATCGATCAGTAAGGATAGATTTTTCAAGGAGGAATTTGATAGGATTCATACGAGCAATGAGATGAACCTCGTGAGCTAGGAAGTAATGCTTCAATTTTTGCACTATCCAAACCAAAGCAGCGCAAGTCTTCTCCATAGCTGTATATTTCTGCTCACAGGGGTTGAGGAGCTTAGACAAGTAGTATGCTGCCCTCTCCTTTCCTTCTTCATCAACTTGTGCAAGGACGACACCTACTGAGTCATCCAGGACAGAAATATAAAGAACAAGTGGTTTGCCTAGAACTGGCGGCCTCAGGATAGGAGGATTGGCCAAATAATCATTCAATCCGTCAAAAGCTACCTGACACTTGTCATCCCAATTAAACTTAATTCCCGACTTAGTAAGCTCATAAAATGACCTACATCTTTGTGAGTGTTGGGAGACAAATCGGCGAATAAATTGCAACCTCCCTATCAAATCTCGAACTTCCTTCAAATTCTTTGGGAGGAGGCATATCTCTTATTGCCCTCACCTTGTTGGGATCAATCTCAATACCCCTCTTGCTAACAATGAATCCAAGCAGTTTTCCTGATGAAACACCAAATACACATTTCTTGGGGTTCATTTTCAATTGATATTCTCGCGCTCTTTGCAACACTTTAGCTAGAGCCCCAGGATGCTCGATCCTTGTCCTTGATTTCACTACCAGGTCATCAACATACACCTCGATATAAATATGGATCATATCATGAAAAATAGCCATCATGGCCCTTTGGTAGGTGGCTCTGGCATTCTTGAGTCCGAATGGCATGACCACGTAGCAATACGTGCCCCAGGGTGTAGTGAACGAAGTCTTCTCTTGATCTTTTGCAGCAAGCAAATCTGATTGTAACCTGAAAAACCATCCATAAAGGAGAGGGTCTCGAACCCTGCCATATTATCAATCAGCACATCAATGTGAGGGAGAGGGAAATCATCATTAGGACACGCGCGGTTAAGGTCCTGGAAGTCTATGCAAATTCTGACCCTTCCATCCTTCTTTATTACCGGGACAATGTTAGCCACCCAATTAGGATAAAGGACGACTCTGATGAATCTAGCTTTGTAAAGCTTATCGACCTCTTCTTTCATTTTCAATGTCATATGCGGGTGGAAACGCCTCAACTGTTGTTTGACCGGGATAGACCCTGCTTTAGTGTTAGATGGTGTTCAACAAGTGCAGGGTCCAGACCCGACATATCCTCGTAACTCCATGCAAACGTGTCCTTGAATTCTTAGAGAATCAGAATGAGCACCTCTTCTTCAGAGGGTGATAAATTTTTGCTTATGAGGACAATCCTAGGGTTTTCCTCAGTACCCAAATTAATCTCTTTGGTGGGCTCTTCTACTGAGGCTGATGGTTCATCGAATCTCCTCATGCCGCTGGCAAAAGCATCAGCCTCATCCTCATATTCTCCATACTCTTCATCCCCCTCTTCAAAAGGGTCTTCAGCATTCATGATTTTGTAAACGCCGAACCCTTCGTCGAGAACACACACATCCTCACATTCCGAATACGGCAAAAGGATCAGATCATCTACAAACTATGGGATAGTCAAACATGCCTGGCACCTCTTGGCTAAATCTAACAAGAATCTATGGGGAATCTGCTTACCCTTGGCCTTCCTAGTAGCGACTACCCCTGGACTCTTATTGCTAGTAGAAGAAGAACAACTAACCTGACTGCTAACCCCTAAGGAACAAGGAGAAGAAGAAGACGAAATGGGTACATGAGGTGGTACAACAGAGGACCCCTCATCGGAGGGGTAAAGAAAGCCCACTAACGGACCTTGGACGAGCGGCCCTTGGGTCGGGGCACACTCAGGAACAAGATAAGAGGTTTCTTCGATAGAGATGAGAGAGGTGGATTGGGGAATTTGATTATTGGCATTTTTTTCATTTTCTATAATTGTGAAGTAGTCAGAGGGAGGGGTAAAAGATAATGATGTGGAAATGGAAAGATTTGAGAATTCTTGAACAAGAGAATGGTTGAGTAATTGCCCAGGAGGAGGCATAATAGAAAGTTGAGAGTACTGCTCAATGAGCAAAGGAGGAATTAATGGAGTTTGTAGAAAATCTGGAATTAATGAAATCACGGCCGTGGGTGGTCTGGGAATGTTATTGAAGAATTTGGAACATGCAAAAGCAATCAATGATGGATGGACGAAATTGAGTAAAAAGAGGCCGGCCCACAGCCTGTCTATGGTGAAGCCTTCTTCAAACGGCACATCTGGCTCCCCGGTGTCGGTGTAGTTGCTCAACATCTGCCTCTTATTAGTGATAACTGCCGGCTTCTCTATCATATCATGAACAAGTGGCGGCCATGCTGGATCAGTCGGCATGAAGAGTCGACTCAGAGCAATAGTGATGTCATTCATATCAAACCATCTATACCAATCACATTCAGGGTCGTCCATCTTCCTTCTCTTACTCGGCCTCAAAGACTCTAAAGCTTTGTAAGTGACCAGCGGAGCTATGTGATGAGCAAACTGACGTGCATGCACATCTTGATTGTCCAAAACTGAAGTAACTATAGTGGTCTGCTCCTCGATCTGTTCAGTGCGCCCTCTCACGAAATTTGTATAAAGAGACCATGTGAGTGGCCGTCTATCTGGATTGAGAGTGGTGGTCATGGTGGTCCACAACTTTTCTTCATCTTCAAAAAATTCTATTTTACCTGGCCCTTTGTACCCTAGGCCACCTCAGGGAGTGAGCTTATGAGTCTTGACAGGCTTCGCCTTGCCTTGATGATTTGCCCCGAGGCCTTTGCCAGATGTATACCCCATTTTCATCATGATGTTCCAGCCTGGGGTATTCATCGTATTTTTCTTTTTCCTCCCCTTTTGCGGTGGGGAGGGAGTTAGCGCCAGGGTGAAAACTGCAGCTTGTGGTCTCAATATATCATGTCGCGGATCGGCAAGATCTAGCACAGATAATATAGGCATATTAGATGGCCAGATGGAGGGCACTGATGTTGCTGAGTGGATATCAACGGTTGGCAGAATGGGCACACTAGTCACTTTGATCACGCGTCCCTTGTGTGGAAATTTTATACATTGATGGTTTGTGGAAGGGACAACGTCAAGTGCCTGAATGTATGGATGCCCCAAAATGGCATTAAACGTGGGGTCCATATCCAACACATGAAAATTAACTATGACAGAGGAGAGACCTAGTCCCACTTTCAAAGTAACAACCCCCATAGGTGGCTTCTTCGTGTTATCATAAGCTGTCGCTGTGATAGGTGAGGACCGAATCTCACTCTCCGGAATGCCGCACTTCTTCAAGATGCTAGGTGGCAGAACATTAGTGGATGCGCCAGTGTCCACCAAACACTGGCTGAAAGCTACTTTGTTGATATCAACGGTGATGCACAAAGCAAACTTTCTTGCCGGCTTCGGGGCTAGCTCATGTTCATGGAAGGCAATTGCGGGCTGATCCCCTGCTGGTGTTAGGATTGATGTAATCTGCTCAGCTAGGATGTCTTCATTGACCATCACTTTTTGCAAGTATTGTTTAAGGACTTCTTGATGTGTCGTTACCTTCTAATCAGTTCCAGAATGGAAATCCTTGTCGGGGTTCTGTCTAAATGCTTCAACAAATCATATTGAGTCCCCGGTATGGACTCCGGCTCTTGTGATGGCTCTTCTTGCCCCTGCACGGGCTCCTTCTCTTGTCGCTGTAGAAACACACGGTGAAAAATCCATCCACTGCGGAGCACCATGGTTTGAGAACTCTGCACCTCCCTTGGGTTGTTGATGGATGGTGGGTTAGTGGAAGAAGAAGGAATATCAGGGTTAATAGGTTTAACAAGAACAACTGGTTGGGGAACCCTGATAAGGGGCCTTGTCGGCTGAAGGTTGGTGGGAAGTGGTGAGGTTGATAATGAAGGTGCAACGGCAGGAGGGTTGGAAAGAATTATTGTTGAAGGGGTAGGTGAAGGGTGGACAAAAATGGGCCCTGGAGGTGAAGGATTAGTGGTGGTAGGCATGTGGGGGTTTGGGGAAGGACGAAGTAGCAAAGGCCTAGGAGGCGTAGTGTTAACGGGGGTAGATGAGAATGCCGGTGAAGGGCAGGTAAGGAATGGCCTGGACAGCAAAGGATTCATGGAGGCAGAAGAGGTTTGTGGTGTAGGTAAAGTGGAGGAAGGGCGGATGATAAGAGGCATTTGCGGCAAAGGGTTGGTGGTGGAAAGTGTTAGGGTGCTAGGCCCGGATACAGAGGGGGGTGAATGTATCCTTCTATGAATAATGGCCAATTAAAAACTCAGATGCTGGACGCAATCACAGAATGAAACAAATTCAATTAAACTTATGAGCAAACACATAGAGCGCGCCTATCCAAGCATCTAGCGGAAGCAAGCACACAAAGCAAACCATTGCTCAATAGACTTTTTAGGTGGTTCGGTCCTCCAGACCTACATCCACCCCTCACTCCCAACCGGAGTGAGGCTTCACTAGCCAATGCTAGACAAGCAGACTCAGTCTGCAAATAGTTGCTGCCACACAGCTTGACCAGGGGAACAGCCTCCCCTCTTCCTCCCAACCGGAGGGACCCCTGGACTTGTAACCCGCAAGCCCAGAACCGGAGACAAGTCTCCCTTCCTCTGACCAGAGGGAACCCACAAGTAGCTCCCAGCTACTTGCAACCGGAGATCAGATCTCCCTTCTCCTGATCCACAGGAGGAACCCGACCTCACTACTGAGAATTGGAAGAACAAGGATAGCCAAATAAGAAGGGGAAAAATAGAAACACGAAATGAAAATAACTTCAGCAAATAGAACGCTAAAAAATGAAATGCACAATGTGGCTCTCAACGGAGCTGACTGGCCTGGATCTGATCCACGGTCCAGTAGACAGATCTTCAGGTAAGCTTCTCTTCCTCTTCTCTTCTCTCTCACTTTCTTTTTCTCTTAACCCTCACGAGCTCTCTAACTCTTTCTTTCTCTTCTTTTCCTTCTGCTCTTCTTCTCTTTCTTTTCTTCTGGATCGAACTCTCTGCACTTCTCCTTTTTTTGCTTTTTCCTTTCGATCAACCTTCATCTGTGGACGAGGGCTTGAATATATAGCAGCAGTAGCAGGTGGATCAGGTGCAGAATGCGTGTGCCTCCCACACTTCATCCAGAACCTTCTTGCCACGTGCCTTTATAGCATTGGTTCCTTTAGCATTGGATCACGTGCAGCCCAGACACCGGTGAATGTTCTTCCTCGGACCTGCAAGGAGATAAAAACCATTAACACTGAGGGCCACAAGAACTAAAACTGCATGAGGTATGTGATAGCAATACGAGATGCACTTTACTGAGAACGACATGAGATACACAAGATTATTACAGTACGAGACAAGGAGAGAATGACACGAGGTCAGATGAAAACAGCACGAGGTAAAAAGAGAACGACACGAGATACATACTAATAAGGCTAACACTACAAAGAGAACAACACGAAGTCAGAAGAGAACATCATGAGGTGAGAAGGAAGTCTCATGGAGTGAAAAGGTAGACAAACACGCGATTAGAAGGAACCTGGACGAAGATAGAAAGAAACAACACGAGGACATAAACACAAGAATAACACGAAGACACGAATACAAAAGCAACACGAAGACATGAATACAAAAACAACACGACATAACAAACAGCAAAGAGAACGGCGCGAGGTGAAACGACACTTTACTAAAAAGACTTGAATACACACGAAAACAACTTGGACTGAAACCAACTCGAAGATGAAAACGACACGAAAACAACATGGACTGAAACAAGGTATAGACTTGCCAAAGAACTGGACGATGTATAGACTTGGACAAGGCAAAGTCTGTACAGACTTGAGGGTTCACAACGTATATACTTTGGCAAGACAATGGCTGTACATACTTGAAGTGAAGACCAATGAATAGACTTCAAAGTTCAGCTGCCAATGAATAGACTTGGAAAGCTTGAAAGCCAATGTACAGACTTGGAAGCTTAAACCAATGTATGGACTTAGCTTCGAACATGCTACAGTGCATTGTATGGACTTTGAAGACTGATGCATGATGCTAAGCCAATGTGTAGACTTTGGCTTGAAACGAAGGTAAAGATGAGGCTGTATAGACTTGGCCAGAACAAGAGACTCGAAGACAAAGGGGTGACACAGATGGAACGACACGAAGTGGCACAGAAAGCAGCACGAGGTACTGCAGTGTACAGCACGCGCTGGAACAAAACACGACATGAAGACAATCAACAAACATAGTTGGAACAACACGATGTTGAAAAAGATAACACAAAGTGAAGTGAACACAACCAACACGAAGTATAAGGAACAGTACGGACATGCAGGGTATTATCTCATAGCAGTTTTTCTTGTTAATCATGGAAAGTTCGAATGCATAACATTACTCATGATATCTGATTAAAAATAACAATATTTAACATAGTGATGCTCATCATCAAAACACTAGGGAAGTCACAAAAGTCCAACAATCTTCCCCTTTTTGATGATGGTAACACTATATTAAATAACAGAGATGAAGTGCATGAAGATAAGCTGTGAAAATAGGCAATGCAGACACACAACACACTCGCCTCCTCTGACGACTCCCAAGAGCTCCCCCTGAACACAACATCCACTTACCTCTGACTAGATAACTCAGGACACTTATCTTTCGCTCCCCCTCAGCAACGCACAAAAGCACAAGCAAGACACTCTCCCCCTTTGACATCATCAAAAACTAGGGGCAGGACTGAAGATATCACGAAAAGACAATTGCTGACAGTGGAGAGAAAACAATAGAGAGTATGGCTGATAAAGGAGAGTTATTGAGATGTTTAAGCAATTAAGAAAGCCATTAATTTCATGTGAGGATTTTGAGGATCAGTTAGTCAGACTGCGTGCAAAATGGTGAATGAAGATTTGCTCCATACACAGAACCAGATTCTAAGCAAGTAAGGTACAAGATACCAGTATGGTCAGAGTAAGTCTTTACTCAGAGAGTATAAAGCAAGGAAGTCAGGAAAAACAAAGACCTGTGGTATTGAAAACAAACAAACCAAGACCTAAATGCCAAGTGAACAGAATCTGGATACCAAGAGGAAGAAAATTTTTCAAAGATGGTCAAGATCAAAGATAAATTTGTCAAGTACACCTTTGACATTAGGGAGACACCTTGTTTAGAGGCAGGAATCCCCAGTTACTTGGTGGCAAGACCACATTACCCCTTCTGACAAGAGGACAGAGATAGTATTCTAACTGGTGTTGACATTAAGGTGACACCTTTACCAGAGGCCAGACACCCCAGTTACTAACCAGATATGTACCATTGCTCTGTATGATCAAGACAGCTAATTAAGCCTGATTTATACTGCCATCTCATGACATGGGATACTTTCACTTCATTGATGAAAGTCCCAGTTTCTCAATGAACAGTTAACAAGGTTGTTAAAACTTCTTTCATGAATTTTTCATTAAACTGCACTTGAAACCTTGTAAATTAGTTTTGATTCAGTTTGAGAACAATACACCAGCTCCAAAGTTTTTCAGAAAAAAACACTATATACCTCATTTCGGACTCAACTTAGACTAAGTAGGTATGCTGTACTGGCTAGATCAGAAGTCAGTTACAGTGTAGGAAGATAGTCTTGAATTCAGATTTTGATCTCAGTGGGACTAACAGCCGAAATTCCAACAAGAAATTAGATGAACAGTCTTAACGGATAAAACATTCAAAAATTTCTTTTATCCACCTACTCAAACTGATTCTCTTATAAGGTCAGCAAAAGTCCGTTCAAAGTATGTTCAGATTTAGCCAAAAGAGCATGACACCAATTATTAATCTAGCTCCCCCTGAGACCTTGACTCCAACTCAGACTTAACCAAGACAAACCTCAAAACACCTCAAAGAAAATAAAGTGGTATCAATCAGTACGAGTGAATCAGCAAACACCCATAATGAGGTTATTTTCAGTAACAGATAATGAGCAAAGATAAGCATAAGAGCACATGACAGATTATTTAGAAATCAATTATTCAATCATGAAATTTTGTAAATACCTAATTCTTTGCGCAATGTGCTAAATTTTTCAGTATCCAGTGGTTTAGTGAAAATATCTGCAATTTGTGAGTTAGTGCCAACATGGATCAATTCAAAGGTCTTCCTAGCTACTTCATCACGAATAAAATGATGCCTGATTTCGATGTGTTTAGTTCGAGAATGAAGTACAGGATTCTTTGCAATGTTTATTGCACTAGTATTGTCACAAAAGATGGAAGTGCAACCTAGCTCAACTGAGTAATCTAGAAGCTGGTGTTTTATCCATATAACCTGTGTGCCACAGCTCCCTGCTGCCACATACTCTGCTTCAGCAGTAGAAAGAGTCACAGAGTGTTGCTTCTTGGATCCCCAAGAGACTAGGCACCCTCCTAAAAATTCGCAGTGACCACTAGTACTTTTCCTGTCCAATTTACATCCTGCATAATCTGCATCTGTATATGCAATGAGATCTAAACTACATGATGCAGGATACCAAAGACCTAGATCATGGGTAGCATATAAGTATCTAAAGATTTCTTTTACAGCTGCCAAATGCAATTCAGTAGGCCTAGACTGGTATCTGACACACATCCCTACACTAAATTGAATGTCAGGCCTGGATGCTGTTAAGTAGAGGAGTGAACCGATCATACCTCTATATAATTTGGCATCCACTTCTTTACCTTTTTCGTCTGAATCCAGTGAGGAGTTGGTGCCCATGGGTGTTGAGATAGTCTTGAGGTTGGTCATTCCAAACCTTTTCAGCATCTCCAGAGTATACTTGGTTTGATTTATGAAACAACCATCCTCCATCTGTTTGACCTGCAGCCCAAGAAAATACTTTAGTTCGTCAACTAAACTCATTTCAAATTCATGAGACATTGATTCAGAAAATTCTTTACACAATGTTGAATTGTTAGATCCGAAGATGATATCATCAACATATACCTGGACCACTATTAAATCCTTTCCGAGATTTTTGGTGAAGAGGGTTTGGTCAACCTTACCTCGAGTGTAGCCCTTGCTCAAGAGGAATTCAGAAAGTCTCTCATACCAGGCTCGGGGAGCCTGCTTCAATCCATAGAGGGCTTTATTCAACCTAAAAACCATGTTAGGCTGAACAGAGAAATTAAAACCTAGAGGTTGTTCAACATATACCTCTTCCTTCAATACCCCATTTAAGAATGCGCTTTTGACATCCATCTGCTGCAGCCGAATGTTCCTAGAGCATGCAAATGCAAGCAGAATTCGTATAGCTTCCATCCTAGCCACTGGGGCATAGGATTCATCAAAATCCACACCAAATTCCTGACTGTAGCCTTGAGCTACAAGTCTTGCTTTGTTTCTAGAAATAGCTCCATTCTCATCAACTTTATTCTTGAAAATCCATTTAGTGCCAATGACATGAGTGTTATCAGGTCTGGGAACTAGTTCCCATACAATATTTTTCTCAAATTGATTTAATTCCTCACACATGGCGGATACCCAAGAATCATGTTTTAAGGCTTCTTCCACAGATTTGGGTTCCACCTGAGATACCAATGCAGCTAAGTCCTATTCTTGGACAATTCTAAAATGAGACCTAGTCCTAGGAGGATCATGCAAATTTCCTATGACATTTTCACTAGGGTGGTCTTTGTGAAATATTATCTCACCTGAGGGTTCACCTACCTCAGCTGCTCCTTCTTGCTGTGAGTTTTCTGGTTGAGCAGCTGGCTGCATTTCTTCTTCTTCAATTCTCTCCAAGAAATCTCCCTCATTAGATGGCTCCCTGTCATCATCCATCACTTTGTTAGAGAAATCATTTTCATCAAACACTACATGCGGTGTTTCTTCAACAGTTTGGTCAGCTTTATTGAAAACTCTGTAAGCCCTTGAAGTTTCTGAATATCCGAGAAAAATTTCAGGAGAGCTCCTAGCTTCAAATTTGTCCAAACCATTCTTACCATTATTGTGGATAAAACATTTGGAACCAAAAACTTTAAAGTAAGAAATGTTTGGCTGCTTACCCTTGAGAAGTTCATATGGAGTTTTCCTATGAGTAGGTCTTACCAAGGCTCGGTTTAGAATGTAGCATGCAGTATTCGCAGCTTCAGCCCAAAATCTCCTTGGAAGTCCACTCTCAATCAGCATAGTCCTGGCCATTTCAATTATTGACCTGTTTCTTCTCTCAACAATTCCGTTCTGCTCCGGTGTCCTGGGAGAAGAGAATCTGTGAGTCACTCCCTCTTTTGAGCAAAATTCAGAAAATGAAGAGTTCTCAAACTCTCCTCCGTGGTCAGACTGAATAGTAATGATATTATGTTCACCTTGCAGTTTGATTTTATTGAAAAGTTCTTCAAAGTGAACAAAAGCATCATTTTTATTTGCTAAACAAAACAACCAAGAAAATCTAGTGTAGTCATCCACTATGACTAATCCATATCTCTTACCTGACAAACTTTGTATGCGAGTAGGACCAAAGAGATCCATGTGCAAGTGCTGCAGCGGTTTAGATGAAAGATTCTCAGTTCTTAACTTAAAAACTGCACGAGTCTGTTTACCTAGTGCACAAGCATCACATAGCTTGGACCCTAACTGAAATCTTATTCGGGGCAAACCTCTAACTAGGTTATGCTTAGACAGTTTATTCATTGTAGACAAACTAGCATGGCCTAGACGCCTATGCCAGTCAAACGCAACCTGTTCAGAATTAGCAGACATACACAAGTGAGTTTCAGCATTATCATCCAGGTCTACGATGTATACATTGTTTACTCTATGACCTTTGAACATGACGTTATCAGAATTCAGCTCAAAAATAGTATAGGAATTGTGGTCAAAGAGTACCTTGTGTCCTTTGTCGCAGAGTTGACTAATACTTATCAAGTTGTGCTGAAGTCCTTCTACAAGATACACATCTTCAATGGAGTTAGTAGAGGACTTACCAATTGTACCAATTCTAATTATTCTTCCTCTGTTATTTCCACCGAATTTGACCAGGCCCCCAAACTTCATTTTCAGTTTGCTAAATTTGGACCGGTCTCCTGTCATGTGCCTGCTACAGCCACTGTCAAGATACCACTTATTATGCTCGGCTGCCAGGCTAACCTGCGAAAGTTCAGACAAAGTAATGTGGGACCCAATTCAAATTGGGTCCAAAGACAGTTTTCAATTTATCCAAATCACACTTAGGAACCCACATTTGTTTTACTGTTCTTTTCAGAGATTTCATGTAGATTGATTCTTCCTTCTTGGCATTTCTCAGTGGATGTTGAATGAGCCTATTCCTATTAAAATTATGCTGTTTCCGAGCAGAGAAATTGTTGTTTGGCCTCTTAGAGGAAACACGTGTGTGCTGAGCATAATTCATGTAGCCATTTTTATTCAAATGAAAATTGTGCTGAAGGTGATGCATGTTCGCATGCTTTCCTTGATAACTATCATGCTGAATTTTCTTAGCGAAACTGTTCACCTTTCTAGTGACATCAATAGGAATGGTCGTGTGAAAACCCTTGTTCCACACCTGTTGCACAGGAACAGTTCTAGTCTCAGGATTTCCTGACTTAGTCTGCTGACCAGTGGATTGAATAGATTTGCTGGTCGAAACCTTCAATGTAGAGACAGATTTGGAAATGGATGGGGTTTCCAGTGTTTCTTTGCCCTTGGCGGGGCAGAACGTGACAGCTTTGAATTCAAAGGGTTTTTTACTTGTGGGATTATATCCTAATCCCTCCCTGTTGAAGTTTACCCTCGACCCCAGAAGGACATCCAGATTATTTCTCCCCTCTGTAAATTTTTCTAGTATTTTTCCTTTGTCCTCAATCTCCTTCTGAAGTTCATTACATTGGTCCAGGAGTTCCTGATTAACTTTTCTAACCGCCTCATATTTTTCTGCAATCAGTCTAAACTCCTTTTTACTCTCTTCAGTTTTACTCTTCAGCTCATTCATCCTAGCTAGATTTTCCTCTCTTTCCATTCTAAACTTCTCGATCTCACTTCTAGCCTGATCTAGCTCAATGGCCATCTCCTTGGTTTTCATGTTGTCCGTAACAGCAATAGAGTGTTCCTCAGAAACAGAGTGAAACTTTCGTTTAAGCATTCTGTGCTCCTTGGTTAGAAAATTATATTTAGCTAACAGGTCGCCATAAGCGTCCTCCCAATCATCCAAGGTAAAATTCTCAAATAAGTTCGTTACCTCTTCCTCATGGTTGGCCATGAGGCAAGTCTTCTCTTCATCTTCACTGGACGAGGTGGCTTCTGGATCCTCCTCCTCGTCGCTCCATGTGCACAGCATGGCTTTCTTCTTCTTGTGCACCATCTTCTTCTGGTATCCGGGAGCCTTAGCTTGCAGCTCTGGACATTCACTTTTCATGTGACCAGGTTTCTGACAATGGTAGCATGTAACCTTCTTAACAACCGGTTCTTCTCAAGTTCTCGTTCAGGAGACTTCCTTGCAGCATTGAATCTCTTTCTCCTGTAGAATTTCCCTTTAGTCCTCTGGAACTTTCTGAATTGCCTGGTGAGCATGGCCTGCTCGCTCTTGTCCAGGTCTGAGAATCCGTCAGAGTCTTCGCTGCTACCACCACTGTTGCTGCTGCTGCTGCTCTTTTTAGTATGTCGTGAGACCTTCAAGGCAACATTCTTTCCCTTTCTGTCATGTCCATCATTCCCTTGTCTGAAGTTCATTTCGTGGGTCATGAGAGACCCAATCAGCTGGGTTACTGACATGGTGGATAAATCTCTTGATTCCTCTATGACGGTCACCTTAGTATCCCAAATGGGAGTTAGGGACCTAAGGATCTTCTTGACAATGTCTTCTTGCTGAATCTCCTTTCCAAATCCTCTCAGACTATTGATGATCACAGACAATCTAGCATACATTTCTGTGATCGACTCCTCTGGCTTCATCTTAAACAACTCATACTGAATTGTAAGCATATTGATCTTGGTAGCTTTCACTTGAGATGTGCCCTCATAAATTAACTGTAATTCATCCCACATTTTCTTTGCAGTCTTGCACGCTGAAATCCTCAAGTACTCTTCAGGGTGGACGGCGCACTGTATGATGCTAAGAGATGTCCAATTCAGTGCAGAGAGTTTTACCTGTTCCTCTGTCCATATTTCTTCGTTCGGTGGAAGTTGGTACGGACCATCTGTAATTACTCTCCAGAGCTTGTGGCTTTGGGCCCTGTTAAAGACTTCCATCCTGTTCTTCCAGAAAAAATAGTTATTACCATCGAAGAAAGGGGGACGAGTGATTGACTGCCCTTCAGCAATGTAGCTGCGAGGACCAGCGAATCCGTTTCCCTGGCTGTTGGACCACATATTGGGAAATACCCGCTCTGATACCAAGTGTTAGGGTGCTAGGCCCGGATACAGAGGGGGGTGAATGTATCCGTCTATGAATAATGGCCAATTAAAAACTCAGATGCTGGACGCAATCACAGAATGAAACGAATTCAATTAAACTTATGAGCAAACACATAGAGCGCGCCTATCCAAGCATCTAGCGGAAGCAAGCACACAAAGCAAACCATTGCTCAATAGACTTTTTAGGTGGTTCGGTCCTCCAGACCTACATCCACCCCTCACTCCCAATCGGAGTGAGGCTTCACTAGCCAATGCTAGACAAGCAGACTCAGTCTGCAAACAGTTGCTGCCACACAGCTTGACCAGGGGAACAGCCTCCCCTCTTCCTCCCAACTGGAGGGACCCCTGGACTTGCAACCCGCAAGCCCAGAATCGGAGACAAGTCTCCCTTCCTCTGACCAGAGGGAACCCACAAGTAGCTCCCAGCTACTTGCAACCGGAGATCAGATCTCCCTTCTCCTGATCCACAGGAGGAACCCGACCTCACTACTGAGAATCGGAAGAACAAGGATAACCAAATAAGAAGGGGAAAAATAGAAACACGAATGAAAATAACTTCAGCAAACAGAACGCTGAAAAATGAAATGCATAATGTGGCTCTCAACGGAGCTGACTGGCCTGGATCTGATCCACGTTCCAGTAGACAGATCTTCAGGTAAGCTTCTCTTCCTCTTCTCTTCTCTCTCACTTTCTTTTTCTCTTAACCCTCACGAGCTCTCTAACTCTCTCTTTCTCTTCTTTTCCTTCTGCTCTTCTTCTCTTTCTTTTCTTCTGGATCGAACTCTCTGCACTTCTCCTTTTTTTGCTTTTTCATTTCGATCAACCTTCATCTGTGGACGAGGGCTTGAATATATAGCAGCAGTAGCAGGTGGATCAGGTGCAGAATGCGTGTGCCTCCCACACTTCATCCAGAACCTTCTTGCCACGTGCCTTTATAGCATTGGTTCCTTTAGCATTGGATCACGTGCAGCCCAGACACCGGTGAATGTTCTTCCTCGGACCTGCAAGGAGATAAAAACCATTAACACTGAGGGCCACAAGAACTAAGATTGCATGAGGTATGTGATAGCAATACGAGATGCACTTTACTGAGAACGACACGAGATACACAAGATTATTACAGTACGAGACAAGGAGAGAATGACACGAGGTCAGATGAAAACAGCACGAGGTAAAAAGAGAACGACACGAGATACATACTAATAAGGCTAACACTACAAAGAGAACGACACGAAGTCAGAAGAGAATAGCACGAGGTGAGAAGGAAGTCTCACGGAGTGAAAAGGTAGACAAACACGCGATCAGAAGGAACCTGGACGAAGATAGAAAGAAACAACACGAGGACATAAACACAAGAATAACACGAAGACACGAATACAAAAGCAACACGAAGACATGAATATAAAAACAACACGACATAACAAACAGCAAAGAGAACGGCACGAGGTGAAACGACACTTTACTAAAAAGACTTGAATACACACGAAAACAACTTGGACTGAAACCAACTCGAAGACGAAAACGACACGAAAACAACATGGACTGAAACAAGGTATAGACTTGCCAAAGAACTGGATGATGTATAGACTTGGACAAGGCAAAGTCTGTACAGACTTGAGGGTTCACAACGTATATACTTTGGCAAGACAATGGCTGTACATACTTGAAGTGAAGACCAATGAATAGACTTCAAAGTTCAGCTGCCAATGAATAGACTTGGAAAGCTTGAAAGCCAATGTACAAACTTGGAAGCTTAAACCAATGTATGGACTTAGCTTCGAACATGCTACAGTGCATTGTATGGACTTTGAAGACTGATGCATGACGCTAAGCCAATGTGTAGACTTTGGCTTGAAACGAAGGTAAAGATGAGGCTGTATAGACTTGGCCAGAACAAGAGACTCGAGGACAAAGGGGTGACACAGATGGAACGACACGAAGTGGCACAGAAAGCAGCACGAGGTACTACAGTGTACAGCACGCGCTGGAACAAAACACGACACGAAGACAACCAACAAACATAGTTGGAACAACACGATGTTGAAAAAGATAACACGAAGTGAAGTGAACACAACCAACACGAAGTATAAGGAACAGTACGGACATGCAGGGTATTATCTCATAGCAGTTTTTCTTGTTAATCATGGAAAGTTCGAATGCATAACATTACTCATGATATCTAATTAAAAATAACAATATTTAACATAGTGATGCTCATCATCAAAACACTAGGGAAGTCACAAAAGTCCAACAGAAAGAGTTTGATTAATGGGGTGTATAAGGGGTCGGGAAGGTTGTGGAAATGGGGAAGGCTGAGGTGTTCTCAGTAAACGGGGAAACTGATTAGGATTTTGGTTTAAGGAGGCAATGGAGGCGCTCTGTACATGCCATCCCTATCCTCTCTCCAGCTCATGGAAGGTAATGACAGGGTTTACTTGTTGATTCTGGACGAGGTGCTCCGGCAGCAGATTCTGGACAATCCCCATGTCCGGCTGTGGTACTTGAACTTGCTGGTGTTGGACTTGTTGAGCTGGCTGCTGAGCCTACTGCGGTGCCTACTGCTGAGGAGGCCTTCTTGCCTTCAATGTAGCGATGAATCGTCTCATCTCATCCCAATCACTGTCGCCTTGATCATTCAGATCATATATATAGTCCTTAATATAGAAACAATGGTCAACATTATGCCCAGGTTGTTGGTGGTACACACAATACTGAGAGGTATCCACATTTTGGAGCCAGGCCAGCCCTTCTTTCGGCAAGGTGAGCGCGTTGGCGGCCAGAAGGGCATTAAAAATATCGGGAAGACTCTCGGATAATGGAGGATATTGGGCTCTCTTGGGGCCTGCGGGTCTTCTCGACTGCTGGGGGTCATAGTTTGTTGGTGGAGGCACTTGATGGTATTGCTGGGGAGCTGGAGGGTTTTGTGGTATAGCTTGACCTTGTGAAGGGGGAGGCCGAAAGGGTTGACGAGGGTTATTTTGTTGGTGCAGAGCTTGGTTAAAGAAGGAGGGTTGTTGAAATTGTTGTGGTGGCCTTTGGTTAGGAGGATTGCGGGATTGCATGGGATTACCAATCGCGCCCACCTGCTTATTCACAACCATACCATCGGTAGTAGCACCATTATTACTTGTGGCATTTGCTTTCCTCGGTACACTCGGCTTCTCTTCAAACATGGATATGATGGGCGAGTCCTTCATCGGAGTTTGAATGTATCTCGCCCTCTCATAAAGCTCCTTGATAGGGGCATCTCTCATCCTTCACATTTTTTCCACAGCTCCGATTGTTCAACGGCTTGGTTCCATTGTGTCCATCACATTTTTCTAAGTCGAGTCATGCAATTTTCTTTTTTTATTTGAGTCATATTATGTAATTTTTCTTTTATTTAAGTCTTGTACCTAGGTTAATGAGTCATTTACCTAGGTTAAGTGTCATTAGGGTGATTAAGTTGCATATTGGGCCCAATTCTGTGGGCTAGGCCCAAGGGTGCCCCTACCCCCTTGGTTATTTGTCATTGTGTCAAGAGTTAGGGGCTTTTTGTAAAATGTGGGTTGCCTATATATAGGACCCCCATCACCCCATTTGAAGTTAATAAATGAATGAATGAAAATTTGAATTCTCTAGTGTCCAACTTAAATCTTCTTCTTTTGGTGAGAAGCCAATTGAGTGGGTGAGAAGCCCCTACCCCCCTCTCTCTCTACCCCTCTCTCTAGAAAGTCATTTTCTCTCTCCCCCACTTTCTCTCTCTAAAACCTGTGCCCCTTTCTCGCTCCTCCCCTCCCAACCACCTTTCTCTCTCCTCCCCTCATGAATTAAGGTCATTCCAACTACCCCCAACCCTCATGCCTCCACCCCTAGTCCCAAGAGACCCTCCACCAATCCATACTCCACCACCCAACCACCAACTACCCAATCCCCTTCCCTAAGCACCCACTCATCTCCCAAGGGAGACTTCTCCACTCCCTAAGCACCCCTTCCCTTCCCTAATACAACCCTTCCCATCCCCAAAGCCCCCATTAATCACCCCTTTAGTCCACTTTCAAACTTTGGAGATAGATCTCTCCTTCCCTCTCACCCACCATCCCAAATTCGCAGCTCCTCTCTCACCCACTCTAAACACCCCATTCCAGCCTCCATTCTCCGCTTCCCACACCTTGGAACACCCCCTCCAAGACCCCCTCACAGCTAGAGGTTGCCCCCATACACATCCACCTCATTTCCCCTCCCATATACCCCATTTCCCCCCATCATCTTCAACCTGTAGTTCTTAGTTCGGAGGAATCAAAGAAGCAGCAGCTTGCAGAGACAACCCCGACCACATCCCAGTGAATATGAAGACCCAAGAGGTACCGTTGGAAGCGTCTCTCTGTCTGCTTCGCAACGGCAGTAGTCTCATCATGTTCTGAGCTTGGGGCCGTCCTGAGCAGTCGATCTTCTCCAACTACGCATCTCCTCCCTGAAGAGCAACCTGAAGCTGATTCCTGAAGCTACCACGACCACTCTCTGGAAGATCTGGACGCGAGGCTTGGCCGGGAGCTTCGTCAACAAGTCTACTTCCAGAATCAAGAAGCGGAGCTCTGTTTTGCACCCGGAATCAAGAGTTCTCATTTTCTTCCTCCGGGTGTGCGGTTCTGCTTCCTATCAGTCTGCTCCGACACCCCCTCTTTGTTCGAGTTCAACCGGTCTACTCCGACAACATTTGGCATCCCCGTTGGTCTTGTTTCGAAGAGGACTCATCCACGGTTTTGAAGACTTTAGCAGCGCCTAATTCTGAGCTCTGGACTGCTCGTGGCAACCTCCTCTTCCTACTGTTGTGAACCTGAAGCAGTCAGAACTGAAGACCTGCCTCCCTGTTCGAGCCTCTGCCCCGACCAGCACTGGTGACCAAAGAAATCAACAAATTTCTGACATCATCCTGATCCAGCTACGAAGAATTCCTAACTGGTATCGTCATCAAAAAAATTCTGGAGCGGCCGTAGCATCAAGATATCCAACTATCTGTCCTGAAGCGCAGGAAGCGGACAGAATCGGCATCGGCTTCCTTTTAGCTTCTTGTTCGGTTTCACCCCTCCCCGCTTGGCCGGCTGAAGGCCCCTCCCTGTGTGGAGGTAATGTTTAGGTGTATTCATTGGATTCCCTTCCCCAAGATCTCCCCCCCCCCCCTTGCATGGGGTGTAGTGCATGTAATCTGAAATTTCAGGTTGAAGCTTCTCCGGCGCGGCGTGCGGGTAAGCCCACGCTTCCTCGCTCGCCCTCGTCTCCGACCGGGATCGGTGTCCTCACACCGATCAGGTGAGCCACTTAACACTTCTCTTTTATGGATTTCCTTGCTTAATTAGTATTGTTTCTTAGTGCCGTCGGCTGTAAGAGAGTGCCCGATCTCAAATTATCATCGAATTGAGCAACCACCGCGGAGTGAGTTGAGGGAGCGACCCTACAACCCACGCCCTTGGCGTGCTGGCCGCCTATGAGAGTGGGCATCCCAGGACCCTTGGAGACCCTTGGGGACCCTTTGGGGTTCAATCCAAAGCTAGCCAAGGTCCGAAGAAGCGAGGTCCCGTCCCGAACCCTCACCACCATCTCCGGGTTGTCTACGGGCACAAGAGTGCGCTTAGCGGGTGAGTCCGCTGGTGTAAAGTCACCGGTCCGTACGTTGGTTGCTTGCTAGGTGAAAGGGGCATTTGATCTTGTGACTATCACCCCAAGGTGGTGTCACATCAAATTGGTATCAGAGTAAGTTTTAGACTTGTCTCTACTAAGTCTAGTCCTAGGCCGCACTTGCATTTAGAGTCACCTGGTGCATCAATCGTGCCCTCTAGCATGGCTACCTCTCTTTGGTCACATTCATCCCACTCGGCCCTACACAAGGGTCCAATGAACCCTCCATTTGACATAATTTCTTTTGAGGATCTCCTCTTCAATGGATCATGCTCTAGTGCCTACCTAAAGTGGGAGGTTACCATGGAAAAAGACTATGAGAGGACTATGGTTTATGGACCCGCAAGAGTCCGTGTTGCCAAGGGACGATTTTTGGGTCAAGTCAAGAGGAAGTGGGAACACATAGAGGGATTAAGAAGGGTTAGGAGGCAAGAGCCCATTTCTTCATGGGATGATATGAAGGAAGAACTTAGGAAGATCTACATCCCCAAATATTCTCACCCCTCCTACTCAAACACCCCTAGCCCGAGGAACACTATCACTCCTTCATCCCCACCCGGCCAACTTGAGACCACCTTTAGGCCTCCTGTTTCACACATCTTTTTCTTTCTTTTACTTTGTTTATTTATTTATTTATTTATTTTATTTGATTTATTTACTGGCGTGCCTAGATGTCCCACCGGGCGTGCCAGACTTGTTTAGCGGGTCTTTTCGTTCGCCTTTTCGTTCGCGTATCGATCAACCGTTTGGCTAACTGGTAGTCAACTGACTGATTGATGACGCGGGCGTGCCAGTCACATGAGTGACGATTTTATTGTGCGCTCATTCTGACCCATGTCGGGCGAATGTGAGGTTCGGTCGGGACCAGCAGTCCGCCATACCATAAAGGCTATGGCGTTAATTACATCCCCCACGAGGAGGGAACACCTTTGATTAATTGCCGAGATATCGGGCTGTCGAAGCCGGGATAAAGGATACGGAGCAGGCAAGTGATCATGCAGGATGATACGGTTGACTACACACGATTTATTGGGGTGAACCCTAGTACACGGCGGAGGACTTAGGCTCGAAGGCCACCTTCACGCGTAACGAAGCCTCCAATCAGGCGTAACCTGACCTTCTGGCAATGTTATTTGATATACCAAGGATACACACATTCGGGCATGCGTTAATGCGATATGAGTGTGTGGACTAGGGCATAACGGCAAGGATTCGAGGCGTATCGATTCAAGCTTGAACATGCCAATTTTATTTAGTTTATTTGGTTGAGGAACTTGCATCCCTTTGTAATTAGCATAGGAAGTCATCCCATAAGTGGGAGAAGGGTTGGAATGATGCGACGACACGATTCGGAACGAAACCGGTGCAGTGCTCGCGAAGACAGGGGCTGAAACGCTTGAAACGGCGCCCTGAAACGTAGGTAAAAGGTTTAAAACGGCGCCAGAACCGTAGGTAAAAGGGGCAGCCTGTTAAAACGGCGTGGGGAGCTGGGGCGCGCCGGGAAGGGCGCGCCGGAAAGGGCGCGCCGGGGAGAGCGCGCCGGAAAGGGCGCGCCGGGAAGGGCGCGCCGAATTAACCCGATTTCAAGGAAACAGGAGCTTCGTTAGTTTATTCATGGATTTATTAAAGGGTTTTGGAGGATTTTGAGAATTTATTGAGTTTATCATTCATCGAATCGGTCCCAAGCTATCCAGCGGTCGAATCACGGGCTCGCGCGAGGTCCGGACTCGAGCGCGGCGATTGTTCCGAGTTTAAACTCGTTCGAGCCGGAATTTCGGCAGCATCTCCCCATCCCAAAGGATTATCGGGGAGACGCAGGGAGTACTCACGTGGCGGAGTAAACCCCTAAAAAGCCGGGTGGCGCAACGGCGGCCGGCAGACCCAAACGGATAGGAAACCCCGAGGGCTAGCCTACGAGGGGCACCATCATTCCGTGGGTTAAAAGGTGATCAGACGAGATGACCAATAAGAGAAGGTAACCCCGAGGGCTAGCCTACGAGGGGCACTCGACTCATAGCCAAATCATGATCGAAAGGGACAGCCAATAGGGAAGAGAAGCCCTCGAGGACTAGCCTGTGAGAGGTTTCCAACCCGTGGCCACCACGATATCCTTGAGGATAGTGGATTTGATGTTGGGCCAAAGCCCTGTTTATATTCACCGAACAGATCATGAGGGTGCATACCATGAAGGGGTATGATCCTGTGATCCACTGGTGATTCATGGGGAATGTCCCCTCTCCCCGTCGGACAAACTCTTCGGGAAAATCGTCATGAGTAGGACAGGACAGGATGCATTCGATAGAAAGGAGTTAATTGGACTATGCACATGATAAACCAGCCAGTTGACTAGTTAGCAAGGGGGATTATGTTGATGTCAGAGTTAGCCTGTTAGCATAGAGAGTAGCTTGTTAGCTTGTAGCTTTCCACAACCGAGGGAGGGCAAACCACTGACCAATCAGCATAATGAACAGAAAGATATTAATACCCACAGACGATGCGTTTTGATTATGGGGATACCCCCATCCCCCTCCATTCATGACTGGGAACGGAAGGAGGGCGATGGGAGAAGGTCCCGAGGCTCTGACCAGGGGAGCATCGAGGTGCCTTCCTCTGGCCAATGGCCCTCCACGGAATAGAAATTGATGCGAGAAGAAACCCCTGGGGAGAGGGTGATATCACTGTTGCCCTTGAAATCATTAGGGCGTATGCATCGGGGAAACCACGGAAAGAAACCTCGATCCAGTATATGGCAACGAATCTTCGGGTGTATATATAGGTATTGATGATTTTATTCAAATATAGAAAGGGCGAATGCCCAGATGGCTCATTACAAATGCTCCGCATCCCATAGTCAGCATTCAAGCCGGAAGCAGGAGGGATAAACAAAGTTAGAAGAAGCAGGGCATCGTGGGCTCATATCATCGCCCAGGATGCTACAGCGTCGTACCCGCGCAGGGGTTTTCCGAGAAAAGTGGAGGAGAAAGAGATGATGAAGGGGGAGAGGGCTCGTATCATCGCCCTTCCCGCTTCATTTACATTACATCAGAAGAGAGAAAACAGAGAGAATCGTCAGAAGCAAATCACGAAACCCACCTAAGCTTCTTCTCCAGAGCAGAGTATCGGAACTAGCTCCTCTTCTCCGACTACGGAGGGCTTCGAGCGAACGGACAGAGGAGGATCGCAGTGGCCCTCAGTGGAAACCCTTTCTTCTCCCCCAAGACTTCTCGCTCTCGGACGATTGGCTCTCTTTCTATTTTTCTTCTGATTTTCCTCTCCCCTCTCTCTTTTTTCTTCGGATTCCCCCCTTTTCTTTCTATCGAAGGCAGGCTATATATAGCCTTGGGTTAATTCGGCGCCCCAGGAAGAGGCGCGCCGGGTTGACGGCGCCGGGGAAGGCCCCATTGGGCTTTTGCGCGCCGGTTCAACGGCGCCGGGGAAGGCCCCATTGGGCTTTTGCGCGCCGGGTTGACGGCGCCGGGGAACACCCCCCATTGTTCTTGGCGCGCCGGTTTGACGGCGCCGTTTTAACCTGTTCACTTGGCGTGTGTCCGGTGGGCCCGGAGATGATTCCGGAAGCTCCCGTCGACTGTTCCTCTCACCCTGGCCATCGAAGGGCCTTGATGGGGTGTTCACGAAGCTCTTGATAGGACGAATGGCCTTAAACAAGACTTCGTGTGTGTCCGGTCCGAGCACACGGGTGTCCTACTGACACAGTCTTCGGCACTGTGATTTGTGCTTCTGGCTGAGACGGACTCGTGCTCGAGGCTTCCTTGCAGGATGATGTTACATCCTGGACAATTCCACCTTGAATCGGTGATCAATCGGCCACTAATGGACCCACTATGGCAAGAAGCCGAACCCGTGCCGGGTAATCGGGGTCTTCTGCTGATAGAACCTTCGGCCCCTTGTTACGGATGGCCGAGGACATTCTTCCTCCTTAGGAGAGTCATTGGGTAGACCGTCGTCCTTGGTCGGGCGACGGATGTGGGGTAGCGGCACGACGAGGTCGATGCCGGATCATTGGGCAGGCTTGATCGCGCTGCCGGTTGGTTGCGGGTTTACTTCGACTCTCCTGAGGTAAAGTCCCCGACGTTCCTTTCAAGGTGGCTCAGGGCTTCGTCAGCTTGAGGGGTCCTCTTGATAAGTTGATCTTTATCGGCTTCTGTGCTTCAGTGGGCCGTATCATTCATCTTTGCGGCTTGGTTGCCAAAGGATCATATTTTGAGTGCCAACAAATGCCCCCCAGACGTAGGCGGTGCAAGTGAGGCAGGAATGCGGCGAGGCCTGCGGATGAGCTTCGTTTTGCTGACGGAGGCTCGACCGGCACTTAATTCTGGCGTCGGATGTTGATCCGGCGAGGCAGGAAGCCTGACGGCGTTGCTTAAAACGGCGCGACCTTTGCTTCGAGGGTTAAAACGGCGCGGCCTTTACGGCGCGCCCTGGGCCTTTTAGAGGTTAAAACGGCGCCGCCTTCACGGCGCGCCCTGGGCCTTTTGGAGGTTAAAACGGCGCGCCCTCCCCGGCGCGCCAATTGCTTAAAACGGCGCGCCCCGGGGCGCGCCGTTTTAACAGGGGTGGAGCCCCCCCTATATATTGGCCTTCTTCTTTGTTTTTCTTCACGGAAGCTCATTTGTGAGATTTTTTCCTCTCTCTTCATTCCTTTCTCCACCGCGGCGCCGAGTGAGCCTGAGGTTGTGGGCGAGTCTCTCAGGGGTGAGTGGAGTTGTTGATTCGGGTTTTAAACCCAATTCTTCGGGCCCCGGGAGGCTCCTCGTAGGACTTGTCCTCGGAGCTAGATCCCTCGGGTGTCCCATTTGGCCTTGGCTTAGTGCCTATGGCTGCTTTTAGGGGCCGCTCCCTTGGTGGACGGCTTCCACTTTTCTTTTGGCAAACCCCCGAGCTGGGGAGACTCTGCCGAAATTTTGTCAGAAATATTGTTTCGATCCACTAATTTCTGACTTTTGTTTGTTCTTTTCCGGGTGCTGTTTCGCAGACAACATGGCCTCCGGCTCTTCTTCCTCCGTATCCCGGGTCGCCGTGACATGGGGGAATGTCCATTCCCTTGATCGGGGGCTTCGACGTATAGCCGTGGTGGCTGAGTCTTCGGACTCAGAAACCGACACCGTCGACACCGGCCGTCTGTTGATTCTTGACGGCAACCAATTTAGGTATGACCGAGGAGACGACATCAGACGGGACCACCCCAAAGATAAGCACCTGATGGCGTTCCTCGAGCGCTTCAACCTTGGCGGGAAGCGTGATTTAATTCTGGTCCGCCGAGCTGAAGGAGCGCTACTGGCGGAGCGGGACAGCCTGACTGAGTCAGTCACCTATGGTATGCCCATGTACATCCCCGGGGAACCCAGGAAATGGGGGGCCGTGCTCGGAGTGCAGGAATTATCCCCCGAGGCCGGGATGCTGACGAGAGCGCCGCAATACACACCAGCTCGCTGGAATGAAACCGCCGGCCGCGTTGACAGGGAGAAGCCCATATATGGTCTATTCCTCGCGCCGCTCTATTGGGGATACCGGGACGAGCCTTTTCTTTTGGACTGCTTGGCGGTCCGGTTCAAACATCAAATTTCAGTGGGGTGGTTTGGGGAGCTCAAAGCCACCGATGCTCACGCCTTCAGACCGGGAGCGGTTGAATTTACAGACTTCGTGTTGCGGCAATACGCCCCCATCTTGGTGCACGCCGGAGTTTATCAGAGCGTGTATGCTTCCCGGTATAGATACCCGATCTCCCGAGGTCTATGTTGCGGGATGATTGAAGTCTTCTGCCCAGAGTACAATACTTTCTACACTGCAGAAGGTGAAACTTCATTGGATTTATGGAGCCTTTCTCAGCTAAGCGGCCTGCCGATAGATGGAGAGCCGTATGAAGAGGTTTGCTTCGCAGACTGGCTGAAGGACCAGACGGATGGTGAAGGCAACTACTTCACGGGCTTCGCCTATCGTTATCTGATGAAGGCGTATCGCACCCTGCTGCGCCTGACACTTGACCCGCGGGAAGCGCGAAAGCCTGGTGAGAAGAGGCGCGTGCGGATGGGCACGTGGCTTCAATATTTCTTTGGTGGGGAGCAGCACTATGAGGACTTCCCCACAGTGGTTCCGACAGCGGTGGCGCGGAAGAAGAGGGCTCGGCGCCAAGCAACATATCCTGCTGTCTCAGGGAGAGGGCGGCAGGCCGGCCCGAATCCCACAGGAGTTGACGCAGTTACACACTGTGCTGCGTACTTGACATATTGGCTTTGTTCATTCGCCCTTCCCCAAGGAGACGAGACGGTGATCAGGCCGGAGGCGATTTACCCTGCCTGTTTGATGGCTTGGGGGACGAAGCTGTCCCTGTGCCCTGTGGCTTTATGCCTTATATACAAAATGTTGGGGGATTTGCACAAGTCGCGCATCCCCAGGAATTCGCGGACAGTTGGTCCCCTCCACTTTTTTAATGCCTGGGTCTGCACCCTATTTCCGGAAGCAGCTCCCCGGTCAATGCAGTCAGATCGTCCTTTGCCGCGGATGATCGAATTTGCCAGTGCTGAACCGTCTTCACTGGCGGACCAGCTTTTCGCCATTCGGGGGAAATTGACGACAGTTCCAACAGATTCCCCTGGCGTTCTGCATTTCTGGAGTTTGGCTGCCAGCTCCAGCCCTCTTGTCAACAGGATGCGGCAATGCCGATTATTTGAGACAGAGGAATTTATTCATCAGCTGACCGGGTCGAAGAGCACAAGGCCAATCTTGGAGCCGGAACTGGTGGAATGGGCGTTGTCTATTCGCCCCAGTGTCCTAGTCTTCAGGAAAAGCGGCTTGCTGTGGCTGGAGCCGTATTATCCTTTCCGTTTCAGCCGGAATTTTGGGTATGACCAGCAAATTCCTTCTTCTTCAGCCCGATTCAATCTGCCGAATAGACACCGGGCTGGTCAGACGGCTACTGATGAAGCCCGTGGATGGTGGGACTACTTCCATCGCCGAGAGGATGTATCATTCAGGGTGCCAACCCCGGCTCGCCTGCCCCGAGTGACTCCAGACTTCATCAAGTGGTGGAATGCACGAACGGGCTTTTATCGGAATTTCCGGAAGGATTGCTGGCATGCTGCCGAACGCCGTTTTTTAGACTCCCAGCGGGAGCCCATTCTGGATGTTGATCCAGCCTACTTGAAGAGGCTGAAATCTTGGTCCAATACTGAGGTGGCGGCATATGTAGAAGCCAGGAAAGCTGCGAAGGGCAAGTCGTCCCGAGCCGACCCGAAGATGCCAGAGATCCAGAGGGATGATTATATTAAGACTCTCTGGGGGCTGTGCCGGGTTAGTAGTGAGAGGGTTGCTCTCCAGACGATCCCCCTTCCGGTGGAAGAACCCCTTCCTAGTATGGCGAGCTGGCGCCCGGAAGTCGACCATTTTCATCCTTATCGGACCTTCATCGGGAGGGAAAACAGGCGGGCTGACTTGTACACCAACACCCCCTGGATATTCGCCCTACTTCATTCTCATGGGCTTTCAGTTGACAGTCCGTTAGAAGCCATTCGGAACCATCAGCTTCAAATATCCTTCAAGTATGTCGACGGCTGGGGATTCGACCACTTGAGCTTATATCATCACTTGTCCTCCTGCGGCCATGAAGATTTGGCCCAACTGACGGAGAAAAGTGAAACAATTGGTGATGTATGCTGGCTGATCCGCGAGGCGGCTTCCCGGGACAAGGCGCCAGTATTGCTTTACTGGCCACTCAGTCCTCGATATACGGGGATGCCAGGTAATGCTTGTTTTCTTCTTCAGCCCTGGAGCTGCTTCCCCTATATTCAGTGTGCATCTTCTTACTCATGTGTTTTCGCAGCCCGCCTTTCTGCGGGAGCGACTCGACACTGTAGGGAGCTGATATCTAAGGCGGAGAAGCCTTCATACTTCAATACTCCAGAGCCGGCTCCGACCACGACGCCATTACCCCCTGGGGACTCGCGGAAGCGGACCAGGTCTCAGGTCAGGGAGGCCATCAGCAGGGCTAAGAAAGCCAAGAGGGCAGAATCCCGTGCTACTCGGGCACGTCGGAGGAAGGCTGCTGAAGAGGAGTCTACGGTTCCCCTTCCTCGAGTTCCGTCATTTTCTGAATTTGAGGCCGCCCGGACACAAGGGCCTGAAGGCGAAGGTGACTTCTTATTCTTGCATGGCTTATTTGCTTGTTTCGGCTGCCTGGGCTGACCATCTTTCTTTTCAGTAGCTGCCGGCACTATTCCTGCCGTTGTTGGGTTGGAGGCGGCAACCGGAGCTGCTGCTGGAGAGAGAGAGGGGGAAGTCCCCTTGACCTCTGTTGAGGGCGACTTGCCTTCACCGACACCCCATCGAGAAACAGAAGGTAATTTGCAGCTCGCCCGTAGAGCTCAGTGGCATGTTGTAATTTCAGTCAAGTCCTGATTGTTTATTGTCCTTTGACTCCAGTCGACATTCGGCCCACACTGCTCCCTGAGGTTGGTGCCTCGGCAGGGGTTGTCATCGGAGAGCAAGGGCTTCCAAGGGACCAGCCCCTGGATACTTCGCCGATAGATGTTCCCGAGATGGCGATCGCCGAGGAGGTTCTGGATAGAGGGCCTCCTCTCAGCGGCCCGGTTCATGCTCAGGTCCTGGAGATCAGAGGACAAGCAGAAGAGTCATCCTCTTCTGAACAGGTTGATTACGGCGGCGGCTCCGGCGATGATGAGGGGTTCCCGATGGCGGACACCGAGGCTGAGGACGCCGGGGCTTCATCAGCTTATGAGAGCGACCTGCCAACGTTTAGCCCTCCGAGGCTGTTGGGAGCCGAGCACGGGCCATCATACCCGGCTACAGGAGAAGGGCCAGAATCTTCAGAGGCCACTTTGGGAGGCCTAAATATAGTGCCGGTTGAGGTAGGAAGTATTCCGATTCCCACTTGCAGCACTTCTTTTAATTTTCAAGCCAGCTGGCTGATGTACATATATGGAATGCAGGCTGAGGTGGTACCGCCGGCTATAATGATCCGCATACCCCTTCCAGACGTGGACATGGGTCAGTCGGCCTTCCCACCAGTTGTGCGTCCCATTGCCCTGCGGCTTCCACGGACCTATGCTGCTGCAGCGGCCCCAGAGGAACCCGGTGTGACTGCCGAGGTTTGCGGCCTGCCCGAGGTTGCAGGGGCTCAAGCCCTGGTTGCCGGTGACGAGTCATTGCTGAAGCCGAGCGACCCCCCGGAAATAGAGGCAGGGGAGATTATTGCAGGCGAGGCCGATATCATTAAAACTCTGTCGATCACAGAGGGCTCTCCTGCCTCAGCGGCCGGTGAGACTGCTCAGAAAGAGCAAGCGCCCTCCGTTGCCGACACGGTTGTTGTAGCCTCACCGCAACGGGCGGGCAAGGAAGTTGCCATCGTGGAGGTTCCTCCAGTTGATGTAGCCGCAATAGTCGGGCCGGATGTGGGCGTCGTACAGACTATGCCGTCGACGTCCCTCGGGGTGGCCGACGATATCTGGGCCGAGGTAGATAGCAGGGTAGACTTTCAGCTCCCCGAGACTTCGCCACTGGGCCTACAATTTTCTGGAGACATGGTGTGGCAGTCTCTGGATAACCTCCAGCGGGCCATGTTAGCTTCTCCGGACCTGACTTATCTGCAGCTGAGAAGCTTGATAGATCATCTCTCCCGATCGCTTTTGGCATTCGGCTGCCCAATGGATGATTGGACCCCGCGGGTCGTGATGTTGTTAAAACATGCCAACAGGCGGGAGTTCCTCAGTCGAGAGGTTTCTGATCAGCTGACTGCCGCGAAGCTGGAGAAGGCAGATTGCTGCACCGCCGTTAGTTCATTGAGGATGACCGTGGGACAGCTGAGAAATGTTGCCAGCAATATCTCGGAACGTCGGATGCTCCTCACGGCGCGGATGGACGAGTTGCGCTCGGAACTTGCTAAGGTCGAAGCCGAGCTGCAGGAAGGTGAGCGCCTAGAGGTCCAGACAACGGAAGAGGCTGACCTGGCTGAAGGACAACTTGCCTCGCTAGACGAGAGGTTATCTCAGCTGACAGCCACCGAGACCCGTTTGCAAGAGTTGACACGATACCCTTCGCTGGGCCTTTTAGACTTGGCAGATATCTTCCGGCGCCCTCTGCCGTGACCTTGCTTTTTTCTTTCTTTCTTTCTTTTTTTTGTAATGCTCCTTTTTGTCTTCGGAGCTCATGTACCCCCGGGGGATGCCCCGGGCAAAAAATGTGTTCCACCCATTCTCATTAAATGGAAATATTTCTTTTCGTCGCCATCAATCGCGACTTCTTTTCCTTCTTTCTTTTCTTTATTCTGGATGGTCACCCGAACCTAGGGATACTTGCTGATGGCGCAGGAGAGCGCTCACGCCTTCAAGGAAGGGGTGAGGTGTTCGCTCCACCGTGATGTAGCCGTTCCCGGAACGGGGCCTTTGCCAATGTGGGACATAGGTAGCGTAGGCAGATGCACCTAGCGAACCTTGCCGCTGGTGATGAGAGGTGTGTTATGACCCTTGACACGGGTCAAATGTTGATGCCATGATGTTTTGTTGGTCAGCGAGGGCGGAGGGCCCAGGTTAGAGAGTAGTCGACCGATCTTGTCGATGGTGGCAAGGGTCGAAAAGGGGTAGACGGTCTTGCCGATGGTGATAAAAACCGGATAGGTAGCGACCGATCTTGCCGATGGTGACAAGGGTCGAAAGGGGATAGGCGGTCTTGCCGATGGTGACAAGAACCGGATAGGTAGCGACCGATCTTGCCGATGGTGACAAGGGTCGAAAAAGGGTAGACGGTCTTGCCGATGATGATAAAAACCGGATGGGTAGCGACCGATCTTGTCGATGGTGACAAGGGTCGAAAAAGGGTAGACGGTCTTGCCGATGATGAAAAAAACCGGATAGGTAGCGACCGGTCTTGCCGATGGTGACAAGGGTCGAAAAGGGTAGACGGTATTACCGATGATGACAAAAACCGGATGGGTAGCGACCGATCTTGTCGATGGTGACAAGGGTCGAAAGGGGTAGACGGTCTTGCCGATGGTGACAAGAACCGGATAGGTAGCGACCGATCTTGCCGATGGTGACAAGGGTCGAAAAAGGGTAGACGGTCTTGCCGATGATGACAAAAACTGGATAGGTAGCGACCGGTCTTGCCGATGGTGACAAGGGTCGAAAAAGGGTAGACGGTCTTGCCGATGATGACAAAAACCGGATAGGTAGCGACCGGTCTTGCCGATGGTGACAAGGGTCGAAAAGGTATGACAATAGATGTATATTGCCGGGATATCGGATGAAGACTCCGCCACGACCTCGAAAGGGGTCTTCCGGACAGAGAATGAATCATCACTATTCAGCATTCATTTTTATTCACATTACTGACCTAAGCGCCCTTTCGGGTTTTCGCCGAAGCCAGCCCCCTCTTGCTTTTGCCCACGCGCCCTTTCGGGTTTTCACGCGGCGGGGTACCCGATTTTGCCTGCGACGCCCTTTCGGGTTTTCACCATAGCCGGGTTATAGCCATTTTTGCACTTGACCCGATGTGGGAGCAAGTCTGGCGGGGTATCTCTATTTTTAACCCCATTTTCTTTTCTTTCTTTCTTTTTCCCTTTTATTCGGAATGCGAGCCGAGAGAGGGTAGCTTGATCAGGGTGGAATGCCGCTAACCAAGGAGAAGTAGCTCGATTAGGGCGGAATGCCGCTAACCAATGAAAAGTGGCTCGATTAGGGCGGAATGCCGCTAACCAAGGAAAGGGTAGCTTGGTTAGGGCGGAGTGCCACTAGACCAAGGAAAGGGTAGCTCGGTTAGGGCGGAGTGCCACTAGACCAAGGAAAGGATAGCTTGGTTAGGGCGGAGTGCCACTAAACCAAGGAAAGGGTAGCTCGGTTAGGGCGGAGTGCCACTAGACCAAGGAAAGGGTAGCTCGGTTAGGGCGGAGTGCCACTAGACCAAGGAAAGGGTAGCTCGGTTAGGGCGGAGTGCCACTAGACCAAGGAAAGGGTAGCTTGGTTAGGGCGGAGTGCCACTAGACCAAGGAAAGGGTAGCTCGGTTAGGGCAGAGTGCCACTAGACCAAGGAAAGGGTAGCTCGGTTAGGGCGGAGTGCCACTAGACCAAGGAAAGGGTAGCTTGGTTAGGGTAGAGTGCCACTAGACCAAGGAAAGGGTAGCTCGGTTAGGGCGGAGTGCCACTAGACCAAGGAAAGGGTAGCTCGGTTAGGGCGGAGTGCCACTGCCACTAAACAAGGAGAAATAGCTCGATTAGGGCGGAATGCCGCTAACCAAGGAGAAGTAGCTCGATTAGAGCGGAATGCCGCTAACCAAGGAAAAGTAGCTTGATTAGGGCGGAATGCCGCTAACCAATGAAAAGTGGCTCGATTAGGGCGGAATGCCGCTAACCAAGGAAAGGGTAGCTTGGTTAGGGCGGAGTGCCACTAAACCAAGGAAAGGGTAGCTCCGACCGATCACTCGGGGTGTGTCGGCTGCGCCGCATGATACAGCTTAATGTGTTTTCCGTTGAGGGGAGAGAACTGGATGACTCCTTTGTGGTCTACAAGGACGTAGGCACCCCCTTCATATACTCGGCGGACGATATACGGTCCGACCCAGTTTTCGACCAGCTTCCCCTTGGGGTTAGAGGCCATCACTTCTCTTCTTTTGACCATCACCAGGTCTCCTTTCTTGAACTCTCGACCCTTGACTAACTTGTCAAAAGCACGGGCCATGCGAGCTTGGTAGAGTTGGATGTTTTGTTGCGCCTGGAGGCGTTTTCCTTCGAGCTCAGCGAGCTCTTCCAATCTTCTTTCTGCATTGGTCTGCTCACCACTGACTAATCCGTGCTGGATGGCAACTCGCAATGAAGGAACTTCAAGTTCAATCGACACTACAGCTTCCGACCCATATACAAGGGAGAAGGGTGAACAGCCGGTTGGGGTCTTGTAAACAGTACGATAAGCCCAAACTGCTTCGTACATCCTTTCTTCCCAATCCTTTTTGTTAGACTTGACAGTCTTCGCCAATAGTGTGCACAAGGTCTTGTTAAAGGCCTCTGCTAGTCCATTGGCTTGAGGGTTGTAGGGGGACGATGTCCTCCAGTCAATTTTGTATTTGTCGGCCAGCCGATAAACCTTCTGATTTCTGAAATGGCTGCCGTTATCAGAGATGATTCGGCTGGGGATCCCGAACCGGAATATTACATTCTGCCGGAAGAATCTTGCAACTAGTTCTCCGGTCACATCTCTTAGTGCTACTGCCTCCGCCCATCTGGAGAAGTAGTCTTTAGCTGCTAAGATGTATCTGCACCCTGATGAAGATGCTGGCAGTGGCCCTACTATGTCCGTGCCCCACTGAGCAAACGGCCAACTTGGTAGGGTGGGATGCAGTGGCACTGGGGGTCTTCTCGCCACATTAGCGTGCTCTTGACATTTCTGACAAGCTTTGGCAAACTTGCAGCAATCATTAAATATAATGGGCCAATAGTAACCCAATTTCTTTATCTCTATCTTCATTTTCGGACCGGCCTGGTGTGCCCCGGCTGATCCTGCATGAACTTCTTGCATCACCTATCCCGCTTCTGCTGAAGACAAGCAACGGAGTAGGACTTTCCTTCGGGCATCTGCCATAATTCGGAACAAGGTCCCGCTTCTCATCTCGTAAGAATCCTTGATCCTCAGGAGCTTCATTCTTTGTTCCTTTTCTTTTGGAAGTTGCTGGTGTTGAAACCAGCGTAGGAGATGCTCTCGCCAGTCGGGCTGCTGAACCCCTTCGATGACTGCTACTTCCATCTCTTGTTCATCGGCCAGAACCTCTGTTACGCTGGGGACCTGTCAGCGGTTGATCACTGTTATATTCAGGCTTGTGTCTGGCGGGACCGCCAATGAACTGGCCAGCTTAGCGAGGGCGTCTGCCTGAGCATTCTGGCCTCGATTGATGTGCTTGATGCTGATGAAGTAAAATCTTGACATCAGGCGAGTTGCCAACTGGTGATAGGGGAGGAGCTCTTGCTTTCGCACCTCGAACTCTCCTTCCAGCTGTTTTATAACTAGCATGGAGTCTCCGAAGGCTTCCAGCATCTGAATTCCCATGGATAGAGCAATCTGCAACCCGATTATCAGGGCTTCATATTCTGCTTCATTGTTTGTGCATTGCTTGTTTATGGAGCAGGAAGTATGCACCACTTCTCCTTCTGGGGACTTCAAGACTATGCCTGCCCCCGCTCTGACCCTGGATAACCCGGTAGCAGAAGTGTCAATTCTGGAAGCACCATCAAAGTATAGCTGCCATAAGGAAGGCTGTACTTGGGCGGCTTCTAGGGTTTCATCCTCGGGAAGTTCCGGTTCCCACGGGCTTTCCCCGGGTATCGGATGTTCAGCAAAGAAGTCCGCAATAGCTTGACCTTTGATGGCTTTGCGCGGTACGTAGGAGACATCAAACTCCATAAGGATTACCGCCCATTTGCCTAGGCGACCTTTGAGTGCCGGCTGGGACATAATATATTTCAGGGGATCCTCCTTGGACACCAAGCTGATTTCATGCGACAACATATAATGCCGGAGCTTTTTGACTGCGAAGACTAGTGCCAGGCAGATCTTCTCAATATAAGTATATTTCTCTTCAGTTCTGACCAGTCTCCGACTGAGGTAATAGAGGGCTTGTTCTTTCCCTTCTTCATTATTCTGGGCCAGCATTGCCCCTAGAGAATTATGCGTAGCTGCTATATACAGTATCAACGGCCGTCCTTTCACTGGTGCGCCCAATACTGGAGGAGTCTTCAGATAGTCTTTTAGCTTGTCGAAGGCTATCTGACAATCTTCATCCCAATAAAAGGGAACATCTTTCATCATCAACTTGTGAAAAGGCTGGCATCGCCCTGACAAATTGGAAATGAACCGCCGGATATAAGCCAGGCGGCCCTGTAGTGACCTCAGCTCGGAGATGTTCCTTGGTGGAGGTAACTCCTGTATTGCCTTGATCTTTGTGGGGTCTATCTCGATCCCCCGATATCGGATGACGAAGCCCAAGAATTTTCCGCTCGACACTCCGAACGCACATTTCATAGGGTTCATTTTTAGCTCATGCTGCCTCAGCCTCTGAAAAACAATCCGGAGGTCTTGCAGGTGATCTTCCTTTCTTCTGGTTTTGACCACCAGGTCATCTATGTAGCACTCGACCTTGTGGTAGAGCAATTCATCAAAAATTTTGGTCATTGCGCGCTGATAAGTTGCGCCAGCATTCTTCAGTCCGAATGGCATTCTCTTGTAATGATAAATGCCTTTAGGAGTTCGGAAAGCAGTATGGACCCGGTCATGCTCCGCAATCCAAATCTGATTGTAGCCGGAAGACCCGTCCATGAATGACAGGGCTTCATGGCCGGTTGTAGCGTCGATCATGACCTCGGTTATTGGCACCGGAAAGTCATCTTTAGGGCAAGCTTTATTTAGATCCCGGAAGTCAACACAAATCGGATCTGTCCACTCTTCTTTTTCACAGGGACGATATTTGCCAGCCATGTGGTGTACTGATTTTCTTCAACAAACCCCACATCAATGAGCTTGTCTACTTCAGCACAGATTCGGGTGATGAGCTCTGGCCTCATACGCCGCGGTGGTTGCTTCACCGGCTCGGCTTCGGGACTGATTGTTAGCTCGTGTTGTGAGACAGCAGGGTTTAGACCTGGCATCTCTTTATAAGTCCAGGCGAAGCAATCCCGGTATTCTAGTAGTAGTTGAATGTACAGCTCCCGTTCTTCTGGGGACAGTTGGGCACTGAGGAAGGTAGGCCTAGGGTCCTCCTCATTTCCCAAGTTGACTTCTATTAGTTCATCGACTGTGGCTTGGCCTCCGTCTTCTATTTCCGGAGGTGCCGGCTGGAGGTCGACGAAGTCTGGAATACCATCTCGAGGGTCGAGCACTTCGACCTCCTCGTCGGACACCGCCAGAGCTTCATGGGGTCTCTTGCTCTCTTGTGCTAGCGGCTGTGTGGATGGATCTATTGACACTTCTGTTGCCACTGCAGCTCCCGAGGGTGAGAGAACAGCTTCAGTGCTTGCAGATGAGGCTGCAGCCGTGACAGGCCAGTAGCTGTTTGCCGCCGGATTCGGACAGCATATTGGATTTGTAGCAGAAGTTGAGGGAGTCTCGCCTTCTGGGACAGTTGAATCTTCCGCAGAAGTGGCTTTTTCTTTTCTGGTAGCCGGCTCCCCTTGATTGGAGTAAACCGAGGCTTCGTTGACCGGCAGAAAGGATGTTGAAGTCGTCATTAGTATGACCCCTGTAGGGGGAGAGACTCCTACTTCTTGAATGTCTTCGGCTCCGCTGCTGCTAGCCGTATCAAATTTGGTTTGAAAGGCCGCTTCCTCAGGACGGACCTGCTCCCAGCATCGGCAGGAGATCGAGGTCTCCATTTGTTGATTCCCGGATAGAGCCAATTCAGCATATTCGACTTCCGCCGATATTCATCAAAGGTTGCCCCCAGAGGGCTGTCTTCAGTTGGATAGAAGGTGGAGATGGTATCCACCTCATACCGCCCACTATAATAGTAGTCTTCCAGGGTGAAGCCCAGACCCGGATGTTGAGAGACACGTCTCATTTCTTTGTCCAGATTTGCAGGATACCACATCTTCTGGAAAGCTTCCTTGCGTTTTTGAGATTGATCGGGAGGGATGTGTTGCTTTTGAAACATCCTGGCCGTCCGATCAGTGGTAAATGCCAGGCCCTGAACAGGAACCCGCGGGTCGGCTAGATCCTCAGGGAGGCTGCAGTCTGTGTCTTCCTGAGTGGGATGCTCCTCAGCTGTATAGAACAAGCTGCTGGGCCCATCTTCTTGTGCCACCTCCCAGGCTTTGAAAGGTTCGACAGTGGGACCATCGAGGTCGGAGACTGGCTTGGTGAGGCCGGCCGGGACTCCGATGCGGTCGTGCTGTCGATCAACATGCACTTCCTTAGCTTTGGGGTATAATGCTGGGGGTGTCACCCTGCCGACATTTCCAGAAGCCGTGATGTGGGAAACCACCTTCGGCTTGACATATCCGCGCGGCGGTGGTGGATACCAACCGTCACCCGATTTGTTCTTCGATGCCCCTGCGGGGGCTTCAATTTCAGAAACCTTCCGGGGAGACCCCGTATATAGGTTGGCGTCCGCCAAGTGACATTCAAACACCTCGAATGGATGGATGTCAGCAAATATCCTCTCCTCCTTCCCCTGGAGACTGTATTTGATGCATTGGTGGAGCCTGGAGGGCACCACCCTATTTTCATGCAGCCATGGACGGCCGAGCAGTGCTTTATAGGAGGTGCGAGAGTCAATGACATGAAACTGCACCGTTGTAGTGAAATCTACCAGGGTCAGTGTGAACTCTGCCACCCCCATAGATACTTCACATTTTTGGTTGAAGCCAGTGATACGCATATCCCCGACTTTTTTGAGATGCACATTGAAGTGGTACCTCTCGTATATTCTATATGGCAGGATGTTGACCCCTGCGCCAGGATCGACCAGAATCCGGTTCAGTTCTCTTCCGTTCAGGTGCCCTTTCATATATAGCGGCCTGTTGTGACTGGCAGTAGGCAGTAGCATGTCTTCTAGAGAGAAGGTCATACTGGCTTCTGGTATAGCCTCAGCTATGCAGGTTTCAAAATGAGCAGGCGTCTGCAGAGCAGTGATGATCGCCTGTCGAGTTTCTTCACTCAAGGAGAGAATTTCCCAGATCGTAAATCGAGCGGGGAGCTTTTTGAGCAACTTCATTATTCGGCTCCCAGCCCGGACATTGGAGAGCTTCATCTCTTCAGCCCATCTGGGCTTGGAAAGGTTTTGATTCGCGGGCCCTGACGGACCTGCTTCGCCTTCCTCGGACTCGGCACCCTCTTGACTGGCATCGGCTGTCGGGTCTTCTTTATTAGCTGCTGTAGGGCAAGCCCCATCTGCATTTGCATCCTCAGGGGGTTGCGCTGACTGCGGGTGAATGACCCCGGGTGTAGGGTTAGCCTCCTGACAAGGCTGCTTCCCCTTTGACATCTTCATGAATTCAAGGAATGAAGGGACTGTCTTGCCCCCAGTCTTGTTGTATAGACCTGACAGAGGAGGGATTTGTACTCCCTTAACTTCCGGCGGAGGTGTCTTGTAGGGTTGCTCCCCTCTGAACATAATGTTGTGATTGGGTGGTGGCTGGCGCCCCCATTTCCGGCCTGACCGAGTGGCATGTGCAGCAGTTGCGGCCTCGGTCTTGCCTCCCCCAGCATGGGGTGTGAAGCAAATTTCTTCTTCTTCCTCTTCTCTGGGCAGGTTGAAGAGTGCTGACAGGGTATTGCAGGAGACGACCTGTGTTTTATGGGCCCCAGCGGCCTTTCTTTTCTTTTTCTTTTGCTTTTTCTTCTTTTTGGTTTCTGCAGGTGCTTGCCCCCAGAACAGGTTGCTCTCTTGAGGTGGTGCTGCTTCAGCTTCCTCCCCTTGCTTGAGTGAGAGTTGCTCCAGCTCTTGCCATGGGACGTGGTCCCGTACCAGCAGAGGTTTCAGTTCGGGCTGTACATATTCATCTAGCCCTTCAATTAGGTGTTGCAGTCGAAGGACCCCAGGATTGGTTTCCTTGATCACTGGCAGCGGAGTTTGTCTCCTCCTGTTGGGTGTATGTATTCTGACAGCTGTAGGTGGAGTGACCCATACGGGTGCTACCACTGGCGGAGCAGGCCGGGGTGTAATGCCACGGATATGTGCCCCCTCTTTTGGGCGGGGTGCCCTCTTCTTCTTGTGCTTCACAGGGATTTGCTGCCACCCCTGCTGCTCCTTCACGGGCTCCAGGAAATGGATTTCGTAGGTGCTCCGTGTGCTTGCTTCAGAGATCTCCTCAGGTAATGCCTGGTAGAGGGAGACCATGTTGACTGCTGCTCTTCTGGGAGGAGCTTCATGTGGCTGGGGAGGGTCTACTTTGTACTCTCCCAGCTCTATTTCATTCTTCTTCACCATTCCTTCAATGATGTCTTTAAAAACATAACAGTCTTCGATTGAATGTCCCAACATCTGGTGGTAGGGGCAGAATCTTGGACTGTCTCTTCTTTTCAGGTCTTCTGGTCTTCTTGGTTCAGGCAGAGTGACCATACTGTATTCTGTTACCCAGTCAAACAGGATCCGGGTCTTATCCTTAGGAAAGGAATAAGCCTTCTTCATTTTGTCCCTCAATGAAGGACCTTCTTTGTCATCTGGAGCTTTTGCAGGTTGCGGGGGAGCCGCTTTCTTGCCTTTCTCCTTCTGTTGTTCGAACGCCTTGATATCAAGCGCATTCGCTTCCTTAGGTACGGGGCGCCGTTCCGCCGCCTTGCCTTTCTGGGCTATGCTGACAGTTGACGTCGGGACAGGCTTGGCTAGAAAAGCTTCCACCTCAGCCACGACATTATTCAGCCGGTCGAACGACCATATTTCCATACCAATCATCTTTTCCAGGAGCTCCCTCCTGAGATTTTGCTTACATATTTGCACAGCGTCCTCCTGGTGCAGAGGCCGCTTGCATCTCATTCCGAGGTTCCTCCACCTCTTGATGTAGTCAAGGGCTGTCTCATCTGCCCTTTGTTTTGTTGAATAGAGCTCGGCCACGGTGACCTCCCTCTCTGTGACATGGAATCTTTCCCTGAACTTCCTCTGCATATCTGACCAGTCACTGATTGACCCGGCCGAGAGGCTGGAGTACCATTCAAATGGGAGCCCCGTCAGCGAGGACCCGAAGAATTTCAACAAATATGACTCGTCGGTGGACAGATCACCCATAACGGTCATATAATATGCAATATGCTCTTTTGGGGAACCTTTCCCGTTGAATTTGTCAAATTTGGGCGGCTTGTTGACTCCCGGGGGAAGTCGCTTAGCCGAATGGTGTTGCGGGTAGGGCACCCGATAGGCATCGAATGCGATGTAGTCGCCTTCGCTCTTCTCTGCGAGCTTCAGCTCGATCATCCTTTCCACCATCATCCGGTTCACGACCGTGGGGTCGACTGGCTCCGGATAGAAGTGTGCTGGCTGCAGGTATGGGGTGACCAGGGTGGTCGCCTGTGGAGGATGCAGCAGCGGGGGTGTTGGGTGCACCTGAGGAAGCACCGGAGGTAGCAGCGGCTGAGGCTGTGGCGGCCGTTGTTGTGCTGTCGTCACAGTTGGCTGTGACGGCTGGGGGAGTGTATAGAGCGGTGGAGGGTCGTCTCGACGAGTCGCTCCCCGGGATGATTCACCCTGGACTTCGGGTGGTTTGGAGGCCGATGAGTGTTCAATTTTCTCCATCAGCTGTTTCTTCAGGGAATCTATTTCCCGTTGATATCTTCATAGCAGCATCAAGACTGATGGATCTATAGTGGCGGGGACACCTTCTGTTGTCTCCCCAGATGTACCCTCAGGCAGGATGTCGAGGAGTACGTCGTCTTCTTCTTCCGTCGTCACCACATTAGCGGTCAAGATGGGGGCTTTATCATCCCAGTGGAGGTAGACCTGGGGCTGTTTCTCTTTCATCATTGTCAGAAGCCCTCTTGCTGGTTCTGTCCTGCGGGTAGTTGGCCCCGGCCGTACGGCCAATTGAGCCAGTTCTTGGGGGTCTTCAGGGAGCTCCCCATATCGGCTGGACACGCCAGCCATGTTGCAAGTAAAAACCTGAATCATTCTTCTTTGTCGATGGACCCTCCGCCTTGCTTGTTGCGGAAAGGTCAGCCTCTCGAACACAGAAATTCTTCTTCTTTCTTCCCGCTCGGGGAAGGCTTCATCGGCTTCGATCCCAAAGCCGTCATCATATCCATTGTCGTCGACCGACGACACCATCATTCTATCTTCCATATCTTCTTCATCCGCCACTGATGGGAAGTAGTCTTCGTCAGTGGCGACTGTCTGCATCAGTCACTGCTGACCCAGCGAGGGGTTGCCCAGCCCTCAAAAGTAGTTCCTGATCAGACAGGTTACCTCCTCTTGACCCCGCCCTTGATAGAGTACGGGGGATAGTTGTCGACCTCTAGTAGGAGGGATATAGGCCAGCCGAGCTCTGTCGCCCGGATGTTGGAATCTTCGTCCCGTGACTAGGACGTTGGCTTGGCGGGCAGCAGCCCGGAAACTTCTGCGGTGCGGGGGATCCGGAACCACTTCTTTTTCATTCGTCGGGGACAAGCCCCTTTCTCTTCTCGCTCCTGCCTCGTCGTTCATAGGACGACGGCGGATGGGTGTCAGATGGTAGGCAGGTCGGGTCCGCTTGGGAACCCACACCTGTTTGAACTTTTTCGGCTTGAGTGCCGAACTTCCTTGGCCATAGGGGCCGGCTTCTTCTCTTTCTGCCCTCCTTCCAGTGAGGGCTTGATAGGTGTTATAGACAGGAACGTTTGGGATGACGTGGTCTGGGGTCACCCGTGCCGGGCGCCCGTTGAGGAAGACACGCATGCCTCCCACCAGCATTGATTTTCCGGACTGAGAGACAGTTCCGGTGATCACAGTAGTGTTCTTGCGAGCCTGGCGACGCTGACGTCCTCCAGGGGGTTTGTTGATGACAGTGGGGTGCGTCCCATGTACAATGTGGTGCACCAGGCAGCTAGCGGCCGGGGCCGGATTCTTGAGCGAACCATCGCAGCAGGGAGCCTTCAGAGGCTCCACTTCCTTCACGGTTTCCTCGACAGGTTCCGTGGCTTCGACTTCCAGCATGTCGACGAAGGCCAACCCCAAGAAGTTGGGGAAGCCCACAGCAGGAGGAAAGCTACCAAATTCCATGGGCACCGCCAGGTACCCTTGCTCGTGTCTGGCGATGATCGCAGGACTGAAGCCGACGCCGGTTATCCCGTGAGTCGTCATTGTTTGCACTGAAATATCAAACAAGGCGATAATCAGTAGTCTCTGAGAGGGCTTCGAAGCCTGGATATCTCGGCAAAGAGATGAAACGTGACACTAGTCCCACCGGGCGTGCCAGACTATGTTTCACACATCTTTTTCTTTCTTTTACTTTGTTTATTTATTTATTTATTTATTTTTATATTTGATTTATTTACTGGCGTGCCTAGATGTCCCACCGGGCGTGCCAGACTTGTTTAGCGGGTCTTTTCGTTCGCCTTTTCGTTCGCGTATCGATCAACCGTTTGGCTAACTGGTAGTCAACTGACTGATTGATGACGCGGGCGTGCCAGTCACATGAGTGACGATTTTATTGTGCGCTCATTCTGACCCATGTCGGGCGAATGTGAGGTTCGGTCGGGACCAGCAGTCCGCCATACCATAAAGGCTATGGCGTTAATTACATCCCCCACGAGGAGGGAACACCTTTGATTAATTGCCGAGATATCGGGCTGTCGAAGCCGGGATAAAGGATACGGAGCAGGCAAGTGATCATGCAGGATGATACGGTTGACTACACACGATTTATTGGGGTGAACCCTAGTACACGGCGGAGGACTTAGGCTCGAAGGCCACCTTCACGCGTAACGAAGCCTCCAATCAGGCGTAACCTGACCTTCTGGCAATGTTATTTGATATACCAAGGATACACACATTCGGGCATGCATTAATGCGATATGAGTGTGTGGACTAGGGCATAATGGCAAGGATTCGAGGCGTATCGATTCAAGCTTGAACATGCCAATTTTATTTAGTTTATTTGGTTGAGGAACTTACATCCCTTTGTAATTAGCATAGGAAGTCATCCCATGAGTGGAAAAAGGGTTAGAATGACGCGACGACACGATTCGGAACGAAACCGGTGCAGTGCATGCGAAGAAAGGGGCTAAAATGCTTGAAACGGCACCCTGAAACGTAGGTAAAAGGTTTAAAACGGTGCCAGAACCGTAGGTAAAAGGGGCAGCCTGTTAAAACGGCGTGGGGAGCTGGGGCGCGTCGGGAAGGGCGCGCCGGAAAGGGCGCGCCGGGGAGAGCGCGCCGGAAAGGGCGCGCCGGGAAGGGCGCCCCGAATTAACCCGATTTCAAGGAAACAGGAGCTTCGTTAGTTTATTCACGGATTTATTAAAGGGTTTTGGAGGATTTTGAGAATTTATTGAGTTTATCATTCATCGAATCGGTCCCAAGCTATCAGCGGTCGAGTCACGGGCTCGCGCGAGGTCCGGACTCGAGCGCGGCGATTGTTCCGAGTTTAAACTCGTTCGAGCCAGAATTTCGGCAGCATCTCCCCATCCCAAAGGATTATCGGGGAGACGCAGGGAGTACTCACGTGGCGGAGTAAACCCCTAAAAAGCCAGGTGGCGCAACGGCGGCCGGCAGACCCAAACGGATAGGAAACCCCGAGGGCTAGCCTACGAGGGGCACTCGACTCATAGCCAAATCATGATCGAAAGGGACAGCCAATAGGGAAGAGAAGCCCTCGAGGACTAGCTTGTGAGAGGTTTCCAACCCGTGGCCACCACGATATCCTTGAGGATAGTGGATTTGATGTTGGGCCAAAGCCCTGTTTATATTCACCGAACAGATCATGAGGGTGCATACCATGAAGGGGTATGATCCTGTGATCCACTGGTGATTCATGGGGAATGTCCCCTCTCCCCGTCGGACAAACTCTTCGGGAAAATCGTCATGAGTAGGACAGGACAGGATGCATTCGATAGAAAGGAGTTAATTGGACTATGCACATGATAAACCAGCCAGTTGACTAGTTAGCAAGGGGGATTATGTTGATGTCAGAGTTAGCCTGTTAGCATAGAGAGTAGCTTGTTAGCTTGTAGCTTTCCACAACCGAGGGAGGGCAAACCATTGACCAATCAGCATAATGAACAGAAAGATATTAATACCCACAGACGATGCGTTTTGATTGTGGGGATACCCCCGTCCCCCTCCATTCATGACTGGGAATGGAAGGAGGGCGATGGGAGAAGGTCCCGAGGCTCTGACCAGGGGAGCATCGAGGTGCCTTCCTCTGGCCAATGGCCCTCCACGGAATAGAAATTGATGCGAGAAGAAACCCCTGGGGAGAGGGTGATATCACTGTTACCCTTGAAATCATTAGGGCGTATGCATCGGGGAAACCACGGAAAGAAACCTCGATCCAGTATATGGCAACGAATCTTCGGGTGTATATATAGGTACTGATGATTTTATTCAAATATAGAAAGGGCGAATGCCCAGATGGCTCATTACAAATGCTCTGCATCCCATAGTCAGCATTCAAGCCAGAAGCAGGAGGAATAAACAAAGTTAGAAGAAGCAGGGCATCGTGGGCTCATATCATCGCCCAGGATGCTACAGCGTCGTACCCGCGCAGGGGTTTTATGAGAAAAGTGGAGGAGAAAGAGATGATGAAGGGGGAGAGGGCTCATATCATCGCCCTTCCCGCTTCATTTACATTACATCAGAAGAGAGAAAACAGAGAGAATCGTCAGAAGCAAATCACGAAACCCACCTAAGCTTCTTCTCCAGAGCAGAGTATCGGAACTAGCTCCTCTTCTCCGACTACGGAGGGCTTCGAGCGAACGGATAGAGGAGGATCACAGTGGCCCTCAGTGGAAACCCTTTCTTCTCCCCCAAGACTTCTCGCTCTCGGACGATTGGCTCTCTTTCTATTTTTCTTCTGATTTTTCCTCTCCCCTCTCTCTTTTTTTCTTCGGATTCCCCCTTTTTTCTTTCTATTGAAGGCAGGCTATATATAGCCTTGGGTTAATTCGGCGCCCCAGGAAGAGGCGCGCCGAGTTGATGGCGCCGGGGAAGGCCCCATTGGGCTTTTGCGCGCCGGGTTGACGGCGCCGGGGAACACCCCCCATTGTTCTTGGCGCGCCGGTTTGACGGCGCCGTTTTAACCTGTTCACTTGGCGTGTAGTCCGGTGGGCCCGGAGATGATTCCGGAAGCTCCCGTCGACTGTTCCTCTCACCCTGGCCATCGAAGGGCCTTGATGGGGTGTTCACGAAGCACTTGATAGGATGAATGGCCTTAAACAAGACTTCGTGTGTGTCCGGTCCGAGCACACGGGTGTCCTACTGACACAGTCTTCGGCACTATGATTTGTGCTTCTGGCTGAGACGGACTCGTGCTCGAGGCTTCCTTGCAGGATGATGTTACATCCTGGACAATTCCACCTTGAATCGGTGATCAATCGGCCACTAATGGACCCACTATGGCAAGAAGCCAAACCCGTGCCGGGTAATCGGGGTCTTCTGCTGATAGAACCTTCGGCCCCTTGTTACGGATGGCAGAGGACATTCTTCCTCCTTAGGAGAGTCATTGGGTAGACCGTCGTCCTTGGTCGGGCGACGGATGTGGGGTAGCGGCACGACGAGGTCGATGCCGGATCATTGGGCAGGCTTGATCGCGCTGCCGGTTGGTTGCGGGTTTACTTCGACTCTCCTGAGGTAAAGTCCCCGACGTTCCTTTCAAGGTGGCTCAGGGCTTCGTCAGCTTGAGGGGTCCTCTTGATAAGTTGATCTTTATCGGCTTCTGTGCTTCAGTGGGCCGTATCATTCATCTTTGCGGCTTGGTTGCCAAAGGATCATATTTTGAGTGCCAACAAGCCCCTATACTATAGGCTAATCATGAGGACACTGGGGCTTCACCAAGCGGCAATAGAGTTCCCGACCCAGGCGACGGACCCACGACCTGGGCGACGTTTTCGAGGCCTCCAGGGGATAGATGATTGGCGGCAATGTGCCCGCGAGCAGTTTGCAGATTGGAAAAGGCGTGGCCGACCAGTCCCTGTAGGAGCGGACTCAGACGATGCCTACCTCCAGGCATACTCTCAGACATACGGCATCCGGGTCTACCAAAGTGCACGTGGACAGGTATGCTTTTAATTCATTGACATTTTCCAACCTTAATGCCTTAATTGCTTGATATGTGATCACCATGTTTTTAATGCAGGTTGACATAGAGGGGAGACTAGCCATGGTACAGGGGCTCCTTGACTCCACGATCCGACAGCGCGAGGACCTCCAGCATACCGAAGATGAGCTGGTAAGAACTTGTAATTAGAATGATATGGATTTAAATTTCAATTAACAATAATGTTTCTTTTTTCAGCGCGAGGAGCTAGAGGCAGTCCGATCCTCGCATGGCGCCTCATCCTCTACTCAGCCCGCCTGTGACCACACCGATCTAGAGAGCCAGCTTGCTAGTGCAGTTGCTCGGGCTGGACGCAGCTGATGCCTCCCTACAGGAAAGAGTAAGCAATCTGTTCTTTTAATCTAGTCTTGAAAACTTTTATTAACATCAGTATTTGACCAAGATTTCTGGAACATGAGCACGAGTTGCGGATGGCAGAAGCAGAGCTGAGGCGTCGAGACACAGAGGAGCTTCCTCGGGATGTGGTGGAGCTACGCCTCCTCCTCGGGGTGGAGAGGAGTGAGCGGCAGAGAGAGAGGGAGGATCGAGACAGAGAGAGAGAGAGATGGGAGAGAGAGAGAGTGGAGCGGGAGCTGGAGAGGGTGCAGCTGAGTACTAGATTAGGAATCACCGAGCAGCGGGTGAAAGACGCGGAGGATCGCTATCGGCGGGGGCGTGAGCGGGATCAGCGCGAGGGATACTCCCGGGCCTATTCGAGCACTGATTATTTAGTTACCTCCTCTGAGCATCAGAGGAGGGAAGATGCTGAGAGGAGAGCACGCGGTGATAGGGGTTCAGCTTCTCGGGGATCGATGGCTCCTCCTAGGCCTTCCCGGGGAGGACATGAGGAGGCTGAGAGCTCGCGTAGAGGGGGAGATCAGGAGGGTCGAGGGGAGAGCTAGAGAGGTTGTTTGTACCCACTCTCATTTTGTACCCTTTTGACATATATAGTGGAATGAGACAGTCTTTGATACTTGTTGCACTTCTTGTGATTGTTCTTTTGATTTTACGTGCCCCTACAAAAGGATATCCCTGCAATAATGCCATCAGAAATATAATACAATTTTTTTTAAAATTTTTAAAAATATGTAAATTTTTATAATTTTTCAAAAAGAATATTTGAATTTTTATGTTGATTTTGGAAAATATGAAAATTTTGGAAATATTCAAAAAAAATTGGAATTTTGGCAATATTCAATTTTTTTGGAATTTTGGCAATATTCATTTTTTTTGGAATTTTGGTTTAGACATTGCTAGTGCAGCATCAACGGATGTTTAAACCACTTGCTAAGGATCCTTGTTCCTTCCCCTTTCGCTAAAAACTGCCCAAAGTTGGGCGTGCATTTAAAGGTGGCGCCCTATGACCGGCTACCTTTGGTTAACGGTGCTCCTACCAAGGCCATACTTGAAAAACACTTGGTCTTAGAGGGAGAAGAGAAGAATAATTGGAGATAAGCTTTGTGTAGGATGAGAGGTATCGGGACTTAATTCTTCCAAAGTACTACCCCTCAAAGAGGTGGTCTATTGTGCCGGGGCTTTATGCCTTTGATTTTTAAACCCTTGACATGCATACGACCAGGATTATCCCTGCGGGGACTTTACCTCTCTTGTCATGCCATAATTCACAATTTTGCATTGATCAAATTCGATTTTTATTTTCATAATAGCCCTTTTTGGCTAGATGTATCATGAAATTTTACTTTATTCTGGGTCAAGACTGCCCCTATTTGAGACTTCTCTTGTATTGGGGAGTACCTAGGTTGGTCATCTCATCCGTCAACCTCTTGCCCCTACACTCAGCCGAGTAAAGAAGAGAAAAGACTTTCAGGTATACTCATGGCATGGCCAAAGTGGGGATGGTGTTTACCCAAAGGAAACGGTTAAGGGCGCCGTGAAGTGTGTGCGGTGCCCAGCTAAGGGTTGCTCTTAACAAGAGGAGAGAGAAATGCCAAACTCCCAGTGCAGGGTTCTTATTAACCAAAGTGCTGCAGAAGCAAGCCTAAAGACCTTTTTCGACTCTTGGATTAACAAAACTTAAGGTAAATGTTTAAAATTCCACTCCTAATCAAAGTTAAGAAGCACTTTCTTTTGAAAACCATGAGTGAATAAGGTGATAAAAATGTACCAAAATGCACACATACACATTACCTTGCAACCTTTGTTGAAGCAGCTGCCAGCGGCAATGTTGAGAAAACATGGGATTTGTTGTCCTCATTTGGCAGATAAGGAAGGATAGCAAAGTTTTGAAAGTGGCTTAACAAGAAGGTGTGGTGTTTAAACAAAACTCAGACGAATGAGGATGAAAAGGAAGAGAGGCGAGGGCTAGAACTCCCTCACTAAGGTGCGGAGACCCTGATCACATGAAAGGTCTACAAAAGAAGCAAACAATCAAGAGAAGGAGTGAGGACTAAAGCCTTGGAAGCAGTGGGAGAAAGGGCAAATGCCCAAGGTAGTGGACGTGGAAGAAGTTGGGTCGGACCCGTGATTAGGAGGAATTAGAAGAAGAAATTGATAGATGGAAAGAGGCAGATCCGGAGGGTCCGGCGGCAGAGGAGGAAAATCATGAGGGGAAGAAGAATCCAGAGGCTCTGGAGGGATAAGATACTGAGGGACGCGATCCCCTGGGAAGAGATATGGAAAAAGATGATGGAAGAGGAAGAAAAGGATGAAGGACGCAACGTCCTGGAGAAGTAGGAAGATGAATCGGAAGAAAGATGGAGGGTCCGGAGGTTCCGGAGGAGGCAAGTAGAGAGGGACGTGATGCCCTGGGAGAAGGTATGGAAAAAAGTGATTGAAGAGGAAGAAAAGAATGAAGGACGCAACGTTCTGGAGAAGTAGGAAGATGAATCGGAAGAAAGATGGAGGGTCCGAAGGGTCCGGAGGTTCCGGAGGTTCCGGAGGTTCCGGAGGAGGCAAGTAGAGAGGGACGCGATGCCCTGGGAGAATCAGTGGGAAGCCCAGAAGATCCAGACGTGAGGGTGTGTAGGGGCACGAGGCCCAAAGAGCAAGATCCGGAGGTTCCAGAGGGGGAAGATACCATGGGACGCGATGCCCAGGGAGAAGAGAAAGATCCGGAGGTTCCGAAGGAAGAAGACGGAAAGGGGCGCGATGCCCTAGGGATAGAGAGAGGGATGAAGGATCCGGAGGTTCCGGAGGAGGAAAATAGAAAAGGGTGCGATGCCCTAGGAGAAAGTCCAGAGGTTCCGAAGGAGTGGAATCAGAAAGGGCGTGATGCCCTAAAAGGAGGGATAAAACACCTGGAGGTTCCAGGGAAATAGCAGGAAAGGGGGCGCGATGCCTCAGGAGAATTAGGGAGGAAAAACTTGGAAGGACGCGATGCCCTGGGGGGAGTGGATTAGAAGGGGATGAAGGATCCGGAGGTTCCGGAGGAATGAGACACCATGGGGCGTGATGCCCCAGGAGGATAAGAGAGAAATCCGGGGAGTCCGCATGTAATAGTTTGAAAGGGGTGCGATGCCCTGAGGGAAGATCGGAGGGGGCACAATGCCTGACGAGTGTAAGGGGACCTAGAGATCCCGAAGATAGAGGCGGAAGATATAGGAAACGTGGGGGATCCGGAGGTTCCGGAAGGCGGGGAAGATACGGGTTTGGAAACCCGGGAAAGAAGAAGTGCAAATGCATGTGGATGCAATGCAACGGATGCGATGGATGCATGAAATGCAAAGAATGTAAAGAACATGAAGGGCGAGAGGATGAGATCCTCATCCTTACCCCTGGAGTGGCCCATGAAGAATCGGTGATAGACAGAAATATGGGTGGAATTGAATGGAAGGTGGATAGAATAGCGGAAGGCCCCTTAGCACCAAGATAACCGCCCCTCCATGGCAGTGAAAGTGTATAGTCAATTGGCGCAATGGATAAAGCAAGAGCCCGTGACGAAGCTTCAACAATAAACGACAACTTCCTTGGAGGGCAAAGAACAATAATGTGAGGGAGTTGAAGAGTTAGAACATGAAGCATCGTGTTGCCCAGAGATTGTGACATATAAAGAGTGTTGAACAGAATAGGCATTCACCCCTTGTATGGATGAATGAGTTCAAGATTGGAAAGTTGGAATAAGGGGTGCCCTGCCCGGCCTTTGGGCACGAACTTACACGGCATCAAAGCTTGACATTCTCTCTTAGTGAGCAGTTGCGGGGACCTGGCCTCTTAGACCATGCTTGGCACAACAACCCGGATTGGCATCCAGCAAATAAACTCTTGCATCTTGAATAGCACGGCCATGGCCAAATCTTTCTTGCCCTGGCTCTTGATCATCTTCGGTACAAGTACTTGAAGAAGCACTCCCATTCTGAGTGGTAAAGGAAGGTGAAGCGGAGGTGGAAGGATCCACGGATGGTGGTGTAATAGAAGGTGTTAAAAAAAGAGTGAGTGGAAACAGAGGTTCAAACACGTCAAGCCTCTCCCTTTGCTCGGAAGCAGTCGAGGTTGGCTCGAGTGCAAAAAGGGATGGATCCTGCTCAGGACTAGCCATGGGTAAGGGTGAAGGGATAGATGAAGGAATAGGCAAAGTGGGTTTTGGGGTTAAAGGGATAATGGAGGGCGAGGTGGTGGTAATGGTAAGTTAATTGGGGAAGGTTCGATGGTGGGCTCGGTGGAGGCTGATGGCGTGGAGGCTAATGGCGTATTGGGTGGAGGTTTAGTGGAAGGCTCGGTGGAGGCTGGTGTTGTAGAGGTTAATGGCATAGCTGGTAGAGGTGTAATTGGTGGGGTTTTAGAGGAAAGTTCGGCGGGGGCCAGTGTTGTGGAGGCCAATGGTGTAGCTGATGGAAGTTTAGTGGGAGGCTTGGTCCGGAGGAAACGTCGAATGGGGCGAGCGGTGTTAGGGAGAAAATGAGACTCAAGATGCACCGGCGTGGGTGATCAAAGTATCGACCCATCATCGTAGCACCAAAAGGTCTCATAAACGGGGTTAAGGACGGTGGCTTCATCCTGAGCAGGAGGTTCATCGGATGGTAGCGGAGGTAGTGGAAAATGAAGAAAACTCGGAAGGGGTGCCTTCAGAACTTCATCAACATGTGCCGTCTTCGATTGTTCAGTTGTCGGCTCTTCATTGTCAAACTCAAGTGGACGCCGTTGTGGAGGCGTATATGTAGGTGGTGGAGTGTAATGGTATTGCGGATGTGGAGGCGGAGGGCTATGTGAGTGAATGGGGTGAATGGGTGGAGGGCGGACGGCGTCCACTTGAACATTGAAATTTGTCGACTTTTGCTCGCTTGCGTTGTTAATGCCGTGGTCGTCTCTCCTATCCTTCCAATCTTTCTCCATCTTTGTAATCTCATTCAGAGCAGCATAGAGGGGATTGACTGGAGTAGGAGGAACGGGTTGTGGGCTCGTAATCCTCTTTAATTGTTCCTCCAATGAAGCGACTTTATCAATAAGAGTTTGTTGGAGGGGTGTAACTTGAGCAACAGAGGGTTGGAAAGGCCTTGAAGGAGGGGCCGCATAAAAAGGCCGTGGAGGGGGATTAATGGGCTGACCCACAAAAGGACCCGGGCGGGCCGGGTTGCAAGGAATAAATGGGCCTTGGGGTCGTGAAGGATGAGAAATAGAAGGGGGCGGGTGATGGGCCACCCGAATAGAAGTAGGTGTGGACGAAGGAGGCGGATGATGGGCCACCGAATAGGAGTAGGTGTGGATGAAGGAGGCGGATGATGGGCCACCCGAATAGGAGTAGGTGTGGATGAAGGAGGCGGGTGATGGGCCACCCGAATAGGAGTAGGTGTGGACGAAGGAGGCGGATGATGGGCCACCCGTGTGGGATTGGAAGGAGGATGAGGAGAGGATGTGCCCTCAACAATAGCCTTAAGGGCTTGGATTTGTTGAGAGGTGAAATGATCTAATGCACGAATGATTTGAGAGACCTTCTCATCATTGGGAGGAGATGGTCCCGAGGGGGTAGTGGCACGTAGAGAATGCGAGGGATCATGAGATTGGAAATTACCCACAGGTCGAGCAATATCGTAGGAGTGAGGACGTGGTCCCTTGGAAGTGTTGTGATAAGAGCAATGAGATTGAGGAACATAAGATGTGCTTGGTTGATTATCCTCTTGGTTATAAAAATTATTAGCCATGTTGACTTGTTTTATCAAAGCAGAACACCATGCAAGTTTACCAACAATTCCACTCAATAAGCAAAGATATTAAACGATGAATGTTGCTCCTGTTGTTTCTATATGTACCTTGATGTGACGGAATTTTGTTTTGACAAATTTAAATAATTCACACAAGGTAAGAACCTAGTTTTCAATGTGGTTTAACTCCGGTGCCAACTAGGTCAACTCTCACTACGCGTAGGCCAACTAAACCCGGGGGACTTCATGGTACAACTGGCCCGACGTCCGTGAGGGAATCCACGGGTGCGGGGACTTACGGAGGCTTGGTTTAAGAATTTCCGGTCCAATGAGACGGAATGCTCAAAGGAGGGTCCTTCCTTCACCAAGAGGGGTGTGACTCCTAAAAGTGTGGGGAGAGGAGGTCTCCCAAGCCAACAAGATTATGATGCTATGTAATGCAAGAATATCTAAACTAGAACTAGCAAATAACAAGAAAATATAAGAAAAATGATTACACAACAGGAAATGTACAAGATGCAACCAGAGAAGATGACAATTAGAACCCCGACAGAAGGTGTGAGTGAAATACCCTCGGGTGAATAACGCGCTATATGTCAATAGCGCGATCTAATAGAACGCGCTATGGATATATAGCGCGACCAAAGACAGAGGGGGAAAACCCCAAAAGATAAATGATCACACACACTTTGATGGATTGACAAGCAGGCAACCAAAAGAACGAACGTGGTGGCACAAAGTGTCCCACCGTGATCGCCAATTTGTAGATCTAAAATTAGACTTCCCCCAATTGATGATTTGAATAAGTGATGATTTAACAAGATATAGAACCAAAATCAATGATAAAAGGGGGGGTCACATGTAATAATAAAAATCCATGATCGCCACTGAGGCCAACAACATGCCAAATAATATGAAGATCAAAATAAGGGCATGTTACATACCTCAGAAATTCAAGAGGGCCAAGAGTTGGCCTGGGAATGAACGCACTATATCGTCCTAGCGCCTTCTCAAGATCGCGCTATGTTCGTATGGCGCAATATTAGACAGAAAGAAGGATGAACTGGATTCGTTTCTTCCTTGCTCCAAGGCCGGCCAAGGTGCAAGGGCTCCACGTATCAATCTTCTAGTGCCTGCAAAGAATCATAAACAACAAATAAAAGGCCCATTAGATCGAGATTTTTGTAGAATCTGTCCCTATTCTTAATCAAAAGCATATAAAAGAAGGGCTCGATTACCTCGGGGTTTGGTGGTTTTTAAACCCCTATGGAAGGGCCAAAAATAGGTTTTATGTGTGTGAATGTGTGTATTTTGTAAAAGAAGTGTTTTTGAAATCAATATGCAATGTTATGCGAGGATTGAAATAAACGAATTGGGGAGAAAAACTAAGAACGAGGAAGAATACAATAAGCCCCAAAATACTCCCTTGGATGTGTGAGGAGCGAGGAATTATTGATTTGGAACGAAAGCAGCCTCCTCCTCGTCAAGATCTCGAGTTGCATCTCCTCAGAACGATGACCAAGGGTCCAATTTATAGGAGAAGGATCAAGAACGAACCCTAGGTCGGAGTTCGATCCAATCTAATGACTTGGTGGCTCAAATCAAGGCAATCTTGCCGATTAATGAGGGGGAAAGACTCCTATTAGGATTAGGAACCTTCCTTTGGACAAAATATGATTGGAAACTTACCAAAATAAGGACCCAAATCGAAAAAGGGGAGTCCGGGTCAGACTGGGTTTCTGCCTGAGAACGCGCTATAAATGTATAGCGCATTCTTCATGAACGCGCTATAATTATATAGCGCGACAACGACTGGTTCGCCAAATGACTAAAAAAAGAATAAATACCCTTTGGACAGTCGTTTAATCAAATATTAAGTAAGAATAACATCCAGAGTGGATGCTATAAAGATCAAATATCAAGAAATAACGATTGTTCAAATGATCATTCAATTAGGTCCGTGACGTGAGTGAACAAGAAAGTGATGTGAGTGAATAGCACGAGAATGCCAAATTCGAGACGAGATCCAAGGTACGGAAATTGAATTGTATGGCCAAGAATAGGGAGAAATATCCCATAAAATCAACCAATTATGGATCAATTGGAGCATTAACTAGGAGAACAAAGAAATTGCTCAACTTATCGGTAAAAAACGGGTGTCTACACCCCTGTTGATGGGGTTGCAGCCATGACAGACTGGTGGTTGTTTAATGCTGGGCTGGGGCGGACTCTCAGTCTTGTAGCAGAAGGTGAGGAGGTCTCGCCTTCTAGGGCAGTTGTATCTTTGATAGAAATGGCATTCTCTTCCTCGGCAGTATATATCTCTTGATCGGAATTGGCTGAGGCTTCCCCAATTGGCATAAGTGGTGCCGAGGTCATCATTGGTAGGACTCCGCTGGAGGGAGAGGTCCCTGCCTCTTCAACATCTTTGGCCTCGCTGCTGCTAGCCGTATCAAATTTGGCTTGAAGGGCCGCCTCTTCGGGATAGACCTGCTCCCAGCATCGGTAAGGAATTATGGTCTCCGCTTCTTGATTCCCGGGTTGAGCCAACTTAGCATATTCAGCTTCCGCTGGATATTCATCAAAATTTGCCCCCAGTGGGCTATCTTCAGCAGGGTAGAAGGCGGAGATGGTGTCCACCTCATATCACCCACTGTAATAATATTCTTCCAGGGTGAATCCCAGCCCTGGATGCTGAGAGACGCGCCTCAGTTCCTTGTCCAGACTTACGAGATGCCACATTTTCTGGAAAGCTTCTTTATTTTTATAAGATTAATCGGAGGGGATGTGTTGCTTCTGGAACATCCTGGCCATCCGGTTGGTTGTAAATGCCAGACCTTGAACGGGAACTGACGGATTTTCTATGTCTTCGGGGAGGCAGCAGTCTGTGTCTTCCCGAGTATGGTGTTCTTCAGCCGTGTAGAACAAGCTGCTGGGCCCATCTATCTGCGCCACCTCCCAGGCTTTGAAAGGCTTGACAGTGGGGTCTTCGAGGCTAGAAATCTGCTTGGTGAGGCCATCCGGGACTCGAATGTAGTTGTGCTACCGATCGACCTGCACTTCATTAGCTTCGGGGTACAAAGCTAGGGGTGCTATTCTGCCCACGTCCCCGGATATGGTGATATGAGAGACCGCCTTGGGCTTGACGTATCCGCGCGGCGGTGGTGGATACCAGTTGTCGCCGGACGCATTTGTTGATGCCCCCGCAGGGGTTTTAGCTTCAGGGGTCTTCTGAGAAGGTCCCGCATATAGGTTGGCGTCCACCAAGTGACATTCAAATACCTCGAACGGGTGGAGGTCAGCAAATATCCTCTCCTCCTTCCCCTGGAGACTATATTTGATACATTGGTGGAGCGTAGAGGGCACCACCATATTTTCATGCAGCCATGGTCGGCCGAGCAGCGCCTTGTACGAGGTGCGGGAGTCGATGACATGGAACTGCACCGTCGTAGTGAAATCTGCCAGGGTAAGTGTGAACTCCGCCACCCCCATCGACACTTCACATTTTTGATTGAAGCCGGCGATACGCATATCCCCGACCTTCTCAAGATGCACGTTGCAGTGGTGCCTCTCGTAGATTCTATAGGGCAGAATATTGATAGATGCACCAGGATCGACCAAAATCCAATTCAGCTTCCTCCCATTCAGGTGCCCCTTCATGTACAGTGGCATGTTGTGGCTGATGCTAGTTAGAAGCATGTCTTCTTGAGTGAAGGTCATGCTGGCTTCTGGTAGTGCTTCAGCCAAGCAGGTCTCAAAATGAGCAGGCGTCTGCAGAGCAGTGATGATCACCTGTCGGGTCTCTTCACTCAAAGAGAGGATCTCCCAGATTGTAAATCTAGCAGGGAGCTTCTTGAGTAGCTTCATTATTCGACTCCCAGCTCGGACATTGGAAAGCTTCATCTCTTCCGCCCACCTAGGCCTGGGAGAGTCCTGAGCTGTGGCCCCCGATGGACCTGCTTCATCTGCCTCGGACTCGGCACCATTCTGGCTAGCACCGGATCCTTGGTGTTCTTCAGTAGCCGTTGCAGGGCAAGCTCCATCTGCATTCGGAGCTTCGGCAGATTGTGATGGCCGCGGGTGAACATCCTCGAGTGCAGGGTTAGCCTCCTGGCATTGTTGCTTCCCTTTAGACATCTTCATGAATTCTAGGAATGAAGGGACTACCTTGCCCCCACTCTTGTCATATAGGCTTGGTGGAGGAGGGATCTGGACTCCCTTGACCTCCGGGGGAGGTGTCTCTTCCTTGGACTTTGTTGAAAATTATTGTTAATTTTGTTTTATTGGTGGGTTTATTTGGTTTATTTACGTGTAGATCAACCAATTAATTAGCCGGTAATTAACTGACTGATTGACTGCGTAGGCGTGCCAGTCACATAAGTGACGAGTTTATTATGCGCTCATTCTAACCCGTATCGGGCGAGAGTGAGACTCAGTCGGGACCAGCAATCCGCCACACCATAAAGGCTATGGCGTTAATTACATCCCTCGCGAGGAGGGAAAACTTTTGATTAATTACCGAGATGGTGGGCTGTCGAGGCCGGAATAAAGACGCGAAGGTATAAACGTGATGAGATCACATGAGATGTTTATATCTATCATGCAAGAGAGGCATGGTTCATTAAATTGGAGACCCTTGGTACGTGGCGGAGGACGTAGATCCGAAGACCACCATCGCGCATAGCAGAGACTTCCAATCGTGCGTAACCCAGGCTTCCGTCAGTGCCATTTGATATACCCGAGGGTCCAGGCATGCACACATAATGTTCATGATTATGCTAAGCATGGCAGTAGAGTTGTAATAATGATCAGTGATCAATCAAATTTATTAGCCTCCGCTGAGGGGGGGGACGGAAGTGGTAACATAAGCATGATAACGAAAGCGAAGCGATAACAGACATGGCAGTAGAAGTATGATAGTAAAATGACCTGAGCTTGAATAGCCCTTTCTTATTCAATTTATTATTGATTAGAGTCATTAATCTCGACCGCGGGAGACGAGGATTGCTTCGAGGGTGAGTGAGTGATTAGAACATTATAATGCCTCCAAACCGGCGCGGCTACGCGTAGGGATAGGTTTCCCCGACATGGCCAAACGTAGGTAAATGGTTTTAATACGGCGCGGCCATAACAACGGTTAATACGGCGCGGTATGCTGGGGGCGGGCCGGTTTAGGGGCGCCAGAAACGTGCCACTTAAAAACAAAATTCTTTGAGTCTAACGTTATTCCGGCGCAGGGGGGTACCGTGCCGTATTAAGGCGCGCCGGTTTAGGACCACGCCGTTTTAATCAAATTTCTGATGAATTTCGAAACTGTTTAAGCTTATTACGATTCTGTTGAGAGTTTTGAAGTTAATTATGGTGATTGTTTGTTTAATTGGAGTCCATAGCCCCCGGGGGTGAAGTTATGAGCTAGTGCGAGGTTCATACTCGAGCACTAGGGTCCTTAGCCTTAGGACAAATGTTTTATTGAGGCCATTTTTATACAGGTGATCTTATAAGTTAAAAGGATTCTACTGAAAATTGGGCAGCATCTCCCCCGTCCTTGAAGGATTGCAGGGGAGAAGCGGGGTCATACTCACTTGTGGAGTAAGCCCCTAATCAGCCGGTCTGCATGGTGGCAGCCAGCAAACCCCAATCGGACAGGATACCCCGAGGACTAGCCTACGAGGGGCACCATAGCTCCGTGGGTGGAAACAGAGGGATAAGGCAGCTAAACACGAAGCAACACCCCGAGGGCTGGCCTACGAGGGGTGGGCAACCTACAGCATGCGATGTATCCACTAGAGGGAGAGAGAATTAGGGGATGAAGCCCCGAGGACTCGCCTACTAGGAGCACTCATCCCTTAACCACCATAGGGTCCCAAAAGACTGTGGGTTTGAAACTGTTGAGCCAAAACCCCCATTGTTGTTAGCTCTATGGCCCACGGGAAGCATCCATCGCTCAGAAGTGGAGTTCCCTTAACCGATTGGCAATTCTATGAAATGGTGGGGAATATCCCCCTCCCCGGGTGACTAAGACAAAACCAACAGAACTCAAACGGTTTAGTGGCTGCAAACCACAAACGAGGGGAATGAAGGCATTCGGCATGGATAGCTTACCGGCTACAGGGTTAAGGTGTTGACGCTCACGAGACCGAATTACCATTCACGGAGGAGAAGGCAAGCAGCAGTCACGGAGAGAGATAGTTAATATGCAGATAGGACAATTCTTCTACAGACGCATATACTCGAACGACCGGAGCGCAGTAATCACAGGACAGACTCCACTATTCTGGAAGCAACCCCTACCTCTGTGAGCAACAGAGTAATGCAAAGAGGGAGGGAAGTCGAGATTAGATCTCATATTAAAATGGGGGAGACGTATGCACAGGCACAGACGCGAAGGACCTGGGGAGGGGTTATCTCTATAGCCCATGGCATCCAAGGGCGTATTCGGAATCAGGGGGAAGTCGGAATCAAAAAACTGTACACTGGAGGACACCTATGTATATATACCGAATGAGATAGCAGTGGGAGAAGAAAGCAAGACGTTGAGCATTCAATCCACCGATACATTCATATACGCATGCCATCATCTCATCGGTGAAGGAGGCTACATGATGCAGGACGGACATGGGGACCGACTCTAGGTGATATGGACCTCTGACTCTAAATGCATACACGACCAGCAACATACGAGCATGAGAGACACTAGGCCCGACATTAAGAGCTCCTATGGGCTATACGTCGCTAATAGAAACGCAAGCTCACTCGTCGTCCCAAGCGAGGGAAATGTGGATAGTGCACGGTTGAGGAACCGACAGAGTTAAGGGTAGTCCGACTCACTTCCGTGCTCGGATCGAGTCACGAGACGGGTCACTCTCTCGCTTACAGCGGGGACATGGACTCACGGGCTAGAATCATATGCTCTCATAGCAGCATACGACCATATACTAAACTAGCAAATGAACGCCAATGAGTTAAGACCGTTACCTCCACGCTCCCAGCGTGGGGAAGACAACCCTGGCCAAATCTGTACTCCCGGTTAAACAAGTTTTACAGCGGTACAATGGTTTTGACCAACTCCACGCAGGGAGGTAACAGGTCACATGTGGGGCCCGGGAGTCACGAAAATTGGGTTGGCGGGCAGCATCTTGATGTCGCCCCAACGGTGCCGAATCCGCGTTTTGGTACTGTCCGGACGGCGCGATCTACGGGTTCGTGGGGCCCACGGACCGCTCTGTCCTCCGGAACTGACGGGGTGGGTCCCTCTGTGAAGGAGACCCCTGGAGGTGCGCCTCCCTGGACGGCGGCCGGGTTGGAACGTCGATCGGAGGCCGGGCGGCTCCGATCTTCAAGACTTGGGGTTGCTGCTCACGGATCTGCAGGTTCTATTTTTAGGCGCGCGACCCGGCGAGATCTGCTACTGCGATCACTCCCGACGTCGGATCAATGCACAAGAGGTATCGTTGGAAAGCTCTCTCGAAGTCCTTCGACTCTGTGAGACTCATAAAAATTCACCGGAGTTGTGCTTCTGATGGGCGATTTTAGAACCGGCTTGTTCTCAGTTTCAGATCTGACTGGGCAGAAACTGAGTTTCCTGAGAGTTGGCATTGACCGCAGGGTAGACCTTTGATTCAGATCTTGAGCTCTTCCTAAAAATTGTAGAGAGAAAAGATAGGAAAATGGAAATAATTCTTATGACTGATTTGGTGGATATTTGGATGGGGAAAGCTATTTTATACTGGTGGGTGGTCGGATCTGGACAGGGGCAGACAGAACTGAATGGGATCTGGAGGTGATTTTTAGAAAATAGGTAAAGGTCCTTTGAAATTCCAAGAAAATTCTTGGTTGGAAGGGGTGTTGGAAAGAACCTCCAATAAAATTGAGAGCTCCAGGAAAAATCAAAAAGTTGGTCGAAGATGGGAAGTTCAGGGTTACTATCACAGTAGACAGAAACCTGGAAGATCTAGAAAGAGATGAAGAACAAAAATGGAGAATTACAAAATGGAAGTTTGAAGCCCAACCAATTTTTCTGGGACGTGGGGGAGACCTCTGGAACGCACCCTGAAAGTTTGAGCTCAAGAAGATCTCGGAGCTGAGAGCTAAAATTCGTGGAAGGGATTGCTGTTGGATGAAGATAGAATTCCGATAAGGCGGCGGTGGCGGTGCGACGGCGGCGATAGATCTGAGCTTCCCACTCAGAAGAGGCTTGAATAAGAGGCTTTACACCTCTGGAGGCAGCCTTCACGGATGCAAGAAGGGGGAGGAGAGAGGGGGGTGCGCACCAAGCTATGGAGGCTCCAAAGAAATTCTAAAATTTTTTGGCATTAATTGTGATAGAAATGAAAATTACAACATTTTATATGACTTGACCTCCCATGGCAAATGACCTTCCATGCCCTCAGATCTAGGGTTGATGAGGGCATCTTGGGGAAGCTAGGAAAATATTTCTCCCATGTGGTCAAAAGAGAAGAAAGAAAAGAAATCAACTAGCCTAATGAAGCCAAAAGTGGGGGCGCCCCCTTCATGGGCCTAACTTGGGCCAAGTTGGTCCATGGCCATCAAAGGCCATCCACAAGCCCAAGAGAGCGTATAGACCTTTCCAACCTAGGTGGCCCATGAGGAGGGGAAGCCCAATTGGGCCTTAAGTGAATTAAGGACCCATTATGAAGCTTAATGGTCCAATATGGCCACCCCCTTAATGGACTCTAAAGGGGCTTAATCCAAATGGCTTATTAAGAGCCTTACAAAGAGCCCAAAATGAAAGTCAAAGTAAAACACACATTACAAGCCCAAATACAGTCCAAATAAGCGCTAAAACAATGCAAATAAATGCTAAAAGTATCCAAACTCAAGGTGAGATTCCAGACTATCTACGAGCCAAAGGGACGCTGATGTAGTTCGAGTGGTGCTCCACGTACGGTACCGACGGTTCGCCGGTTCGTGCTTCTCGCTCTCTCTGGTGTCCGCACCACTACACATATGTTACAAGTTCGGTGCTGACATCGCGGCACGGCCACCGTTTTACTTACAGGGAAGCTCACAGGAGAGCAAAAAATAGAAAAGATGGCGAAGAAGGGGGGAGGTTGGCTCGTATCATCGCCAGCCCCCCCTGTGGACGTCAAAAAGAGAGAAGAAAAGGAACGTTCATGCGGCACGGACGTCTTGACATCTCAACAGCAAGTCGAAGATGGGAAGGCCGAATAAACTCCATACCTCCTCCAAGTAGGATGAATATATCCCCGGTGCTCCGTCACCCAACAAAGAAGCCCCTCGGGCAGAAGGGACAGCCCCGGCTCCCCAGTCGGTAGTGCCGAAGGATGAATCAAAAGAAACCCAAGAATTCGAATGCATGTTCAGCATGCACCGGAAATCACTCAAAGCCCTGAACCGGGACTCGGAGGCTCACAACTAAAGCAACACGGGAGGGCAAGCGTCCGGCCGAAACGTCGCTAAGCTTGGAAGAAACCCTTCGACACTTAAACCGGCGCGGCAGTGCCTACATTGCCCTAAACCGATGCGCCCCTCCCTTGGCCATCAAACCGGTGCGCCCCTCCTTCCCTTGTTAAACCGGCGCGCTCCTCTTTTGGTCATAAACCGGCGCCCTCACCCCCCGCGCCGTTTTAACCAAGGGTGCCGACCCATCTTCAGTCCGATCCCCTATTTTCGGGTGCGAACATAGAGAACTTACCTGAAATGGCCGAACAGCCTGCACTTGACCGGTGTGCAAGTGCCTGAGCCCTTCTTGCTCCCAGGAATGGAAGGCTTCGAGCCCCTGACCAAACGTCGCTTCTTCTTTGGTAACCGTCGACCAATCTCATGGAGGCAGCTTGCCTACTCTATCAACCCCTCCACCTACAGGCCACTCGAGAGCTTCAGACACGGAGAGGACAAGAAGAATGGAATGAAAGGGAAGGGGGATTCAGAGACTTCTTCCCCCACCTCCATATATATGACAAACCCGTCAGAAGAGAGAAGAGGCCGGATGCTGGGTGGCTGGGAGGTTGGTCATAGGTGAGAGCTTCTGAGAAGAGGAGCCCAGCGGAAGAGAAGAAAGGCATCATCCCCGCGCCGGAGAGGTGAGGTGAAGAGAGGGGAGTGAGAGTGAGAGGTGAGTCGGAGGGGAAAGAGCATGTGCCCTCTTCCCCTCCTCCATCGATGTATTCTCTCCCCCTGCAATGTATTTCATTTTTATCTCCAGATGAACCTCCTCTGCGTTAAAAAACCTTCCCCCGTTTGTGTGGATGAATAAAAAGAAATGTCCTTTTGCGAGCTTCATGTTCTTTGTTTAGCCTCTGCCTCCCTTCTTCACTTTCTATTCATCCAGGGTCTTTGAAACCTGCCTTTCCGTGGCATGGCCTTCAAAGGAATCCGCATGATGGATGAACATTCATAGCCCTCTTGTGGCATACATTCGTCCCGTTCATGAAACCATCGCCCATGAGCTGCTAGAACCCCTTGAAGGCTAGTCCTCGGGGCTTCTGTGTTCAACTATGGGACACCGGACTGCCGTTAGGCCACTCCAAGTTTTTGGGATCGTCCCGGAGTACTCCGTTTGACAATCCCTTATGTCTCCCCAGCAAACCTCAGTCCGGGGGAGGTGCTGCCCAATTTTTGCCAGGCGAAGAACACATAAGAATAAACGAACAAGCTAAGCTCTCTGGGAGTAAGAACAGCGTATGTTTGAAGCCCGTGAATCAAACTAAACCCCTGAGTTCCTGCATAATAAACCCTTCAAGTAAAATATCCAAATACACACACTCGTTCACCTCAACAAATGATAAGAAGCACTCCATTGATTTAAAGTGTCAACTGAACAAACAATACATCCATTTGATCAATCTGCAGGTTGAAGAAACGAGAAAAGAGTCAAAGAGAATGAAAGTCTACCTCATAGAAGCTATTCCGGCGCGCTCTTAATCTGGCGCCGGCTAATCCGGCGCGGTACCCCCCCATGCCGGTTTAACTCTACACTCAAAACCATTTCAAGATTATTGGAATGAATAGTGCTGCGAATCTGACGAGCCCCTTCTTCTTGAGCCTATCCCGGCGCGCGCCCCCTTGCTCCCCCAAGTCCGGCGCACCCTCCTCTTGTGCCATTATCCGGCGCGCCCCCTGTGCCTCCTTATCAGGCAAGCCCCCCCCCCCCTTGGCCCTTACCCGGCGCGCCCTCCCGTCCCGTTCTATTCCGACGCGCCCTTCTTCCCCTTTGTTTCTCCCTTAAACCGGCGCGCCTATAAAAAATGATTAACTAAATAAAAGAAAACACTTCAAGCTAATGGATGAAGCGAATAAAGAAATACGAAGCCAATAATTAATATCGCCCATGTTGTAATCTAAATTTTGTTCCAGGGGCTCCGCCCCCGGAGACCCCCGCAAGGGGCACTGCCCACTTGACCCCCGAGACCTGACCGGGCAGGCCGAACCCCGCGACCTGACCGCGCAGGTCGATCCACGTGCGAGGGCACACGCTGGCGAGTTCGGGTTTCACATTTAACAACTCGCTTCCCCGGACTGTGCATGAAGAGAAAAGCAACGATGCCCCATGGTGTCAGATGTGGACCTCGAAATTCCCGACATGGCCATAGTCTGAAACCGTCTCGGGCCAATAGTCCATCAACTTGACCCACTTCTATCAGGATCCAATCCCGTAATCCCATTAAACATGACGTACTCGTGGCAGACATTCATACAGTTTATCGTCGTCTTCGATGCTTCAAATGTGGACTCTCGTCCGAACAATGAACGGTCGGTTAGTGACCGACATATATATACCGGGATCTAATCACGGTATTGAATTAAACTTGCCATACTCACGGCAGACATTCGTACGGTTTATCATCGTCTCCGATGCTTCAAATGCGGACCCTCGTCCGAACAATGAATGGTCCGTTAGTGACCGAAAAATACACCGGGATTTAATCCCGTATTTGCAGTAAACTTTCCGCACTCATGGCAGACATTTGTACGGGTATTTCCGTTTAGGCGCGCCTTCAATACAGCTCTTTGTCCGAACATAAAGGGGTCCATGAATGACCAACAAAATCTGAATGGAACGAGACGGCTCTCGTCTTCCCCGGACCCTACATGTGGGAATATCAATAACACCTTCGTGAGTCACATTTGGACCTCGGGTTCGCCCCAACCATGGTCATTGCCTGACCCACATCCTAGGCCTATAGCCAGCTATCTCTGTACACGTCTTTGTTTTGGAATCTAGTCCCAGGACACTTTCCCGCTGCCCTTCGGCACCGGAAATATTAACGATACCCACGCAAGCCTCGTTTGGACCGCGGGAGGCGCCCCCGGAATGGTCCTGACTCGATCTCACACCGGGTCAATAAACACGCTGATTCCCGACCACTCTAACCGGGATTCAACCGAATGTCTCCTATCCCTTTGAACAATAAATTTGCCGTATCCCGGCATACATATGCTCCGATTTTCCCCGTGACGATCATGATTTTCTGAAGCCGGACGCTTGTCCGAATATCAAAATGGTCCCTTAAGTGACCGACATATTCCGAATGCTTGCTTCCCTAGACATCGGGCTTTCCGACTGATTCGAGACCGTTATCAGCTTGTTTCTCACGATGTAGTTTCCTGGCCATGAGGCCCTGATTCCCGGCGATTAATCAAGGGTGTTCCCCTCTCCGAAGGGATGTAAATGACGTCGTGGCCTTTACGGTGCGGCGGATTTTAGTCCCGACACGAACTACATAATCGTCTGATTAGTCAGATCGAGCGTACAATAAATTATCACCTAGGTGACTGGCATGCCCACGCACTTAATAAACCCAATAAATAAATAAATAAATATCTTAATAAAAAGTGCGTCCACACCCCCTTCTCGCTTACATTCGGTTGAGGGGAAGCAGTCGGAGGGTAGATAGGAAACGCAGACGACCCACCTATTCAAAGAACAGAGTATCGGGACAACTCCTTTTTCTCTGGCTTCGGAGGGCTTCAGGTAGAGGAAGGAAGACGGACGCGAAGGATGCTTAGAGAGATCCTACTTCACTCACAAGAAACCCTCTCTCCCTCGAAGGCGATTGGCTCTCAGACCCTCTCTCCTTTTTTTAATTCTCTTCTTCTTTCGAAAACCCTTTCGCCTCTTCTCTTTTTTTTCTATTTCGAATGGCCATTTATACAGGGACCGTTCGAAGTTTAATCCGGCGTGGGAATTGGCATGCCGGGGAAGGAGCATTTTGAAGCCTTTTGCATGCCGGAATAGAAGGGCGCCGGATAATGGGGGGGCGCCGGTTTAGGGCGCGCCGTATTAACATCTCTCACTTGCCGCGGGTTAGCCGGTGAGTCCGGGGATGGTTCCCGGAGCCGCAGTGAACATTCATCTTGCCACCGTTCTTCGAAACCTTGACGGGATGCCTTGCCGAAGCTCTCAGGATGACATATGGTCCTTCTCAGAACCTTGAGTATCTTTTGTTTTAACATGTGGATTTTCTGTTGACACGGCTTTCGGCACTATGATCCGTGCTACTGGCTCGGTCTGGCTTGTGCTCAAAGCTTCTTGGAGGGTGGGATAACACCCGGATAGTTCCGCCCAGGCCGGGCGATCATTCGACCACTAACGGGCCCAACTTGGCGGGAAGTCGTACCCGTGCCGAGTAACCGGGATCTTCTGCCGACAGAGCCTTCGGTCCTCCGTTCTGAAGAGCCAAGGGCATTCTTTCATCTCAGGAGAGTCTTTCATGAGGTGGCTGGCCACCGGGTAGACCATCGTCCTTGGTCGGACAACGGGTGTAGTGTATGCAGCACGACGGAGTCGATGCCGATTCATTGGGCAGGCTTGGTCGCACTGCTGGTTGGTTGTGAATTCATCTCGATTCTCCTGAGGTGAAGTCCCCGATGTTCATATAGGGTGACCTGAGGCTCTGGCAGCTTGAGAGGGCTTTAATATGTTGAATATTCATCGGCTTCTGTGCTTCAGTAGGCCGTGTCATTCATCTTTGAGGCTTGATCGCCGTTAGTGATATTTTGAGTGCCAACAGTTAATTACATCCCCCATGAGGGAGAAAACCTTTGATTAATTACCGAGATAGTGGGCCGCTCAAGGCCGAAACAAGATGCAAGAGGGCAAACGTGACGAGGTCACGTGAGATGCCTTTATCTATCATGCAAGAGAGGCATGGTTCATTAAGTTGGAGACCCTCGATACGTGGCGGAGGACATAAGTCCGAAGACCACCGTCGCGCATAGCAAAGATTTCCGATCGGGCATAACCCGGTCTTCCGTCAATGCCATTTGATATACCCGAGGGTCTATGCAAGCATGCATGCATGATACTCATGATTATGCTAAGCATGGCAGTAGAGTTATGAAAATAAACAATGATCAATAATATTTATTAACCTCCGCCAAAGGAGGTGGAAATCGTAACATAAGCATGATAACGAAAGCATGATGCTAACATATATAACAGTAGAAGCATGGTGATAAGACAGTTCGGACTTGAACAGCCCTTTTCTTATTTAGTTTATTACTGATTGGGGTTTATTAATCTAGATCGTAGGAGGCGAGGATCGCTCCGAAGGCGAGTGAGTGACTAAAACCATGCAATAATTCAGAACCGGTGCGACCAAGCGTAGGGATAGGTTTCCCCGGCGTGGCCAAACATAGGCAAAGGAGCTTAATCCGGCGCGGCCATGACAAGCATTAAATTGGCGCGGTGGCCTTGGGGCACGCCGGTTTAGGGCACGCTGGGAACAAGCTAATTGAAATCGAAAGGTTATGAGTCTAATGTTAAACCGACGCGGGGGGTTCCGCGCCATATTAGGGTGAGCCGGATTAGGACCGCGTCGTTTTAGTTGATTTTTGAAGAATTTTGAAACTATTTTGGTTTATTAAGCTGTTGTTGCAGGTTTTGAGATTAATTGGGCTGATTGCCTGTTTAATTAGAGTCCAAGGCTCTCCAGGAGCGAAGCTATGAGCTAGTGTGAGGTTCATACTCGAGCACTAGAGTTTATTACTTGAGAACATGTGTTTTATCGAAGTCAATTCACTGGAGGCAATCTTATTAATTAAGAAGTTCTGCCAAAAATTGGGCAGCATCTCCCCTGTCCTTGAAGGATTGCAGGGGAGAAACAGAGTCATACTCACGTGTGGAGTAAGCCCCTAACTAGCCGGATAGCACGATGGCGGCCAGCAAATCCCAATCAGATAGGAAACCCCGAGGACCGGCCTACAAGGGGTACCATGGCTCTGTGGGTTGAAACAGGCGGATAAGGCAGCTAATGAAGGAAGCAACAACCCCGAGGGCTAGCCTACGAGGGGTGAGCAACCTATAGTCTACGATGTATCTAAAGAGAGGGACGACTGCTAAGGAGAGAAGCCCCGAGGACTAGCCTACGAGGGGCACACACCCCTTAGTCACCACAGGGTCCTGAAAAGCCGTGGATTTGAATTGTTGGGCTGAGGCCGCTATTGATATTCGCCCTATGGCCCGTAGGGAACATCCATTATTCACAGATGGAGCCCCTTTGACCAATTGACGGTTCTGTGAGACAGTGGAGAATGTCCCCTTCTCCGGATTACTGGGACAAAGCCAAACGGAACTAGGATAGTTGAGTGACTGCAAACCACAGACGAGAGGAAATGAGATATTCGGTATCGATAGACTGCCATTCACAGAGTTAGGATATTAATGCTCACGAGGTCAGACTAACATTCACGAGTCATACACTTGCTGTGCAGAGAAAGGGGCGGGGGATATTATCGGAATCGCTGAAGAGTCGACCTCTAGTTGGGACAGCCAGAGGTACATACATAAGTACGCCTCTAGTCACGCACCCACAGAACAGATGATGCAAAACATAATCGGCATGCTGGCACGGAGGCCCCGGGGAAGGGGGAGACATTTATATAGCCCATGGAGATTCCTGGGCATGTTCGATTTCACGGAGTGAAACACGGCATTCGATCACACGAAGCGATTGGGCGTGCGAACTGAGAACGAAACAAGAAAAGAAACATATCGAGCATAACATCATTCATCCCATTGACGGGAGGTGAAATACCTGACATATTATAAACATTCGGCACACCGGCGTTGTCGCACGGCGGCCGTTCCATTGATCGCAAAGAAGGGATTACAGAGGGGAAGTGAAAGATGAAGAGGTGGTGAAGGGGGAGATGGGCTCATATCATCGCCCCTCCCCCCTCACTTACACGATAGCAGAAAAGGGAAACAGCAGAGGGATCTTCGGGAAGCAATCCACGAAACCCACCTAGACTTCACCGGTAAAATAGGGTGTCGGAATCTCCCCTCTTCTGCTCCGGCTCTGTAAGACTTCAGGCAGAGCATGGGAGGATGGCGGCGAGGGGACGCACCGTGAGGACCCTTCTTCTTCCCCAAGGAAACCCTCTCTCCCTCGAATATGATTGGCTCTCAGGCTCTCTCTCTCTCTCTCTCTCTCTCGAGCAGTCGCCAGTGATCTCCCTTAATTCGATTGACCTCTCTCCTTTTTTTCCTTATCGAACCAAGTAGCAATATATATAGGAAAAGGCTAAAAGCCTAATCCGGCGTGAAGAATGGCGCGCCGGATAAGGGGCCCTTCATGACCTTTCGCGCGTCGGAATGGGAGGGCGCCGGATAAGGGATCCTCCTAGCTTTTGGGCGCGCCGGAATTGAGGGCGCCGGATAAGGGGGCGCGCCGGTGAAGGGGCGTCGTATTAACTTCCTCCGCTTGACGCGGGTTAGTCGATGAGTCCGGGGATGGTACCGGGAGTCACCGTGACCATTCATCTTGCCGCAGTTCTCCAAAACACTAACGGGAAGCCTTGACGAAGCTCTCGAGGCGACGTATGGCCCTTCTCAGAACCTCGAGTATCTTTGGTTTGAACATGTGAGTTTTCTACTGACATGGCCTTTGGCACTATGATTCGTGCTGCCAACTCGGCCTGACTCATGTTAAAGCTTCTTGAAGGGTGGGATGACACCCAGGATAGCTCTGCCTTGACTGGGCAATCATTCGGCCACTAACGGACCCAGCTTGGCGAAAAGCCGTACCCGTACCGGGTAATCGGGATCTTCCACCGACAGAGCCATCGGTCCTCCATTCTGAAGAGCCAAGGACATTCTTTCATCTTAGGAGAGTCTTTCAAGAGGTGGCGGGCCACCGGGTAGACCGTTGTCCTTGGTCGGACAGCGGGTGTAGCGTATGCGGCATGACGGAGTCGATGCCGGTTCATTGGGAAGGCTCGGTTGCACTGCCGGTTGGTTGTGAATTCATCTCGATTCTCCTGAGGTGAAGTCCCCGGTGTTCATACAGGGTGACCTGGGACTCTGGCAGCTTGAAAGGGCCTCCATATGTTGATATTCATCAGCTTCCGTGCTTCGATGGGCCGTGTCATTCGTCTTTGAGGCTCGCTCACCGTTAATCATATTTTGAGTGCCAACAGCATTATTAAGCAATTTTGCCACAACATGATTCATAGTTGTGACATCATTAAAACCAGGGTTCCAACAAAGATCTCTCACACCAGCGTGGCACACTAAGGCCATCGTGATTGAAGACTCGAAAGACCTGTCCGTGATGACAGATGATGGGTTGATAGGATCGCTCATGACATATGAGCTCAATCTAAGAAGGAACGACGAAGATCACAAGAACAAGAAACTAGTGGCTCTCAAGGTCTCTGAGAGTACTGATGAGTTCGATGAGGATGAAGAAGATGACCTTCAAGACAGTAGCCTCGGTGATCATGCACTGCTCACTAGGCAGTTTAAGAAATTCCTAAGGAGTAGAGGTAAATTCCAAAAGAAGAGACGATCATCACAAGTAAACAAAGTTTCCAATCTTAACCCTGAACAAACAAAAAAATCTGACAAAGTCATCTGCTACTAGTGCAGGAAACCTGAGCATATGCGAGGAGAATGCCCCGAGCTGCTTAAGAAGATGACCAAGGCCAAATGAAAGAAGCCCAGGAAAATGATCACCACCTGGAGCAATGATGAGGAGGAAGATGAGAGCTCCTCCACTAATGAAGATGAGGACAACCTCTACCTGATAGCAAACAAGGATGAGGATCAGGTAATCACTCACTTTGAAAACTTTTCGATTGAAGAATGGGAGGATGCTTACACTGATCTGTTTGAAAGATATGAAGTCTACAAGAAAGAAAACAAGTCTTTGAAAAAGAAGATCAATGCCTTGGCGCATGATAACCCCGTCAATAAAAATTTGGAGACTCTAAAAATTGAAAATGAAAGACTAAGAAAACAAATCGATGAATCAGGATCTGACAGTTCAAAACTAGGAAATCTAGAAATTGAGAATGAGAATCTCATAAAACAGCTAGATGAAGTTAAACTGAAGTGCTAGGAATATGAGAAAGAAAATAAACTCGGCATTGAAAAATATGAAGCCATAAAAGCTGTACATACTGAAATGCAGAAAAATCATGAAAATGCTGAAAGTGACTTGAAGGACAAACAGTCAGTCCTAGAAAAAATGGTTCAAGGTAAGTCCAATTTGGGCCCTGTCTTAGGTACCCAAGTGAATTTCAGAAGGGAGGGGCTCAGGTTCAATCCCACTGAGAAAAAGGCACTAGAATTGAAAACTATTATATTCTGCCCTGAAAAAGGCAATGGAAAATTAATAATGGAAGAACCAATGAGGAGGATCTCCCTGAGCCCAGAACCATCAAAATTTAGAACAATCAAGACAAAGGACAAAACATCAAAAATCAAAGAGGCAAGAACTTGAGCAACCTGCAGTCTGCTCACCATAAATGGGTTAAGTCGCCAGGTCGACACACCAGACAGCCAAGTTGACACACTAGGCAGACAGGCCGACACAACCCTGCCCATTCAGCTTTTGAATCTAGAAAGAATCCAGCCCGACATGTTTATAGAAAACAAAACAAAACAAGAAAAGATCAAAAATATCAATCAAACTTTGACAAATATGCTCAGTGTGCTCCTGCCCATCGTAGGCCAAACTGGAACCAGTTTGGGCCTAAATTGAATAGCAACCATAATCTCCACTCTAATCAGAAAAAGAACAACTAGTTCTATGACAGGTGGAACAATAAAAGAAAGTTCAACCTCCAATCAAACATGGGTGTCCACCAAACCAAATCCAACAAATACAGAAATCAAAGTGCAACACGACAACCTAATCCACATCATGTGTACTCTGCAGAACCTACTTGCATCACATGCAATAGATTTGGACATACTAGTCCTCATTTCTCCTTAAATCAAAAGAAACATTCTGTCAAGCAACTCTAGATTCCCAAGTCCTTGTTGCATGCTTTCAATACTGTTTGTGAACCCAAAATTGCTTGGGTTCCAAAACTCTCTGCTTGATCTGTACTCTACAGGAATGCCTAGCAACTGAGCACAACCGATGGTATCTGAATAGTGGTTACTCCAGGCATATGATAGAAGACAAGAAAAAGTTCAGCCAACTGATCAAGAAAGAGGGAGGATAGGTAAGATTCGGAGGTAAAGATAAAGGCAAGATCATTCCTCTTTTCTATCTTGCTCTGGCCGTGATGTAAACTCCCTATTTTTTTTTAGAGAATGAAAAGGATCTCAAATATTCTCAAGTGATATGGGCCTAATGCTTGTCTCCTTCCCTCGTCCCAAGTAGTTCTTCCCTATTTCATGATGTAGACCAGATGAACCCGATGGTTGTATAATAGCCCTTTTGAGGAAACGGTCGGTTGCCCTCTCACCCACACCCATGGGTTGTGGGGGCCCCGTCCCTTCCCTACAGTCTCTTAGAGTGCATAGCTCTCCCCCCATCCATCAAGGTACTCCCCTTTCTCTTCTCTATTGGTGATCACTCTGGGTCCCTCAGAAGCTCGCTTCTTCATAGCAAGGCTTCTGGGGATCCCTTTCAAAGGGTGGACAGCAACGGTCATACATTTGACGACATGTTGGGCATATGCCCCAAAATTTTCTTGAAGTCGTGGCCCGTGAGCCACCAGAACCCCTCGAAGGCTAGTCCTCGGGCTTCTACGCTCACCTTGGGTCACCGGGTAGCTATTTTTAGCTCACTTGAGAATTCGGAGGTCGTCTCAGAGGATTCCGTGGATGGCTCTCTATTTTACACCCCAAATGCTCCGAACACGGGGGAGATGCTACCCGATTTTACTGGAGAATCCAAACTAATAATGGAACCAGAATAAAGGAGGCAAAGCTGTGGATGAAATAGAACAAGCATGGGTGACCAAACCAGGTTAAGATCCCCCACGGACCGACAACACGAAGAGTTGGTGCGCAAGCATATGTAATTTTGAGGAGCTACTTAAAAAATGGGATAATAATAAGAATTGAATAGAGCCTAATATACCATTGGAAGGGAAGAAGAACACGCGAAGAATTAATGTCCAGATGAAAGCAAGTCAAGAGTTAACTAAGGCCTCTGTAGGTGGGCATTCGCACGCATGATTTTCAAGATCAGAAAGTTTTCTAACTGTGGGTTTCCTTTTCCCTCAGCTCTACTTTCTGTCTGGGTCGACCCCATGCATAAGAACTGTGTCATTTGTAAAAAAAAAAAAAAAACACAAACCAAAAGAACCCAGCCGCGTCACATGTTTCCACTCGCATCATGCCACATGCATCATAAGAACATAGTAAACCACACACTTTCCCAATAGACCCTCTTGATCCACTTTGAACAATCCAAACACAGTCAAAAAATTTGTCTAAAGCTTAGGGTCGACCCTTCCCCTTGCTCTTCCTGGTCAGCTGCCCTACGTCGACTCCTCCACCATATTTCCCTGATGCTGGGAATTTCGTCCATCGACCAAATTGGTTTGGTCGACCTAACCCTCTCCCAACCTTCCCCCGCGCCGATTCAACATCACATACAAAAAAAGAAGAAACACAGAAGAGGAGAAGAGGGGGTGAACCGACGCGCCCATTGGCGCACCGGATCACCTCTTCCCCTCTCCATCTCTCCCTCCCATGGCGCCAATTCATCACTCCATGTATATATATATATATATATATCATATAATTGAATAAGCAAACAAAATATATAACTACAACGCTAACAAATGAGCGAAAGTACATCCATGCACCTAGATGAATAAAAGGAAATCCAATAACCAAATAAAAAAAACATGATAACGTCCTGGAGAGGGGAAAATCTCACCGCCCGTACGGAGAGGCCAAACGAGGTCCAAATCGGATCGAACTAGGCTCAACTCCCCAAAGTGGCAGCCTCTGGGCCCACTTATTATGAAGCCCAAAAATTCACTCGGTACAAGCGCTTCCTAGGCGGCCATCAGGTTGGGAAGTCCGAGCATCAGTCGATCAGGAAAGCTCCCTCGGAGCCCCCTATTACTTGTCCCGACCCAGCACTTATCCCTCGGGAGGCCACTCCTGAACAAGTGCCACTCGCTCGGGCTCACTGATGGAAGCTTAATGATTCAGCCGTTGCGAATCCCTTAATGACAGGAAGCTCAAATGGGACAAGGGGAAACCAAGAGTCTGCGCGCCGTAAGGAGCCCGCATGAAGGACGTAACCCCCCCTAGAACCCCTCCGCTTACAGGGACCCCTTCGCATAATAGGCCACTATTTAAACAGGACATGCCCCACTGCGACGGAGAAAAAAAAGTCAAGTAAGCCTGAGCAGGAACCACTTCACCTCTTGGTGGAGAGGGATCTCGCGCTCCCACTTTCCTCCCAACTCTCCTCTTCGCACCTGTGCTCTACCATCTGTGCTGACTTAAGCATCAGAGGGTCTTCCCCGGGGATCTATCCCTGGGCACCTCAGACTGGTTTCCCTTCTTGCAGTTTATACTTCAAGGGTACGTGGTCATCTTCCTCCCAGCTCAGGAGTAGCGCAAGATCGCCCCTCTTCATCTGGCACCGTATGTGGGAACGCACAAAGAGCCATTATGGTGAGAAGAAGTTCTGGCAGGAGGATTGCTGCCGACATGGGAAAGGCTCTGGTACCGGAGGAGGGCGCACCCACCTTCCCCACGAGCATTCCCCGTCTGATAATCAAGCCAACGAGATACCTCCATTGGTGGTGGGGGAACAACTTCCCGGCGGGAGCACCGACGCCCTCCAAACCCTCAATGCAAAGCTGGATATCCTCGTGGATCTCATGAGGGCCCAGGCGGCCAGGGAGGAGAAGTCATAGCTCCCCAGAAAAAGCCCCCCACGTGGAGACGCCTCCCAGCACACTACTGGAGGACGTTTCACCCTCCGGGGGCAGTGCCTCATCCGCAACACGTCAGGAGGACCATCGCACGCCCCTCCCCCGGAGCAAGAAGCCTCCTCAACCCCGAGGAGGGAGAAGACCGGAGCACGCAGACTGTTCTCGGATGCCGAGGCCCCTGAGGAGCGTCGGGGCAGGATGCAAGCACGTCCCCTCAGCCCCTTGGGACACCGACAACTGGAACTCTCTCTCCGGCTGCGAGACTTCGAGAGGCGTTTCGCAGAGCAAGAGCGCGTTCTCTGTGCCTTGAAGAAGACCTCTCCTGTGGAGGACGAGGAGCGATCCCCGTTCTCCGACTACATCCTGAAGGCAGAGATATCTCCCAGAATCTCACTTCCGACCTTCAAGTCGTACGACGGCCAGGGAGACCTGGCCAACCATTACGACAGCTTCGACGCCCTAATGACCTTACATGGGGCATCTGACGTGATCAAGTGCCGAGCGTTCGTGACCACAATGGTTCAGGGCGCCCAGGCTTGGTTCAGAGCCCTCGCCCCCGGCAGCATCCTCAACTTCAAGCAATTCAGGCGAGTATTCAAAGAAAGCTTCGCCGGCAGCGGTCCACCCCGGTCAGTGGCGGGATTATTGGCCCTCAAACAAGAACAGGGGAGAAGTTAAGGGCTTATATCAACCGATTCAAATCAGAAGCCCTGCACATCCCCCGCCTGGATGTGGCCTCTGCCATCACCGCCTTGACCAGGGGTACCCGCGATGAGAACCTACGGCGCGAGCTAGTGCTTCATCCCCCTACCTCCCTCACCGAGCTAGTGACCTTGGCTCTGCGTCATGTCGAGTGGGAAGAAGTACTCAGTGCCTGCCGAGGCACAACCGGCTCAGGTCTGGAGGGGGACAAGAAGAGACCGTCCGAGCAAGGGACGGGACAAGGAAAAAGGCGGAACCAGGACGGAGATCGAAAAGAGCCATCCCGGAAGTACGAGCGGTATACCCCACTTACCGCCCCCGTCTATGAAATCTACGAAGACATCAAAGGCTCGGGTCTCCTCAACCAACCCGAGCCTATGAAGACAAAGCATTGCAATCGCCGTAAGCATTGCCTGTTCCACGACGACCACGGGCATCACACCAGCGATTGCCATCAACTTCAAGATGAGATCGAGAGCCTCATCAGCCAGGGACACCTATCTCGGTATGTGTCCGGGCAAATTGAAGACTGAGGCACCACTGAAGAGACTGATAATGTCCCCCGCGGTGTCCACATCAACGTCATAGCGGGCGGAATGGCATCAGGTGGAGATAGCAGCTGAGGACGAAAGCGTCAGGTAGCAAACCGCAGGCCCTGGTATTCTCTGACCAGGACTTGCATGGGCTAACCACCCTGCACGACGACGCTCTCGTTATATCGGCTACAATAAACTATTGTAACGCGGATAGAATCTTAGTCGACAATGGTAGTGCCCCTGATGTATTGTCATATGAATGTTTCCTCAAAATGGGAGAGAATCCATCTAAACTCCGCCCGATCCGAACCCCTCTCTGAGGGTTCAACGGCCATGCTACTTATCCCGAGGGAGCACTGAGTCTGCCTATTACTATCGGCACCCCGCCCAAAACCGCTACGATTATGGTAGACTTCATCGTGATTAAGGGGATGATGGCATACAACGCCATCTTCGGCCGAGGCATTCTCAGCCGAATGAAAGCGGTGCCCTCTACATTTCACCAAAAGATGAAGTTCCCGACCAAATATGGCATGGGGGAAGTTCGAGGTAACCATGCAATGGCTAGACGGTGCTATATAGTCTCGGTTGATGCCACTAGGCCGGAAGGGAAGAATAAAGGGGTAAAGGGAGCCGAAGAGGGACCCGCAACATCTGAGCCTGGCGGCGAGTTGCTAACGGTCTTCCTTAACGGTGACCCGACCATAGGAGTGAAGATTGGAGCCGAGCTCCCACTTGAGGAACAAGAAAGATATAAAGATTTCCTTGTGCAGTACATCCGAGTCTTTGCATGGTCTGATGAGCACCTTCCCGGGATCCCGGGAGACGTGGTGATGCATAAGCTCAACCTCGACCCAACAGCAAAGCCAATACAACTGCGCAGAAGAAAGCACTCCCCACAGAAGCAAGCGATCATCAAAGAGCAAGTCATCAAGGGGCAGAAGACTGGCCTCTTTCGTCTGGTTCTGTATCCTACATGGCTCGCCAACGTCATCCTGGTACCTAAAGCTTCTGGGAAATGGCGGATGTGCGTGGACTTCACCGATCTCAACTAGGCTACCCCGAAGGATTGCTACCTACTACCGAGCATCGATCAACTGGTCGATTCAACCTCTGGCAATGAGCTACTCAGCTTCCTGGATGCCTACTCCGGCTACCATCAGATCAGGATGGACCCGGAAGACATCGAGAAGACCACCTTCATCATCGACTTTGGCGTACATTGTTACACCCAGATGCCGTTCAGGTTAAAGAACGCTGGGGCAACATATCAGAGACTGATCAACCGCATTTTCGAAGGGCAGCTTGGTCGGAACATCGAGGCCTATATTGATGACATGCTCGTCAAGACACCCAAGGCCGAAGACCACCTCGCTGACTTAGCCGAGACCTTCGACACTCTCCTGAAGCACAACATGAAGCTCAACCCCGCTAAGTGCGCCTTCGGAGTTAGATCCAGGAAGTTCCTAGGCTTCCTGGTCACTCGGCGTGGAATCGAGGCCAACCCCGACAAGGTCCAGACCATCCTGGAAATGCGGCCACCCACCTACATCAAGGACGTCCAGCACCTTACGGGGCGCATTGCTGCAGTCAACCGTTTCCTGTCTCGGGCGGCCGAACGTTGCCTACCCTTCAAATTATTGAGGGGACCCAAAATGCCATCTGCTACGTTCGCCTAGGACGGGGAATGTCAGAAGGCGTTTGCTGAACTCAAGGAATTCTTGGCCTCGCCCTCAGTGCTGTCCAAGCCAGTGCAAGGCGAGGCTCTACACCTCTACCTCTCGGTAACCCCTTCTACTGTGAGCTCGGTCCTTGTCAGGAACGACGCAGGAGTCGAGAGACCCATTTACCACACCAGCAAGGTGCTTAATGAGGCCGAAAGAAGGTACCCCGCAACCGAGAATCTCGTGCTAGTGCTAGTTACCTCGGCCAAGCGCCTCCGACCCTACTTCCAAGGGCACCCCATCGTCGTATTGATCGGCGAACCTCTGAAGAAGATTCTCTTTCACCCTGAAGCCTCGGGACGCCTCGTCAAATGGGCCATCATGCTCGGGGCCTACGATATCTCGTATCGCCCTTGCTCGGCTATTAAAGGACAGGCTCTCGCAGACTTCATCGCTGAAAGCACGGTCCCGATTGAAGAAGCACTTCCACCAGCAACCGGGCCTACCTGGGATCTGTTCATCGACGGATCCTCCAACTCAACAGGAAGCGACACCAGCATTCTCCTCAAGTCCCCTGAAGGAGCGAAACTTCGGTACACCCTGAAGTTCAACTTCCAGGCGTCCAACAACGCCTCCAAGTATGAAGCCGTCATCTCGGGAGCCAGGATGGCTCGAAGACTGGGGGCCGAACGAGTCAGGCTCCACACTGTTCCCCAATTGGTCGCTAGCCAAGTCATGGTGAATACGAAGCTCGGGAAGGACAAATGATCAAGTACCTCCAAGCGGTTAAGAGGATGGCCCAACTTTTCGACAGCTTTGAGGTAGTCCGAATAGCTTGGGAAGAAAACTCTCGAGCGGACGCCCTCTCTCGATTGGCCTCCTCGCCCGACCCCGCTAGTACACGATCAGTCTTCCTCGAAGAGCTCGGGCAACCGAGCATCGATTCTGAGCTTATAACTATTGACCCGGCACCCTCAAGCGACTGGCGGACCCCCAACATATCCTGGCTCCGTGATTCTCAAGAGCCCACCGACCCTCGGGAGGCTCGGAAGCTCAAGTACCAAGCTCGGCATTTCATCATGCTGGACGATGCCTTGTACCGCAGATCCTTCTCCCATCCTCTCCTCAAGTGTATCAACGCTGACGAAGCCAGCCGAGCGATTCAGGAAGTACACGAAGGCATCTGCGGAGCGCACCAAGGAGGAAGATCGCTCGCCGAGATCCTGCTATGGTAGGGTTACTGGTGGCCCACTCTCCAGCGTGACTGCTCGAGCTACGTGCAAAAGTGTGATCGATGTCAGCGGTTCGACCACCTGATTCATCAGCCCGCTACAGAGCTCATCACCCTTGCCGAGCCATACCCTTTCGCTCGGTGGGGGATGGACATTCTGGGGCCGTTCCCTATGGCCCAAGCTCAGAAGAAGTTCGTCATCGTCGCTGATGCGGGACGGACACGAGGAACCGACTCTAAGTGATATGGACCTCGGACTCTAAATGCGGACACGACCAGCAACATACAAGTTGGAGAGACTTCGGCCCGACACAAGGAGATCCTATGGGCTATACGTTGCTAACAGAAACGCATGCTCACTCATCGTCCCAAGCGAGGGAAACACGGATCGTGCGCGGTTGAAGAACAGGTAGAGTTAAGGGTAGTCGACTCACTTCCGGACTCGGATCGAGTCACGGGACGGGTCACTCTCACACTCACAGCGGTGACATGGACTCACGGGCTAGTTCCTATCGCACTTGGCAGCGGCCTAAGATCATATACTAAACTAGCAAGTAAATGCCAAGAAATTACGATCTTTACCTCCACACACCCGGCGTGGGGAAGACAACCCCGGCCAATCTTGGACTCCTGGTTAACAAAATTTTACAGTAGTACAAAAGTTTGACCCACTCCACGCAGGGAGGTAACAGGTCACATGTGGGGCCCGAGAGTCACGACAATCGGGTTGACGGGCAGCATCTTGATGTCGTCCCGGCGGTGCCGAACCCGTGTTTTCGTGCAGTCCGGACGGCGCGATCTACGGGTCCGTGGGGCCCACGGACCGCTCCAACCTCCGGCTCTGGTGGGGTGGGGCTCGCTGTGATGGGGACCCCTGGTGGCGCGCCTCCCTGGACGGTGGTCGGTCGGAAACACCGGTCGGAGATCGATCGGCTCCGATCTCCAAGCGGGGAAGTTGTTGCCCACGGACTTCTGCTTCTTTTTTTCAGCGCGCGGTCCGGCGAGATCGGCCGTTGCGATCAATCCCGATGTCGGATCGAAACTCAGAAGGTACCGTTGGAAAGCTCTCTCGAAGTCCTTCAATCTGGATTAAAGAGATGAACTGGATCTGCACGGATCTGGCCTTTGTTGATTTTTGAAGCTGCTGTTGGACAGTTCCGGAAATCTTAGAATAGTAGAGAAACTTCCTAAAAACTGCATTTGAACGTGGGGTAGACCTCAGATTCAGGCTTCGAGCTCTTCATGAAAGTTATAGAGGGGAGGGAGAGGAAAACGGCAATAATTTTTGTGAAAGGTTTTGTTGAGATGTGGGTGGGGAAACGTATTTTAGACTGGCGGGTGGTCGGATCTGGACTGAGGCAGACAGAACTGTAGATGGATCTGAAAGTGAATTTTAGAAAATAGATGGAGGCCTGTGAAAATTCCACAAAAAATTGGGGATGGATAGGAAGGTGGAAATAACTCTCAGTAAATTTGGGAGGTCCTGAAAAAATCAAGAAGTGGTCCGAAGATTGGAAACTCAGGGCGGGTGGAAATCAAAACTAAAAATAGACAGATCTAGAAGGAGAAGTTGGACGAAAATGGAAAATTATCAAACGAGCTCTGGAGTCCAAAACGATTTTTCTGAGAGGTGGTGGGAACCTCTGGAACACCCCCTGAAAATTTCAGCTCAAAAGGAGCTCGTGGCTGAGAGAAGAAAATCATGGAAGGGAACTCTATCCTGGGTGGACAAAACACCGACGACGATGGTGGCGGTGCGATGGCGGCACGTGGCGACGACGACGATCACCGGAACTGATAGGGATGCTTCACACCTCAAGAACACAGCCGTCCTGATGGGGTCATCACCATCCGTCCTGACACTCTCGACCATTCTCGTCACCCTTGAGGCGTACATCATGGTCTAGTCATTTATTTTAAGTCCTATGTATGTTTCTTTATTTTATTTGAGTCATATCATTGTAATTTCCCTTTTATTTGAGTCATGTCCCTTGGTCTTATGCTTATTTCCCTAGGTTTGAGTGTCATTAGGTTTATTAGTTAGCTATTGGGCCCAATTCATTGGGCTTGGCCCATGGGCGCCCCTATCTTGTTGGTTATTAGTCAATGTGTCAAAAGTCAGGGTCTTATTGTAAATTGTGGGATCCCTATAAATAGGACCCCACTCTCTCCATTTTGAGGTAATGAATCAATGAATGAAAAACTTGCCATTTTGACAGTTCAAACTTCTTATCTAGTGGAGAGATTCCATTATTTGGGTGAGAGACCCTAGGGGAGAGATTCCCCACCCATCCCTCTCTTAATCTCTCTCTTTCACTCCCCTTTCTCTCTCCTCCACACCCAATTTCAAAAATTTTCTCTCTCCTCCCTTCCCAGCCACCACTCTCCCACCTACCCCCATTAAAGGCCACTCCCCTTCCCCACACATCCCATTACTCCACCCCCTAGTCCCAAGAGAGCTTCCACCAATCCTAGCTCCACCTCCCAACCCCCAACTATCCCACCCACTTCCCCAAGCACCCTTCCCACTATCCCAAGCACCCCTTCCCTTCCCCAACACAACCCCTCCCATCCCCAAGACCACCATTGAATACCCTCCATTAAGGAAAATTCAAACTCACCTTCCCTCCACCCACTTGTGCCCCCCTCACCTTCCCCTCTCCCTCCAAGTCCAAATTCGCAGCTCCTCTCTCACCCATAGCAAACACCCCCTTCCAGCCCCCATTCTCCCCTTCCCACACCTTGAAACCCCCCCTCCTAGACCCCCTCACAGCTGGGGGTTGCCCCTACACACAACCACCTCATTTCCCCTCCCATCTACCCCATTCCCCATTACCTATCTCCACCCTCTCAAGTTCTGGTTGCAGGCAGTAGATTGGCCGCAGGTTGCAGAGGCCACCCCGTCGTCCGCTGGGAGCTTCAGGTGACATACCATATACCGACGGAAGCGTCTGCCTGTCTTCTTCCCAACAGAGGTGGTCCCGTCCCATTCCGAGTTCGAGATCGACCAGGAGAGCCATTCTCCCACAACTGCGCAGATCCCCCCTGGCAGGAGACCAGAGCCGGATTGGAAGCTTGACTGCGACGATCGTGTTGGGAATCGGATTGAGAGTTCTTCTTCAAACATCTTCTACTAGGAGTCCTCTAACATATCCAAGAAGTAGAGCCCCATTTGGCCACCGGACCTGAAAGTTATCAATTTTCTCCCTCGGGTGCTCGATTCTGCTTCCACTTAGTTTGCACCGACCCCTCTGCAGTGTTCAGAGCCTACCAATCGACCCCGACATCAGCTGGCATCCCCGTTGGTCTTTCTTCGAAGAGCACTCGTCAAAGGTTCCAACGACTCCAGCGGCACCTGATTCTGAGCTCGGGAGAGACCGTGGAAGCCTCTGCTTCCTGCTGTTGGGAACCTGAAGCTGTCAGATCCGAGGGTCTGCCACCCTGTTCAAGCCCCTACCCCGACCAGCAGCGGTGCTCGAAGAAATTTACAAAATTCAAGCATCATCCAGATCTAGCTAAGAAGAATCGCCAAGTCGTTTCGTCTGCAAAAAAATTCTGGGTTGACCACACCGTCCAAATACCTGACGGTCTATCCTGAGACACAGTCAGCGGGTAGATTCGGCTTCGACTTCCCTCTCTTCACTTCTAGCTCGAATTCCCCTCCCCGCTTGGCCGGCTGAAGGCCCCTCCCTGCATGGAGGTCGTATTGAGTGTATTCATTGACTTCCCTTCCCCGAGATCCCCCCCCCCTTGCATGGGGGTAGTTCATGTATTATTTACACTCACAGGTTTGAAGCTTCATCGACGCGGCGTGCGGGTGCTTCCCCTCGCCTCCCCGCTCGCCCCCGTCTCCGACCAGAGTCGGTTTCTTCAAACCGGCTAGGTGAGAACTCATCCCTTGCTCTCAATTATTCTTGTTCATTTAATATTCTCCAATTGCGCCGTCGGTAAGGAAGAGAGCGCCCGATCTTAAGGCTCCACCGCACTTGTGCGACCCCCGTGGGTGTGAGTGAGTGATCCGCATCCCTCGGCCAAGGCTAACACATTGAGTTGAATATCCGCACCTCTGACTTAGACTTTGCTGGCCCTCTACCAGCAAGGGGCTTGTCCCATTTCCTCGACTCGGCATCCCCGAGTTACCCCCGGGTTAAGTGTGTGCGCCATACGAAGGTCCGCTTGCGTAGGCTTCAGAGCCTTGTGGTTGTGCTTGTTAAATTAGGTCCGAGGTTGTGTCACATCACGTCCCAGCTGCAAAGGGGAGGGGGAGGAGAGAGGAGGAGGGCGCACCAGACTGCTCCAAGAATTTCTTCCAATTCAAATGCATTAATTCTTCATAAATGGGAAATACAAGGCATTTATATGAAATGCCAAAAGACTTAAATTACCCCTAGATCTAGGGTTTGGGGGAATAAAAAAAGGAGTAGAACTAATTAGTTCTACACACATTTCACAAAAATAAAATTGGGTGACAATGAGAGGGGGGCGCCCCCTTGACTATGTGGGTAAGGTTGGTGGCCAACCTTGACATTTAAGTCCACTTGTCCCCCACTTGGCCCACTCTTCTAGAAGCCCACAATTGGAATGTTGACTGACCCCACATGGGCCCTAGGCGTGAGGTGGATCAATGGGAGGAGGGGTGGGGGGCCTGTGGGACCCGAGTGGTCCCATTTTACATATAAACCCTTATTACAATCCAATATTACAAATCGAATAAAGCTAAATAACGCACATGACACACAAATAAAGTCCAAATAAATGTGATAAAGGCCGAGACTCAAGGGGGAGTCTCCAGACTGTCTCCGAGCCAGATGGACGCCGAAGTGGCTCGGGTGGTGCTCCGCGTACAGTACCGGGGGCTCACCGACTCGTGCCGCTCGTGTGCTCTGGTGTCCGCACCAATTCTCCCCGGGTGGGAGAAACTCGACCCTGTCGAGTAAGGGTTTGCATCACTGTGGTACCGCTCCAGTAGGTCCGGATCAATCCGCTGTAACTCTCCATGGGTGATCCACGTATCTTCAGTGGTGGGCCGTCCTCTCCATCGCACTAGGTAGCGCGGGTAGGATCCACTCCTTGTAACTGTCACCTGCTCATCCAGTATATGATCTACATGCTCTCCCTGCCGTGGAAAAGGGGCTGGAGGTGGACACTCAGGTGTGGGATCACTCTCAATGGGAGGGGATGGCTCGAAAGGCTCACTAGGGATCACCGCTGGGTCCCTATATGCAACTAGATCCGATACATTAAAAATAGAGCTTATACCATATTCCTCGGGCAGGTCCACAACATACGCATTGGATCCAATGCGTTTCAACACTCTAAATGGACCGGCTCCGCGAGCTTGCAGTTTCTTGACGGTTCCAGAGGGAAACCGTTCAGGTCTTACCCTGATCATGATATATTCGCCCTCTTGGAACTCTCGGTGGTGTCGATGGGCATCGGATAGCTCCTTATACCGTGCATTGCTGGCCTCACTCATGCAGACTCCTAACATGCCTATTAAAAGACTCGGCAGACTCACTATGCTCTCCTAATATGTTGGACACATGTATGCACAGACACACAAGACCCTAGACAAACCTATTGTTAGTCTGACCCATAGACATGCAAGGGTGGACCAGGACACCCGAATGTGTGCCATGCATACACTAGAGGCAACCGGAGGTTGATGGAATGTGGAAGGCATCCTAAAGTGATCCATTCATGCACGGACGGCCTTTTAAATTTGGGAGGTTTGGGTGGGCCATCTTCTACATCACCCCGATATGTTGGTGTATTGTGAACGGGCTTGGAGTTTGCAGATGGACCGGCCCGTGGAGAAGGGGTATGATGGTGGACTCCCTCGAAAAGGTAGAGTAAAGGTGATGGTTCAAGGGGTCCACAAGAGAATGGGTCGAAGGAATCAAAGAAAGTATGACCCCTTGGACTAGGCTCCCACAAATCACTGTCCCACATTTGGAACACTTGGAGGTGTAAATGTTCACCTTCATTCATTGTGAGGGGTGGGACGGTAGTCATAGGTAGAAAGTAAGATTCCTCCCATGGGCAAAAGGGAATGAAGTCGGGCTCGGCCGGCATAGGGAGGAGTAGAAGAACCTCCGTGGTAACATGACCCATGGTGTACACGGAGGTGATGGACCCCAAAGTTGGATGGGTGAAGCTATGACCTGTGGGTCGGTCGAAGCCTGGGGTCAGCAAGTGCGTAAATGTCAACTGTCGGTCTAACCCTTTAAGAAGGTCATCCAATGTTTCCGCATAGTGACTAGACCAAAAAGTGGTGTGAAGTGAGTTGATCGGCACTAATGGTAGGGTAGGGTCCATGGATGGAAAGTAAGATGGGGTAGGGACCAAACCTATCCTAAGCCAGCTAAAGAGTGGCTCGGCTATGAGTAGCTTTCCCGTTAGAAACACGGGTAGCTCTAGCTGAGATGGCTCCGAATGAAGATCGGTAGGTGAAGCTTCTCCAACCCTTTTGTCCCCTAGGGCTAGAGATGTCCGAGTGGGACACTATCTGGCAAAGTGGCCGAACCCCTGGCAGCAATAACACTGCTGTCGTGACCCACTACGCTCCCTGATAAGTGGACCCTTACCCTTATCCTCCTGACGGACAGGGGGTGTAGGCAATGGGGCTCTCGTGGGTGGGAGAAGAGGATCCACCAAGATGGGGAGAGGACCTTGGGATGGCACCATAGATGGCACTGGGTTGGGACTACCGGCTGCTACCTCCTTAGGCTCGTGCTTGGTTCCATCCTGTCTAGGAGGTAGGCAAGGGGAAATCAGGGACTCGATATAATCACCTCCTATCCACTTGTGGACGCGGATTTTTTATTTATTTATTATTTGTTCATTTATTTATATTTATGGATTTATTGGCGTGCCAGTCACATGTGTGACGATTTCATTGTGCGCTCGATCTGACATGGTCAGTCGATTGTGAAGTCCGAGTCGGGACCTGGAGTCCGTCATACCATAAAGGCTATGACGTTAATTACGCCCTTCCAGGGAAGGACAACCCTTGATTAAACGCCAAAAATAGGAGGCCTCATAAGGCAAACAGATATTCATGTGCATAACTTTAAACTTCATACCAGGGCCGGGAAGGCGGGTAAGAGAATAACATCAACCACAAAAAGAGACTGTAGCATTGAATCGGCGGTTCGAAACAACTAGACTTGGGGGAAAAGGGGAAATGGAGGATATCAATCACGGACAGGCTGAGCCATGACCGTGATGGAGGTTCACGGCATCGATCAACATTTCGACAGCATTTCCCCTTTATCTGGATTATGCCCAGGGGGAAATAGGCTATCACCCACGGAGTGTCGGGATGAAAGCCGAGAGAAAGAGAGAGGTTGAACCCCCTACCCATATATAAATGCCATGGGGCAATGTTTGATTTTCCCTTAGGGAAGCCGGCGGAACTCATGCAGTGGCATAGCCCTCCCGAGCTAAAGGGGTTACTCATAAATCTGATGCGGGACGACAGAATGTAAGTGAACGCTCAATGTTGCGCCCTCGCACGCGGATCGACCTGCGCGGTCAGGTCGCGAGGGTCAAGGGGGCAGCGCCCCTTGCGGGGGTTTTCGGGGGCAGCGCCCCCGAAACAAAAATTTGGATTGAAGACTCAGTAGTAAAATTTGGTTAGATTATCGGTGCAGTTCCAGCGTGCATAGGTTCCCAGGGCGAAGGCAAGATGGCCAGGGGAGTTCCCGGCACAGACTTCCCGGCGCGGCGAGGCTCCCGGAAAGGGGGTATCGGCCCGGAGTGCTTGAGCAGGCAATGGAGGCTCTCGGCCTGGGCCTCCCGGCGTGACGAGGCTGCAAGGGGGGTCTCGGCGCGGAGGGTTGAGAAGGCAATTGAGAATGCCAGCTTCTTAGCCACAGCTCTCGGCGCGTCCAGCGGCCCTTCGTTGAGGTTCCCGGCGCCATGGTCAGAAGCCCAATCGGCCGGCCCATTTAGTGCTTTTAGGCCGCATAATTGCCTTGGCTTCTCTTAGTTATTTTGTATTGACTTTTATTGATGTGGCACAGCCCACTAATGAGATGTTTGACCCTTGGACCTACCAATCCACAAGCATACAAGCACTCAAATGGCTCACCGAGTGGCCGAGCTCACACGACGCACACGTGCACCCGGGTGGGCCCGAATGATGACGGCGAGGGTCCGGGGTGGGACCCCAAGGTTTCCACCGGTTGGTGGGCTTATGGTTGACCCCTAATGGGCCTGGGATGCCCCCTTTATGGGCGGGCCAGCACGCTGGGGCGTGGGTTTAGGGTGGCTCTCCCTTACTTACCACGGTGGATACTCACGGCGAAATCAAACATTCATGCTCAAGCTCTCACTCACCGCCGGCGAACTAAGGAAACGATACTAAACGAGCAAAGCAATTGAAAGGACCAGGAGAGGGACCAGCTGCTCACCTGATCGGTGTGAAAACACCGATCCCGGCCGGAGACGACGGGCGCGCCGGGAGGCGTGGGTATGTACCCGGACGCCGCGGCGGGGTAGCTTCAACCTGCGGGTTAACCGTTACACCACTACGCCTCTCGCAGGAGGGGTGATCTCGGGGTGGGGATTAACTTATTACAACCAAAATGTACCTCCACGCAGGGAGGGGCGTTAAGCCGGCCAGGCGGGTGGGGGAAATGTGTCCCCGACGGTGGAGCGGATGTCTCCGTCGATTCTGCTCGCTTGCTGTGGACAGGGGCAGGAGGCGGTGCAGCAGTCGTATCTCACCCTCAGGAATTTTGCCGATGGCGAGACCACCTGCGTAGTCTTCGTGACTGGGCCAGGGACACCTCTGAATTTTACTGATTTAATCGGACGCAGTCTCTGGCCGTGGTAGAAGTGCGAACTGGAGGTAGGATCTGAGAGCCGGTACCCACAGAATTGTTGCAGTAGCTTGCAGGAACGGTACCTGGGACTCCCGAACTCCGATTCTCGAACCGCTTGAAGATCTGGAACCGTGGTCGAATCCCCCTTGCAGCAAAACTGGCGGGGATGTCTTCCGGGGTCGGAGTGATCCGGGGGCCGTTGTTGACTGACTGTGGGTCGAAGCAGACCTGAGCAGACTGCCCCGAGTGACTGGAGGGGAAAAATCAGAAATCACGCTCCCGGGGACCAAACGCACTTCTGTTTCTTGATCTTGGTCGCAGACAGGGGGAGGAGTATTTTCGTAGAAGAGACTTGGGTCTGATTCCGGCACCGTTGGTCGTGGAGCAGCTTTCCACCGAGCTCAGGTCCTCTGCAGGGGACAACTGGACCAGTCGTGGGAGAATCGCCGTCTTGAATGGCCACGAAGTCGAAACCGGACGATTCCACCTCGCCTGCGAAGAGGTTCCGCAGACCTTTCCGTCGATGTAGGCCACGCACCAGGATGTCGCCGTATGACTCCGGGAAAAACTTCTGCAAGTCGAGACCTGAACTGTCACCTGCAGACTCTTATGTGAAGATGGGGAAGAACAAGGGAGTATGGGTAGGAGGTGGTAATGGAGGGGCCTGTGGGGTGGAGGGTTGGATGAGGAGGGGATCTAGGGCTGTGGAGGGGGGGAAGAATAGGTGGGGAAGGGGTGTGTGGAGGGGGGAGGAAGGGGGAACCGCAGCAGGTAGGGGGAGTGGTGATTTCGGCCAAGGCAATGGGAGAGGGGGAATGGCCAGGGAAGTGTTGCGCAACCAGCTAGGGGGGTGGGTAATGGCTGGGTGAGGGCTGTTAATGAGGGTGTGGGGAAGAGGGAGAGTTGCTTGGGGAAGAGGGAGGGGTGTATTGGGTGTGGAGATGGTGTATGGGGAATAGGAAGGGTTACTAGGGAAGTGGTGGGTATTGATGGTAGTTATGGGCCTAGGGGAGGTGAAGGGTTGAATGGTGAGGTGGCTGATGAGGTGGAGGAGGGAGAGGGGAGGTGAAGGGGCAGGTTCGCCCTTGGGAGAGAGAGAGAAGGGGGGGAGGGAAGAGAGAGAAAGGGGCCGGCCCCTATAGTGAGAGAGAGTGAGAGTGAGAGAGAGAGAGAGAGAGAGAGCTAGAGACAATATTGGGTGGCAAATTTCTTAATTCATCAAAGCTGCTACAAAGGAGGGAGGGGGGGTCCTTATATAGAGCTAGGACCTTTACACAAAACCCCCTGACATTTAACACAACTACAGAAAACTATGAGTCAAGAAGGGGGCGCCCCTGGGCCCAAGCCCACTAAGTGGGCCTAACACCCTCAACTAAGGGCCCAAGTGACTCACTATGGCTAATTAATCCTTAAACCTAGATAGTGGACTCAAATAAAAGACAATTACACCTGATATGACTCAAATAAAAGAAAATACATAAGCAAGAAAATAAAGATAGATATGAGAACCACTTCTCCAATGGGTCACGAAGTCGGGGACGCCTCGTGCCATAGTGAATACTGGGAGATGTCCTCATCAAATCCCCCGGGGTGGGGAGAACTCGACCCCGTCGAGTAGGGGTCCAATCGCCTCTCATACTGCTCCAGCAGGCTCGGGTCCAGGCGCATCAAGTCCTCTCGGCTTACCCATGCATCCTCGGTCGGGGGACGGCCCTTCCACCTCACGAGGTAGCGCTGGTAGACCCTGTTCCTGGTAAGTGTACTTTGTTCATCCAGTATTGCCTCCACTTGCTCAAGCCGGCCTCTCAATTGGGGTGGTAATTTCGCTCCGGGAGGGTCACTCACAAGGGGGGGTAGAGGTTCAAGATCCTGACTGGGTTCCACCGTGGGGCCCTTGTAGCACACTAGGTCCGCCACATTAAAAGTGGGGTGAACCCCAAAGCCCTCAGGTAAGTCTAACTCATAAGCATTGGTACCAATCCGTCGTAGAACCCGAAAGGGTCCCGAACCCCGTGCCCTCAGTTTGGAGGCGGGCCCTGGGAGGAGCCGCTCCGTTCTCACCATCACCTGGTCTCCCTCCTGGAACTCACAGTGTCGCCGATGAGCATCAGCCCGCTTTTTGTAAGCCTCATTGCTTTTGCCTATATGCTTGCGGATATCTTCATGCAATTCTTTGATGTGTTGTGCAAATGACTCAGCTGAGACTGACACTCTAGCATGAGGGGGGAGGGGTATGAGATCCGAAGGCTTTCTAGGACTATATCCATGCACTACCTCAAATGGACTCTTTCCTATGGACCTATTGACAGAATCATTATATGCAAATTCAGCTTGGGGCAAGAGGAGGTCCCAATTCCCAGGATGGTCCCCAACTAGACAACGGAGCAAGTTTCCGAGACTACGATTGACAACCTCAGTTTGGCCGTCAGTCTGGGGGTGGTAGGCGGTAGAGAACTTGAGAAGAGTGCCCAAAAGGTGCCACAAGGTTTTCCAAAAATAACTAGTGAACTTGACATCCCGGTCAGAGACAATGGTCTTGGGTAGTCCATGGAGGCGGACCACCTCATCAAAGAATAGCCGGGCTACCCTTGAGGCATCGGAGGTTTTGGAGCAGGGAATAAAGTGGGCCATCCTAGAGAACCTATCCACCACCACAAAGATAGAATCATGCTTGCGTAGGGTCTTGGGGAGGCCCAGGATGAAGTCCATGCTCAAGTCTTCCCATGGGCGGTCTGGGATGGGGAGGGGTGTGTAGAGCCCGGTGTTTTGCTTCACCTGTTTGGCGGAGGCACAAGTACGGCATTGACCAACAATGTTGGCCACCTCTCTCTTAAGGCTAGGCCAATAGAATTGTCTCTCTACCAGCTCAATGGTCTTTTGGACCCCAAAGTGGCCAGCCAAGCCACCCCCATGTAACTCCCTCACCAAGAAATCTCTAAGGGATGTCCGGGGTATGCACAGCCTAGTACCCTTGAAGAGGTACCCATCTTGGAGAATGAACCCCTCATGTTCCTTAAGGGGTTGGGTGGAGAGAGTGTTATGGATGGTCCCAAAGTCGGGACAAGTGGGGTACTCTTCTCTCACTCTCTCAAACCCGGTGACTTCTGCTTGGATAGTGGATAGCAAAGTCACCCTCCGGCTAAGGGCATCGGCGGCCCGGTTCTCACTACCCATTTTGTACTTGAGGACAAAGGTATAGGACTGAATGTACTCCACCCAGCGGGCATGGCGGGCATTGAGCTTTTGTTGGGTGTTGAGATATTTTAATGCCTCATGGTCGGAGAAAATCACAAACTCACTGGGGAGGAGATAGTGTCTCCAATGCCGAAGGGATTGGACCACGGCGTAGAGCTCTTTGTCATAGGTGGAGTATCTAGTCTTAGCCTCACAAAGCTTCTCACTAAAGTAGGCCACAGGGTGACCTTCTTGGCTAAGGACTCCTCCAATCCCGACCCCCGAGGCATCACATGTGACTTCAAAGACCTTGGAGAAGTCGGGTAGGCAAAGGACCGGGGCTTGAGTCATCCTGTCTTTCAGCTCTAAGAGGGCCTTGGAGGCCGCCTTGGTCCAAACAAAATTCCCCTTTTTGAGGCAATCCGTGATGGGGGAGGTGATGGTGCTAAACCCACGGATGAACCTCCTATAGAAGGTGGCTAGTCCATGAAAGCTACGGGCCTCATGGATGTTCTTGGGCTCGGGCCACTCAATGATAGCTTGGACCTTCTCGGGGTCCATGGACACTCCTTGGGAAGAGACTATGTAACCTAGGAAGGCCAATTGGTTGGTCATGAAGTGGCACTTCCCGGGGTTGGCAAAGAGGCTCTCCTTCCTAAGGGTGATGCAAACTTGCCTAAGATGATCGAGGTGGGCCTTCTTGCTTTGGCTATAGATGAGGATGTCGTCAAAGTAGACGACCAAGAATTTGCCTATGAAGGGCCTAAGGACCTCGGTCATTAGCCTCATGAAGGTGCTTGGGGCATTTGAGAGCCCGAAAGGCATGACAAGCCATTCATAAAGACCATCCTTGGTCTTAAAGGCGGTTTTCCATTCATCCCCGGGCCTAATGCGGACCTGGTGGTAGCCACTCTTGAGGTCTATCTTGGAAAAGATAGTGGCTCCTGCAAGCATGTCGAGCATATCATCTAGCCGAGGGATGGGAAATCGGTACTTGACCGTGATTTTGTTGATTGCTCGGCTATCCACGCACATGCGCCATGTCCCATCTTTCTTGGGTGTTAAGAGGGCCGGGACGGCACATGGACTCTTGCTTAGGCGGAGGAAGCCCTTCTTGATGAGCTCCTCGATTTGCCTCCTAAGTTCCGCGTGCTCGGTGGGGTTGAGGCGGTAATGGGGAAGGTTGGGTAAGGTAGCCCCGGGTACAAGATCGATGGCATGTTGCACATCGCGCATGGGAGGTAGCTTATCCGGAAGCTCTTCGGGGAATACATCTTGAAATTCTTCAAGGACTTGTTGGATCTCTATGGGATGGGGGTTGGTTGGGGTGGAGTCCCCAAGACAAATGACAATGGCACACACTTGACCCCCTTGGCTAACCTCTTCCTCAAATTCCTGCCTAGTGACGAGATGGAGGCTCCTAGTGGGCTCTTGGACTACACTAAGGCTAGGTGAGGGGGAAGGGAGACTTGGGGTTAGGTTTGGTGGACTTGGGGTGGGGTTTTGAGGGATTGGGGGGGTAGGAGTCCCTTCAAGGGAAGGGGGTGTTTTCTTGGGACTTGGGCGTGGGGGTGTGGGGTTGAGAAGGATCTTCTTCCCCTCATGGGTGAAGACACAAGTGTTGACCCTCCCATAGAAAGTGGCATCTACATCGTAGATCCACGGTCGCCCTAAAAGAATGCTACCCACCTCCATTGGGAGGATGTCACTCCAAACTTGCCCTTGATATGACTGGAAGGTGATGGGGACAAGGCATCGGGTGCTAACGGGTGCGGATGTGGCATCTATCCAAGCTACCCGGTATGGTTGGGGGTGTGGGGTAATGGTAAGGCCTAGGAGTTTGACGGTGTCGGGTGACACTACGTTCACACTACTCCCATTGTCCAAGATGACTTTCCTAACATGGTTCCCTACCCGGATGTAAGTATGGAAGATGGTTGTCCTCCTCCAATCATGCTCTTGGGTTTGGGTAAGGGTGCACCTCACAACTCCGAGGGGGGGGTCGGCGGATGGGGAAGGTTGTTCTTGGTGGGCCCCTAGAAGATGACTCTCATATTCCTCCTCCCATTCTTGGGAGGGTTCATAAACCTCTAATTCGCCCTCGTACTCAACTTGGGTTTGGGGTGTGGCCTCCTCTATGTAGAGGTTGGATGCACTTTTAGTAGGGCATTGAGTGGCAATGTGGCCATACCCCGAACATCTAAAGCATTGTGGCCCACTAGGGGGATTTTGGGCACCTTTGGTGGGCGTAGGATTGAGCCTAGTGGGGGTGGGGTTTTGGGGCCCATTAGTAGGGCGAGGGAATGGAGTGTGGTTGGGAGGGGCTACCCTAGTGGGTTGGGTTCCCGGGGGTATGGGAAGGAGGCCCCTTTGGGGAGGGAGTGGGTTAGGCCGAGGTGCCATGGCTTTGGGGTCAACTCCCCGTGGGGGAGTGAAACGCGTGAACCTGGTAAACTTCTCCGCATCCCTAGCCACTTGGTAAGCTTGCTCTAGGGTAGTCACTTGCCTCATGAAAAGTTCCTTTTTGATATGGAATTGGAGGCCATTCCTGAAGCGTGAGAGGGTGACGGCGGGGTCCTCTTGGACTCCACACTTGAGAAGGTAGTAATCGAATTTTTCGATATAATCCATGACGGGTTTTCCTTCTTGTGTCAGGGCTTGCCATTCATCTAATAGATTTTGGTGGTAGGAGGGTGGGACATATTTGATCCTAAGTTGTTCTTTCATGGCTCCCCATGTGGTAATGGGTGCCTCCCTCCTAACAATTCTAAGGGCTTCCACATTTAGCCAATGGGTCTTGGCTAGCTTGATTAGTTGCATTCTTGCAAGCCGAACCCGCCTATCCTCGGTCATTGGGTACCAATCAAAATATTGGTCCATGGCTGCCTCCCAATCAAGGTAGATACTAGGGTGGTGTGATCCGTCAAAAGTGGGAGCATCCACTTTGACAAGCCTCATAAGGTGGTCATCCGGGTTGTCCCGGGGTGGCCGTTCATTTCCTCTAGGTATGGGACCCCTATGTGGTTCGGGAGGAAGTTCATGGTGTGGTTCCCTATTGACGGGCTCCTCACGTGGGGGAGGGGCTACTCTCTCATTCAATCTTGGCATGTGGGTCTCAAGTTGGCCAAGGCGCCGAGTGATGTCATCAAGCCGAACCATGATGTCGGCCATACCCTCCATTACAAAGCCCATGGGATCGGGGTGTCTTGCTCCATTGTGGTCGGGCTCCTCATGGGGATTGGGCTCCATTGTAGTTTGGGAAGATGATGCTGAATGATGTTGGTAAGGGGTACCACTCCGGGTGGTCATGCAAGGTTGGGCTATGCAACGGCGAACAATATGCACCTAAGACCTAGGATGCAAATGACCCAAGACTAGGCTTGATGGGACAAACCTACAACTTGGCTCTGATACCACTTGATGTGGCACAGCCCACTAATGAGATGTTTGACCCTTGGACCTACCAATCCACAAGCATACAAGCACTCAAATGGCTCACCGAGTGGCCGAGCTCACACGACGCACACGTGCACCCGGGTGGGCCCGAATGATGACGGCGAGGGTCCGGGGTGGGACCCCAAGGTTTCCACCGGTTGGTGGGCTTATGGTTGACCCCTAATGGGCCTGGGATGCCCCCTTTATGGGCGGGCCAGCACGCTGGGGCGTGGGTTTAGGGTGGCTCTCCCTTACTTACCACGGTGGATACTCACGGCGAAATCAAACATTCATGCTCAAGCTCTCACTCACCGCCGGCGAACTAAGGAAACGATACTAAACGAGCAAAGCAATTGAAAGGACCAGGAGAGGGACCAGCTGCTCACCTGATCGGTGTGAAAACACCGATCCCGGCCGGAGACGACGGGCGCGCCGGGAGGCGTGGGTATGTACCCGGACGCCGCGGCGGGGTAGCTTCAACCTGCGGGTTAACCGTTACACCACTACGCCTCTCGCAGGAGGGGTGATCTCGGGGTGGGGATTAACTTATTACAACCAAAATGTACCTCCACGCAGGGAGGGGCGTTAAGCCGGCCAGGCGGGTGGGGGAAATGTGTCCCCGACGGTGGAGCGGATGTCTCCGTCGATTCTGCTCGCTTGCTGTGGACAGGGGCAGGAGGCGGTGCAGCAGTCATATCTCACCCTCAGGAATTTTGCCGATGGCGAGACCACCTGCGTAGTCTTCGTGACTGGGCCAGGGACACCTCTGAATTTTACTGATTTAATCGGACGCAGTCTCTGGCCGTGGTAGAAGTGCGAACTGGAGGTAGGATCTGAGAGCCGGTACCCACAGAATTGTTGCAGTAGCTTGCAGGAACGGTACCTGGGACTCCCGAACTCCGATTCTCGAACCGCTTGAAGATCTGGAACCGTGGTCGAATCCCCCTTGCAGCAAAACTGGCGGGGATGTCTTCCGGGGTCGGAGTGATCCGGGGGCCGTTGTTGACTGACTGTGGGTCGAAGCAGACCTGAGCAGACTGCCCCGAGTGACTGGAGGGGAACAATCAGAAATCACGCTCCCGGGGACCAAACGCACTTCTGTTTCTTGATCTTGGTCGCAGACAGGGGGAGGAGTATTTTCGTAGAAGAGACTTGGGTCTGATTCCGGCACCGTTGGTCGTGGAGCAGCTTTCTACCGAGCTCAGGTCCTCTGCAGGGGACAACTGGACCAGTCGTGGGAGAATCGCCGTCTTGAATGGCCACGAAGTCGAAACCGGACGATTCCACCTCGCCTGCGAAGAGGTTCCGCAGACCTTTCCGTCGATGTAGGCCACGCACCAGGATGTCGCCGTATGACTCCGGGAAAAACTTCTGCAAGTCGAGACCTGAACTGTCACCTGCAGACTCTTATGTGAAGATGGGGAAGAACAAGGGAGTATGGGTAGGAGGTGGTAATGGAGGGGCCTGTGGGGTGGAGGGTTGGATGAGGAGGGGATCTAGGGCTGTGGAGGGGGGGAAGAATAGGTGGGGAAGGGGTGTGTGGAGGGGGGAGGAAGGGGGAACCGCAGCAGGTAGGGGGAGTGGTGATTTCGGCCAAGGCAATGGGAGAGGGGGAATGGCCAGGGAAGTGTTGCGCAACCAGCTAGGGGGGGTGGGTAATGGCTGGGTGAGGGCTGTTAATGAGGGTGTGGGGAAGAGGGAGAGTTGCTTGGGGAAGAGGGAGGGGTGTATTGGGTGTGGAGATGGTGTATGGGGAATAGGAAGGGTTACTAGGGAAGTGGTGGGTATTGATGGTAGTTATGGGCCTAGGGGAGGTGAAGGGTTGAATGGTGAGGTGGCTGATGAGGTGGAGGAGGGAGAGGGGAGGTGAAGGGGCAGGTTCGCCCTTGGGAGAGAGAGAGAAGGGGGGGAGGGAAGAGAGAGAAAGGGGCCGGCCCCTATAGTGAGAGAGAGTGAGAGTGAGAGAGAGAGAGAGAGAGAGAGCTAGAGACAATATTGGGTGGCAAATTTCTTAATTCATCAAAGCTGCTACAAAGGAGGGAGGGGGGGTCCTTATATAGAGCTAGGACCTTTACACAAAACCCCCTGACATTTAACACAACTACAGAAAACTATGAGTCAAGAAGGGGGCGCCCCTGGGCCCAAGCCCACTAAGTGGGCCTAACACCCTCAACTAAGGGCCCAAGTGACTCACTATGGCTAATTAATCCTTAAACCTAGATAGTGGACTCAAATAAAAGACAATTACACCTGATATGACTCAAATAAAAGAAAATACATAAGCAAGAAAATAAAGATAGATATGAGAACCACTTCTCCAATGGGTCACGAAGTCGGGGACGCCTCGTGCCATAGTGAATACTGGGAGATGTCCTCATCATTTATCAGAACCGAAAGAGGCCCCTTTAGTAGTGACACAGCTTTGTTGAGATCATCTCGAGGTTCCATCAGTGAACAAACTGGGGTTTTATCAGTATTACCATCAGAATGATGACGATAACACCGGACATCAGCCAGGCCTGAGATGGTCCTAGCCGGGCAATTAGTTGGTGGTGAGGATCCTCCCTCAATCCTGACTTTGTAGGCATCTTCCAGTCTTCGTTGCTGGTCTGGTCCCATCTTTATCTTTGTTCATATTTTAGCTGTCAACACCACTCTATCCGAAATGATTTGGAAGAGTTCGGCAATGGTGGGGTTTGGAGTAGGAGCGATGTGATAGACTCTCCCATATGAACTCGGCTTAGTCATGGACCTAGGCTCTTCTACATGCCCGGCGCTTTGCCTCCGATTATGGCCCACTTGGGTGGAGGTGGTTGGGTGTGGTCGGTTGGAGGTGATCGGGCCGGATAGGTAGACCTTCCTAAGTTCACCTTTCATCTCATGCCACGACTCGATGGGCCTTTGCCTCCTAACCTCTCTCATGCGCTCAATGCTCTCCCATTTCCAGGCGGCTTTGTGGACAAGCCTCTCTTGGGCAAAACTGACTTGCATGGCATCGGACATGGTGTAACATTCAAAATATTTGTCCATGGCGGCCTCCCACTTGAGGTAGTCGCCCGGGTCATTGGAGCCATAAAAATTCGAGGCTTCGGGCCTACGGAAGTGGAGAGGGTGGTTGCCAAGCCCATGGGTGGACCAACGGCCATATTGTCTGGGTGATGGGGAATCCATGGGAATTTGGGGGAACTACATGTTAGACATACCGACACGTGGAGACAAACACTAGACAATGCAAGGTTGGAATGAGACTCGACTACTCCTAGACACCAATAGACGGTACTTGGCGGAGTTAATCGATCCGAAGATCACTCCCGCAAATGTGTGGCTTTCCCGATATGCGTAGCCTAACGTTCGGACAACACCTTTTAATATACCGAATTATCGGGATGAAATACAATTTTAAAACACTTTTTTTTTGTTTTGAAAATAACGATGATCCTAGACTCGAATTAGACCATGATGCATGCAAGACTTATGCAATGACTACCCTAGACTCGACTCGCTCTGATACCAAACTGATGCGGGACGGACACGGGGAACCGACTCTAAGTGATATGGACCTCAGACTCTAAATGCGGACACGATCAGCAACATACAAGTTGGAGAGACTTCGGCCCGACACAAGGAGATCCTATGGGCTATACGTTGCTAACAGAAATGCAAGCTCACTCGTCGTCCCAAGCGAGGGAAACGCGGATCGTGCGTGGTTGAAGAACCGGTAGAGTTAAGGGTAGTCGACTCACTTCCGGACTCAGATCGAGTCACGGACGGGTCATTCTCACACTCACAGTGGTGACATGGACTCATGGGCTAGTTCCTATCGCACTCGGCAGCGGCCTAAGATCATACACTAAACTAGCAAGTAAATGCCAAGAAGTTACGATCTTTACCTCCACGCACCCGGCGTGGGGAAGACAACCCCGGCCAATCTCGGACTCCTGGTTAACAAAATTTTATAGTAGTACAAAAGTTTGACCCACTCCACGCAGGGAGGTAACAGGTCACATGTGGGGACCGGGAGTCACGACAATCGGGTTGACGGGCAGCATCTTGATGTCGTCCCGGCGGTGCCGAACCCGTGTTTTCGTGCAGTCCGGACGGCGCGATCTACGGGTCCGTGGGGCCCACGGACCGCTCCAACCTCCGGCTCTGGTGGGGTGGGGCCCGCTGTGATGGGGACCCCTGGTGGTGTGCCTCCCTAGACGGCGGTCGGCCGGAAACACCAGTCGGAGACCGATCGGCTCCGATCTCCAAGCGGGGAATTTGCTGCCCACGGACTTCTGCTTCTATTTTTCAGCGCGCGGTCTAGCGATATCGGCCGATGGGATCAATCCTGATGTCAGATCGAAGCTCAGGAGATACCGTTGGAAAGCTCTCTCGAAGTCCTTCAATCTAGGACTAGAGAGATGAACTAGATCTGCACGGATCTGGCCTTTGTTAATTTTTGAAGTTGCTGTTGGACAGTTCCTGAAATCTCAGAACAGTAGAGAAATTTCCTAAGAACTGCATTTGACCGCGGGGTAGACCTCAGATTCAGGCTTCGAGCTCTTCATGAAAGTTATAGAGGGGAGGGAGATGAAAACGGCAATATTTTTTATGAAAGGTTTTGTTGAGATGTGGGTGGGGAAACGTATTTTAGACTTGCGGGCGGTCGGATCTGGACTGAGGCAGACAGAACTGTAGATGGATCTGAAAGTGAATTTTAGAAAATAGATGGAGGCCTGTAGAAATTCCACGAAAAATTGGGAATGGAGAGGAAGGTGGAAAGAACTCTCAGTAAATTTGGGAGCTCCTGAAAAAATCAAGAAGTGGTCCGAAGATTGGAAACTCAGGGCGGGTGGAAATCAAAACTAAAAACAGACAGATCTGGAAGGAGAAGTGATGCGGGACGGACCACGGACACGACAAGCTGGCGATTGTCCCTTAACGAGGGAAGCGTTGGACGTGCGCGGTTGAGAAACTGGCAATGAGCTAGGGTGATCGGCTCTCTTTTGTGTCCGGATCGGGTCACGGGACGGTCACTCTCTCTCTCGCAGCAGCGGTAATAAACATCATATAGCGAGCTAGATATCCCGACACATGCTCTCTAGCAGCGGCATAAAGATATATATACGAAAGAAAGCAAATGCCGAGAAGGGAGCGAAAATGATACCTCCACGCTACCGGGCATGGGGAAGACAGGCCCGGCTGATCTCGTACTCCCGGAACAAATATTACACAATAATGACAGCCATGAAATATCGCCCACTCCACGTAGGGAGGTAAAGGGCTACACAAATGGGTCCGGGAGGACCGATTTCGGGTTGGTGGGCGGCTTCTCGCGTCTCTTCGGCAGCACCCGAAGTCGTGACAGTGGGGCCCGCGTGCTGGCCGGAGGGGCCGTGTGGGACCCGGTGACACCGCTGTAGTGGGGACACTTGGGGAAGCGCTCCCCGGGATGGCGGCACGCTGGTTCGCCGACCGGAGGCCGGGCGGCTCCGATCGGCAACGGTCGGAATCACCGGCCACGGATCTGCCGGTTCTATTTTCAGGCGTGCGCTCCAGCGAGAACGGACGCTGCGATCAATCCCGATGTCGGATCAGGGCACATGAGCTATCGTTGGAAAGCTCTCTTGAAATCCTTCAATCTAGGCAAAGAGAGAGGACTTGGATCTGCGCGGATCTAGCCTTTGTTGAATTTTGAAGTTCCTTTTGTATAGTACCTAAACTCTCAGATCAGCAGGTGAGTTATCTGAGAACTGCAGTTGAACACGAGGTAGACGTCTGATTCAGCTCCTAAGCTCTTCATAAAAGTTGTAGGGATTTGAATAAGGAAAACGGAAATAATTATGTGGAAGGATTGGTGGAGGCTACGAATTGTTATGAATTTTGGACGGACTGGTGGTCAGATCTGGACAGAGGTGGGTAGAACTGTAGCTGGCTCTGAAAATGATTTTGGGAAAATGGATGGAGGGCTGATCAAAAGTCAAGAAAAATCGTGGGTGGAGGGGTTGATGGACAGAACTCCCAATAAAATTGGGAGCCCTAGGAAAAATCACAAAAGGCGTCGAAGATGGGAAACTCAGGCGGACTATCACAGTGAATAGACAGCTGATAGATCTGGGAAGGGGTTGAAAACTGAAAATGGGAAGATAGGAAAAGAATGAATTTGGGCGTGAAATTTTTTGTGGAGATGGGTTTTCAAGTGGAGAACAAACTTTGAAATTTTCAGATCAAGAAGATGTTGGAGTTGATTGCAGGAATTCTCTAAGTAGACCTCTGTTCTGTAAAATAGAACCTTGGCAGCACTTCAGAATCGGCGTCGCGGTGGCTCGTTGGCGGCACGGATGGCGGCGGCGGCACCGGAGATGAACTCAGAGATTGAGGGGGAGGAGATAGAGAGGATCCACTCTAGAATTGGGGGTTGGAGAAGGGAGAACCAGAGGGGAGAGGGCTGGGGGCGCAAGAAGCTCCTTGGCTTACACATTTTTTTCTATTCTTCATTAATTATCAAATGGAAAATACAAGGTTTTATATGATCAAATGCAATCTCCACCATTGGATCTAGGGATGGGGAAGGAATGGCCTAGATTAAATGTGACCAACACACACACACAAAATAAAATAACCCAAGTGGGAGACAAGCTTGACATGGTAGGTAGCCTACCTTAGACTTTTTACTCCCTTTGTCTACCCATGTGTCATTTGAAATTCAACCCTTCTAGAAGGCCACCTAGGATGGTTGACCAGCCCCACATGGGTGACATGGACCAATGGGAAAGGTCTGGGGGCCCCCTAGCTGGACCTACTGCATATTTGTACAAAAACCCACACAATCCAAGGGAATGACGCAGTGGCTTACAAAGCCTTATAATTGCGCACATACTTTCCCATGGATATAAAAGTAAACTAAAGGACATAAATGCAAAATAAAATATACATGCTCGGTGTTGATTCCCATCAACTCTCCCCGGGTGGGAGGAACTCGACCCCTTCGAGTAAGGGGTGCGGCTGCTCGAGTACTCCGGCGGATCCGTCACCGTGCCAAGTAACGCGGGTATGCTCCAGTCCAAGTGACTATCACCTGCTAATTCCGTATATACTCGATATGCACAAGCTGCTATGGGCCAGAGGTGGACACTCCGAGTGGGGCACTCTCAAAAGGGGAGGTGGCGGCTTGAAGACTCACTAGGAATCACTGCTGAGTCCCTGTAGGTGACTAGATCCGGGTGTAGATATAGAACCGATCCCAACTCCTCGAGTGAGTCTACTCGCTTCACACTCATAAGGGACTGACATCGATGAGTTTGCACAAGACACATGCAGACAGACATACCACACAAAGAAAAAGCACACCGACTCCTCTATGACCGTAGACACGCCTAATGTTAGTCCGACCCGTACATGGGTGACGGCGGACCAGGACACCCGAACGTATGCCATTCATGCATCTGACGTAACCGGTGCTTGACATCATGAGGAAATCCTAGACCTCCTAAGGTGGGCCATGCATGCATATGGGATGTGGATGTGAGAGGGTCAAGAGTATCTCCCCTAGATGATGGTGTATCTTGTAAGTGTACGTGCTTGGTGGGCATAGACGACCCGACCCGTGGGGAAGGGGTGTGGTAGCGGACTCCCTCGAAGAAGTGAAGTGAATATGAAGGGTCTAGGGGTCCACTAGGGAAGGGGTCAAAGGGATCAAAGAAGGTATGACCCCTTATGGTGGGTTCCCACAAGTCACGGTTCCCGGTGTAGAAGTCTTGAAGGTGTGGATATTCACCTTCATGCATTTTAGGGTAAACGGTGATCATGTGTAGGATGCATGGTTCCTCCCTTGGGCGAAAGGGTATGAAGTCGGACTCGGCCGGCATTGGGAGGAATAGAAGAATCTCCGTGGTGATACAACCCACGGTGCACACGGAGGTAATAGACCCTAAGGCCGGATGGGTGAAGCTACGACTAGTGGGTTGGTCGAAGCCTCTGGCCAATAAATGTGTCAACTGCCATTGCCAACCTAAACCAAGAATAAGGTCACCCAATGTGTCAACATGGTGACGGGATCGGAATGTAGTATGGTAGGAGTTGGCGGGCACTAAAGGTAGGGTAGGGTTCATAGACGGGTAAGGGAGTGGGACCAAGCCATCCTTGAGCCAACTAAGAAGCAGCTCGGCTATGTATAGCGTCCCCGTAAGAAACACGGGTGGCTCGGGGTGAGATGGCTCCAAGCATAATGGTTCCGAATGTGGAGTGGGCCACTGGGGTTGGGTGGCTGGACATACGAGGGTGATCTTGTCGGGTAGGTAAGGTGGGTATAAGGTGCAAGTCCTCTTGCCCCAGTCAAGATTGGCACTTCTTTCTCCTAACCACATTTGCCCTAAAATAATGCATGGACCAGCAAGTGTGCCGATCCTGCACCATGCGCCATCGGTATAGAGAACGGAGCCGATCTTCCTATAGAACTCAACACAAGCAAAATCACCATCTCAGACAATCTCGCCTGTCTTGGAGAGAGACTCCACGATGTCAAGAGAAACCCAATTATCCAACTCCCTATCGGTGAAATGGAGTTCCGTTGTGGACCCGTTGGGTAGAGTGGCTTTCATAATGAGAGGGGTAAAACCAAAGGCTCGGGCCATGATGGCATTGAATTGGGCCACAAAGGATGACCACTCAGACGTATAGTCTTGCGAAACGGCCATGGGTAGAGAACATGGACATGCATACACACGGTGACAAGACACTAGACCGGTTATGCAAGGTTGGAATGCATGCACACTAAGGACCCTAGACGTAAACCAAGACTCGGTACGTGGCGGAGATAACCGATCCGAAGATCACTCGCGCAAGTGTGCGGCCTTCCCGATAGGCGTAGCCTAACGTTCGGACAACACCTTTTGATATATCGGGTTATTGGGATGCAATGCAAAAAGACACACTTTTTTTTTGTTTTAAAACAATGATGACCCTAAACACGACTTAGATAATGACTAATGACTAGACGTAAATGACACACTCTTTTTTTTTTGTTTTTAGACACCCTAGACTCAACCTCGCTCTGACACCAAATTGATGCAGGACGGACCACAGACACGACAAGCTCGCGATTGTCCCTTAACGAGGGAAGCGTCGGACGTGTGCGGTTGAGAAACCGGCAATGAGCTAGGGTGATCGGCTCTCTTTTGTGCCCGGATCGGGTCACGGGACGGTCACTACCTCTCTCGCAGCAGCGGTAATAAACATCATATAGCGAGCTAGATATCCCTACACATGCTCTTTAGCAGCGGCATAAAGATATATATACGAAAGAAAGCAAATGCCGAGAAGGGAGCGGAAACGATACCTCCACGCTACCGGGCGTGGGGAAGACGGACCCAGCCGATCTCGTACTCCCGGAACAAATATTACACAATAATGACAGCCATGAAATATCACCCACTCCACGCAGGGAGGTAAAGGGCTACACAAATGGGTCTGGGAGGACCGATTTCGGGTTGACGGGCGGCTTCTCACGTCTCTTCGGCAGCACCCGAAGTCGTGACTGTGGGGTCCGCGTGCTGGCCGGAGAGGCCGTGTGAGATCTGGTGACACCGCTGTAGTGGGGACACTTGGGGCAGCGCTCCTCGGGATGGGGGCACGCTGGTTCGCCGGCCGGAGGCCGGGCGGCTCCGATCGGCACCGGTCGGAATCACCGGCCATGCATCTGCCAGTTCTATTTTCAGGCGCGCGCTCCGGCGAGAACGGACGCTGCGCTCAATCCCGATGTCGGATCAGGGCACATGAGCTATCTTTGAAAAGCTCTCTTGAAATCATTCAATCTAGCCCAGAGAAAGGACTTGGATCTGCGCGGATCTAGCCTTTGTTGAATTTTGAAGTTCCTGTTGTACAGTACCCGAACTCTCAAATCAGCAGGTGAGTTCTCTGAAAACTACCGTTGACGGTAAGGTAGAAGTCCGATTCAGCTCCTGAGCTCTTCATCAAAGTTGTAGGGATTTGAACAAGCAAAACGGAAATAATTCTTGTGGAAGGATTGGTGGATGCTACGAATTGTTATGAATTTTGGACTGACTGGTGGTCGGATTTGGACAGAGGTGGACAGAACTGTAGCTAGCATTGAAAATGATTTTGGAAAAATGGATGGACGGCGGATCAAAAATTAAGAAAAATCGTGGGCAGAGGGGTTGATGGACAGAACTCTTAGTAAAATTGGGAGCCCTAAGAAAAATCACAAAAGGGGTCGAAGATGGGAAGCTCAGGCAGACTGTCATAGTGAACAGATAGCTGACAGATCTGGGAAGGGGTTGAAAACTGAAAATGGGAAGATAGGAAAAGAATGAATTTGGGCGTGAAAGTTTTTGTGGAGATGGGTTTTCAAGTGGAGAACAACCTTTGAAATTTTCAGATCAAGAAGATGTCGGAGTTGATTGCAGGAATTCTCTAAGTAGACCTCTGTTCTGTAAAACAGAACCTTGGCAGCACTTCAGAATCGGCGTCGCGGTGGCTCGTTGGCGGCACGGATGGCGGCGGCGGCACCGGAGATGAACTCAGAGATTGAGGGGGAGGAGATAGAGAGGATCCACTCTAGAATTGGGGGTTGGAGAAGGGAGAACCAGAGGGGAGAGGGCTGGGGGCGCAAGAAGCTCCTTAGCTTACACATTTTTTCTATTCTTCATTAATTATCAAATGGAAAATACAAGGTTTTATATGCTCCTCATCAAATGCAATCTCCACCATTGGATCTAGGGATGGGGAAGGAATGGCCTAGATTAAATGTGACCAACACACACACATAAAATAAAATAACCCAAGTGGGAGACAAGCTTGACATGGTAGGTAGCCTACCTTAGACTTTCTACTCCCTTTGTCTACCCATGTGTCATTTGACATTCAACCCTTCTAGAAGGCCACCTAGGATGGGTGACCAGCCCCACATGGGTGACATGGACCAATGGGAAAGGTCTGGGGGCCCCCTAGCTGGACCTACTGCATATTTGTACAAAAACCCACACAATCAAGGGAATGACGCAGTGGCTTACAAAGCCTTACAATTGCGCACATACTTTCACATGGATATAAAAGTAAACTAAAGGACATAAATGTAAAATAAAATGTACATGCTCGGTGTCGATTCCCATCAAGAAGTTGGCGAGAGCAGAAAATCGTGGAAGGGAATTCTATCCTGGGTGGACAGAACATCGGTGACGATGGTGGCGGTGCGATGGCGGCACGATGCGGCAGCGGTGATCACCGGAACTGATAGGGAGGCTTCACACCTCAAGAACACAGCCGTCCCAGCTGCAAAGGGAGGGGGAGGAGAGAGGAGGAGAGCGCACCAGGCTACTCCAATAATTTCTTCCAATTCAAATGCATTAATTCTTCATAAATGAGAAATACAAGGCATTTATATGAAATGCCAAAAAACTCAAATTACCCCGAGATCTAGGGTTTGGGGGAATAAAAAAAGGAGTAGAACTAATTAGTTCTACACACATTTTACAAAAATAAAATTGGGTGACAATGAGAGGGAGGCGCCCCCTTGACTATGTGGGTAAGGTTGGTGGCCAACCTTGACATTTAAGTCCACTTGTCCCCCACTTGGCCCACTCTTCTAGAAGCCCACAATTGGAATGTTGACTGACCCCACATGGGCCCTAGGGGTGAGGTGGATCAATGGGAGGAGGGGTGAGGGGCCCGTGGGACCCGGGTGGTCCCATTTTACATATAAACCCTTATTACAATCCAATATTAAAAACTGAATAAAGCTAAATAACACTCATGACACACAAATAAAGTCAAAATAAATGTGATAAAGGCCGAGACTCAAGGGGGAGTCTCCAGACTGTCTCCGAGCCAGATGGACGCCGAAGTGGCTCGGGTGGTGCTCCGCGTACGGTACCGGTGGCTCGCTGACTCGTGCCGCTCGTGTGCTCTAGTGTCCGCACCAGTCGCCATCGACTATTTCACCAAATGGATCGAGGCCGAAGCCACCACCAGGATCACGAATCAGTCGTATGGAGTTTTGTTTGGAAATCGATCATCTGTCGCTATGGTATCCCCCGAGTGATAATGGTCGGCAGTTTGATTCTCATTATTTCAGAGACAGATGTGCCGACCTAAACATTCGCAACCACTTCACTTCGGTAGCCCACCCGCAGGCTAACGGACTGGTCGAGAATGCCAATAAGGCTATCTTAAAAGGCATCAAGACCAGGATCGACAAAGCCAAGGGAAACTGGCCTCCAGGAATTGCCGAGCGTACTATGGTCACACCGAACTACTCCAAGAAAGGCTACTAGTGAAACACCTTTTCAGCTGGTGTATGGCGCGGAAGCCGTAATTCCGTTGGAGGTCAGCAATCCCTCTCTCCGAGTCGTCCACTTCAAGCCGAGGTAAATGAGCAGAAATTGCGAGAGAACCTCGACTTGACGGAGGAGATCTGAGATATTATCAGCATCTGAGCAACGGAATACCAATGGCGCATCACTCGATACTACAACTCCAGAGTCTGAGACAGGCACTTTCAGCCAGGAGATTTCATCCTGAGAAAGGCCGAAGCATCTCGACCACTAGAGGCGGCGGGGAAGCTGGCCCCTACCTGGGAAGGTCCCTACCGAGTGGTCGAGAAGCTCGAGAAAGGAGCATACCGACTCTCCACCATGGAAGGAACACTTATCCCTCGGACGTGGAATGCAACAAATCTTCGCAAGTTCTACTTTTGAACATTTGGCAAGCATACACATGTAAGCGAAGTAGAATAAACACCATTCTTCTCTTCTTATTAAACTTTGATGTACATAAAGAAGGCCATAGTCGGTATAGTATACATGTACAAAAAATTACATCCCCTGGTACTATAACGCGAGCAGAACGCTCGGCCGACCCAGTAGGTGCTCCCACGCCCAGCCACTGACTCTGCCTCGTGCAGAAACTGGCTCGGATAAAGGATCATCGGCTTCGTTGGTTTGAGAAAGCTCGGAGGAGAAAAGAAAGAGGGGAAACAACAAGAAGAAGAGAGGAAAGAACACAAGTGAAGGCCTCCTCTCTGCCAACTCTTTGGAAGGCAGAGAGTGCAGGCACCCTCCAAAGAGTGAAAGGGGAGGAAGAAAGAGAAAACGGCAGAGATGGACGAGGAGGCAGGGGAAGGCCCAGAAAGGAGGGAGCTTAGTTGGCTCCCTCTTCCCCTCAGAATGGCGTCGGCGGCTCAGGGATAGGAGTGCGACATGCTTCGACATGACGAACCCTCTTCGCGGGTGACCCCCGACTCACGAACCCTCTTCCAGAGCGAAACAACAGGAGCCTCCCTCCTACGGCCATCTACATCATCAACTTCTGAAACGCCTTCCATGCCCCGCCAAGACTAACAACACAACGCTTCGCGGAAGGGAAAAACTGCCAGGAATGGCCTTAAGCGATGAAGGAAAAAGGAGACGCCCCTCGAACCTTTTATAGGCCGAAGGGGAAGCTGATCGCTTTAAATGACTCTCCCCTTACAAAACACGCTACCAAGGTTTCCCTTGGCTTGGTTACCTCATTTCCCGATATTCCCCCAGCGGGACGTGCGAAGCGGCAAGTCATTAAGGGTGGTATGGAAAAATGGAAATGTGTCAACGCCATGTCAGTTGTCTGACAGATCGGCACGCGCAAGATCTGCAAGAAATCAGCATCTTCCTCAAACGACTGCGGATACGGCAATCAAATCACACCAAAAGCGGTAAGAAACAGTCAATTCAGCATTCAATAATGTCGCTATTGTAGTTTCCAAAAAGAGCCTTGCTAAGCCACATAGGGAAAAGAAAGAAAGAAAGAAAAGAGCTATTTCATCAGGCCTCGGGCCCATCTCCAAGCTCGGTAGACGAAGCTACTTCGGTACCAGACGATCTGCCCCCAGTATTCTCGGCGACGGCCAGCCCAGACACTGACCCCACTTGTGTGGGAACTGTCTCGGTCGTGTGCCCTGCCAAGGATGCTGGAGTTTGTAGTCACTCAGACGAACCGAACTCACCTCTTTGCTCGATGTATAGTGGGAAGAGTCAGTGGATCCCCACTCCGAGTCATAGCGCTGACCGGAAGGAAAATCGAGCGAAGACAACTGGGCCTTTGCATCCAGGACGGCCTGATCATAGCCTTGGGAGAAGCCTTTCCGGAGTCCCCGTCGATAGCCTGACTCGTAATAAGGAAAGGCCGCCTGCTGTAAAGCTGCCTGGTAAGCCTCTGAGCAGTTATGTTGCTCGAGCGCTTCCTTCCCAGCCAGCTCCGCCTTCCTCTCGAGCTCAGCTATCCACTGCTCGTACTCGGACAACCTTCTCTCGGTCTCAGACAGCCTTTGCTCAGCCTCGCTCCCTGAATCCTCAGCCGCCCGAACTCGATCCTCGAGCCCCTCTCGCTCGGCCCTCCATTGGTCATCACGCTCGACCTGGTTTCTACACTCCAACTCCAGCAACTCACTCTTCCGGTCGATCATTCGACAAGCCTGGGCCAGCTACTCCGCCAAAGACCGAGCCTCCGTTTGGCTCGACTGCGCCAACGCTCGGAGCGGAGTGATCTCTCGACGAAGGTCTCCAAGATCGAGGGTCAGACGCTCGACCTTCCGATCGAGCGTACCACGGGCCCACGAAAGAGTCTCCCGCTCGGAGTCCACCCGAGCGTACGCATCCACAGCTCGGCCCCCAGCTGGGCCAAAATCAGCCCTCCCTCCATAATCTACTCCAACAGCGAAGAGGGTTGACCCTTCCAGACTTTTTCCTGCAAGTCTCGAGAAGCTAAAGAATGACACGCCCGGTACAGAGAAGCCGGGACACTGAAGGTGCTGGTAGAAGGAGGGGAAGCTCTCACCGAGCGACCGGGACCGGGGCATCTCCCTTGGGAAATCCCGTCCCAGGGGCCCCACCGGTCGGCTCAACATGATCACCCCCACTGCGTACCTCCCCAGTTTCGTTCAGCTGTGATCGAGTCGCCTCCTCCTGCGACCCTCTAGCCTCAACTTGCTGGGGACGGACCCCCTCATCTGACGGCCCCTCCGCCACGCTCGGCGCCTTAGCATCGGCAGTTATCCCTCCGTCATCCCTCCGTCATCGGCCCCCTCTTGCTCAGTAGAGGGAGAGCCGATAGGGAATCTCCTCCGGACGTACGGATGACCTCCTCCTTCCTCGACCATTTCTTCTCAGCGGACCGAGCCTGCATTGAAGACCATAGCAGCTTGGCCACAGGATCCTTGCGCTTGATCCCCCGGCGTTCGGAGGCGTCATCCTGAGTCGCCCGCTTGCCCTGACCCTGGGTGCGGGACGAACCCTCCGAGACGTGAAGATCATCCGAGGCTGGTGCCTCATCCAAGTCAATGACCTCTAACTCAGACGAAGGTGCCTCCTCCTCGACCGCTCACCCCGTGTCTGAACCACAGAAAGCAGACTAAGAGAAGAAAAATCCCAACTCAGCAAAAAGGAAGACCAAGTTCCCGAACTTTTTACCTGTCGATGATAGCACTTGAGAGAGGTAGCCCTCAATGTGGGAAGAGGTCACCAAATCAGCAGTCTCCCGGTGATTCTGCTAAAGGACAATAGCCTCCTCCTCCACCTTCGGAGAGAACACAGTCTGCTTCGGAGGAAGGTTCGGATGAAAATTGGGCATCGTCGAGAAGTCCCAGACTACACCAACTGTCGACGGGCCCACCCAAAAATACTGGGTCTTCCACCCTTTGTGAGAAGAGTCCTTCCCAGAGAGGGACACGCAGCTCCTCCCCCGCCTCGCCTGAAAATAGAAGAAGCCTCGCCCCACATGAGCATGCTCCTTCAACTCAAAGAAATAATGGAAAAGATCCTGCGAGGCGCACACTCCACATTGGCCGCAAAGGAAAATTAAGGAGAAGATGAAGGTATAAGAGTTGGAGACCAGTTGGACAGGAGCCAACCGGTAGAACCGAAGCAACCCAGCGACAAAGGGATGAAGGGGCAGACGAAAGCCACACTTCCAAGCCAGAAAAAAGAGCAAAAGAGGCCAGAACGGGTGGACAGGCTAGACTAATGACGCTCAGGCACCAGAACTAGAACTGCCAAGCAGCCCGTAGCGACTTTCCAACCGCTTCACCTCCGCCTCCCCCAGCTCGCTGGAGGACGACTCCGGCGGCGTCAAGAAAACTCTGGGGGTCCGTTCTCTCTGCCGCCCCTCAGCCTCAGAATGATGATCCTCCATGAGACAGAGAGAAGAAGAAGGGAAAAGCTTTAAGCCAGAGAACTTCGGAGAAAAAAGGGAGCTTACGAATCACCACCTCAGGAAGCTCTTCTAGCTCCGACAGGCTATAACGATCTCGCCCTTCCGAAATTATTCTCACAGCGCGGAAGCCTCCCTCAAATACGACTACAAAGAGAGGCAAAACCCTAAAACCTCGGAGATAAAGGGACACAAAATGCGTAATGCTTAACAACCCTGACGGAGACGGCGCGGCGTCTGATCTCCCGAGGAGGGGCCTTCTCTTACTCATCATAATAGGCATATTTCCAAGGTGAGCCACGTCACGTGGCCCCTACCAAAGAGATATCTTTACCTAACTTGTGCCACAAACGGTCCTGCCCAATTGCTACTCGTCTGAGCCTAATCTTGGCTCGGGAGTAGGAGGGGGCAAGTGGAGAGGGGAAAATCTCACCGCCCGTACGGAGAGGCCAAACGAGGTCCAAACCGGACCGAACTAGGCTCAACACCCCAAAGTGGCAGCCCCTGGGCCCACTTATTATGAAGCCCAAAAATTCACTCGGTACAAGCACTTCCTAGGCGGCCTTCGGGTTGGGAAGTCCGAGCATCAGTCGATCAGGAAAGCTCCCTCGGAGCCCCCAATTCCTTGTCCCGACCCAGCACTTATCCCTCGGAAGACCACTCCTGAACAAGTGCCACTCACTCGGGCTCACTGATGGAAGCTTAATGATTCAACCGTTGCGAATCCCTTAATGACAGGAAGCTCAAATGGGACAAGGGGAAACCAAGAGTCCGCACGCCGTAAGGAGCCCGCATGAAGGACGTAACCCCCCCTAGAACCCCTCCACTTATAGGGACCCCTTCGCACAACAGGCCACTATTTAAACAGGACATGCCCCACTGCGACGGAGAAAAAAAAGTCAAGTAAGCCTGAGCAGGAACCACTTCACCTCTTGGTGGAGAGGGATCTCGCGCTCCCACTTTCCTCCCAACTCTCCTCTTCACACCTGTGCTCTACCATCTGTGCTGACTTAAGCATCGGAGGGTCTTCCCTGGGGATCTATCCCTGGGCACCTCTGACTGGTTTCCCTTCTTGCAGTTTATACTTCAAGGATACGTGGTCATCTTCCTCCCCGCTCAGGTGCAGCACGAGATCGCCCCTCTTCACGTCCGCTCCGGAGCCCTTGCTTCCCCGAACCCGGTGAAAGGAATATCAATGACGCCCCGCTAAGTCGGATTCGGACCTTCGGAACCATCCCGACATGGCCATGATCCGGCATTGCGTTGGGCTGATAGTTCACCGAACTTGACCCGCTTCTACCGAGATATAATCCCGCTTTCTTATTAAACTTGCCATATACGCGGCAGACATTTGTGCGATTTTATCTCCGTCTTTTGTGTTACAAATGCGGATTTCCGTCCGAACATGAAATGGTCTGCGGGTGACCGACACATCTTTGAACGTTTACACCCCCAATGCGGGGCCTGTTTAAACGCAGTTCGAGAGTTCAATAATATCATTTCTTAATGTTAATTTCAGGCCATAAGGCCCCTTTTCCTGGCAACTAATCAAAGGTTTTTCCCTCTTTCGAGGGGATGTAATTAATGTCTTGGCCTTTACGGTACAGTAGGTTTCTATCCCGACACGACACACACAAGCGTCTGATTAGTCAGACGGGGCGCACCCGTGACTTCCCTGAAGCCCGAATAAATCATCACTATGTGACTGGCACGCCCACGCATAAATAAATCGAATAAACGAATAAACAAATGAACAAACAAATAAAATAAATAGATGTTTCAAAAATGCGTCCATAGGGCCCCATTGCACTCCCAACTCGCTCCATTGCGAGCGGGAACCATGGGGAATCGCTCCCCAACCCTTGGCACACCCAATGACACACAAATAACTACAAATCGACCACAAGATTGGCAAAACTATCACTCACCCCGAAATATGCATTTTTCTCGCAACATGAAAGAAACCCTCTCATTCTTGCCCAAAATCGCTTCTAAATGGCGAGAAAACCTATGGGAAGGCGGATGGATCTGTCCCCCTACCTGAGACGTCACTTTTACCCCCTAGAATCGCTCCGATCATTGTCGATCCACGCCAAAACAAAGGAGAAACTCAGAAACCGTGACCCACATGCACGAACCACCTCGTTCACACCCTCACGAACTGCCTTCAGCCAAACTACCGTAGCCTAGTCGAACCTCCTCGCAATCCACCGTCTACAGTTGGGTGAAGAGAGGAAGGAATCAGAGGTGGAACAGAAGAGGGAGTAGGGAGAATCGCTGAGGAGGAAGAGGGGACACACGCGAGGGTTTAAAATGGGTTTTTGGGTTGCGCCAAACCCCTAAAAGAAGCAAAATCGCCTATATGCCCCATTTTTCATAAATTTAATTAAATAATCTCCAGAAATTCAATAATAATTCCATAATTCATTCTAAAATTTTAGAATTAATAACCTAAAAAATTTGCAGCTTTTAAAAATATTCACGAAAAATAGATTTGACGCCTATTAAGTGGAATCCGAAACTCGAGGTATTACAGCCCATGACCCAAGGGCCTTTTAGGCCTCACAGCTATCTGTTTGCTCTTCCTATTTTTCAAGGTTGTAGCAGGCAGAATGCTTCTTCTTGGTGCCGACCGTGGCAGGGAAAATTTTGATACAGTGGCATAAGCCCAGTGAGACATAGAGCAAACAAGGAGCTAAGCAGGGCTGCAGACTCACTAGATGGTAGAGCCACATATGGAATGTCCTCTTCACCACTGCTAGCAAGGACAGGGGCTTAGAGACTTTCTTCAACTACACCCACCAAAAGAGCCTCTGAAGTGCCCCCCTTGGGCTGTGCTCACTGCACGATGCGCTGAAATTTTCTCCCCATAAATGCCTATTGGGGGGTGTTCAAGCATATCACCCGAAAAGTCAAGAATTGTCAATTTTAGAATGGAGGTCTCATATATATATGTGCCTAAAAACAAGTCAAGAAGAAGAGACCGCTGGCAGCCGAAAGGAGGGGAGAAGCGCCGCCGCGAAGATGAGAAAGCCAATGAACGGGGGGAAGCTCCGAAAGCTTAGAGGAAAACTCAAAGGTGCATGCCTTTTAAAGGGGGGACGTCGGCTGCCCCTGATTTGGCACCTCCCCCTACATTAGGCGTCTGTACTGTTTGCTCCTGAACTGGCGCCATTTCTTGTGCAAGGCACCCGTGCTAGTTCAAAAAGCAGGAAGGCATATGTAAGAAGAAAGAAGAAGAAAATAAAGGAGAGCACGCACCACAAGCCTCGCATCATTCGTCCCTCATCTACGCCACCTGTGGGTGGGGGGCATTTGTTGACACTTAAAAGATTAGTGCCGAAGTGTAGTGAATCAGCACTGTCGAGCTCACCTCGAACAAAGGTAAAATCAAAATACTCCGGGGGGCTTCTATGAAAAGTTTTCAGGTCTATTGGAGCTAAGCCATAAAGAGTAATAGGACTGTGCGGCGATACAGCCCAAAGCTGTAGAACGGTGCCGGATCAGCCTAAAATTGAGATACAGTGCCGGATCGATTCAAAATTGCATCCCCGAGGGATGAAATAGACCCAAATTGCATGAAGCCAAAGTATTCCTGAAAAAGGCACTGTTACGGACTCAACCAAGAGGACTCGGCAGCAAAAAAGCAAAATACCAACATGAACCGACACCGTCAAGCCCAACTCAAGAAAAGTACTAGGGGCTGCCTAAAAAAAATTCTCAAAATCATTGAAGCCAAAGCAAGGTGAGATTAGTGGAATGGGTAATAGTGCAACACCGAATCAGTTTAAAGCTACAATGTCGGATCAATCTAAAACTGAGATACGGCACCAGATCAATCTAGAATTGCATCTGGGAAGAGATGAAGGAGATCTAAACTGGAGGAACCCAAATACTCCTGCTAAAACACCTGATAAAAAGAGTCAGTATTGCAAAAGAATCAACAGTGGAGATTCGATAACAAAAACATAGCGGATCAGCATAAATAATAACAAATCAGCAGGAACCGGCACCCTATGCACCGCCGATTCAATTTCAGCTCGAGAATAACTCGAGAATATTTCTGAAGCGATGAAGCGACACCGACCTAGGCCAGGTCTGGCACCGGATCGGCCTCTCCTACCTCCTGTATGAACCCAGCATTGGTTCACAAATTTGTGCCAATACACTTGACTGAGCGCCTATAAAAGGGGCTCATTTGTAAGAAAAGGAAAGAGAGAGGATCATCGGCGTCAAAGCCTAGAGACCTAGAGAAGAAAAAACTCTGCTCTCTTACTAGCTCAAGGGAGGGAGGAGAAAAATAGAGATAGAAAGGGCAAGGGAACAAAAGGGAGGAAGAAAAAAGGAGCGTCTATCGTAGGTAGGAAAGAGTGGCCTCCGGGCCCTACTATAGGGTGGCTTTTCTCTGTGCTTTGATTTCTCCTTTGAGAATTTTTGTATGATTTGAAATTATGATGCATTGATATATATATATATATATTCCATTTTTGTGCCATCTATCATTTGCTCTTTTCCCTTCCCCTTTTATCTATAGGATTTGCCCCCTATTACCACGTTCGAAGTCATCGGGTGAATGAACTTTCTGAGTAGGGATCTGATTGCATTGAATAAGGGAGATATCCCTACAAAATTCCACACTTAGAATCTGTCCTGATCTGTGGGCATGATTCTATGCCAAAGGCTACCTGAAATTTTCTCACTGGACTTTGGATCATTCCCGTCGCTATCGCCCTTTCCTGTTTCTCTCCGAACGATTCCTTAAGGAAGTGAGGCTTTGTGGGGAGGCCTTATGATCTCAGAGTTTTGTGTCTCCATGAAACTGGGCCAATAGGCCTACATGTTTGGTTCATAGTACAGGAACACGAGTGCGCTATTAGATCTCATCGGATCCCCTATTTTCTTCGTTCTTACTGAGCTTAGTTCCAAGAGTTCGATTGGGCCCAAACTCGGGGATGCAACCACCCTCTGTTAGGCCAATATCATGGCCATAGATAGGGCTCATGATAGCCGAGGACTCGGCTAGAGCTGGGCCCAACTCAGATTTATCCTCCCCAGATATCGTGATCTAAAGTATACCCTATTCCGACATGGCGAATCGGGCTTTTGCAGGACCCAATCTCGACGTAGTGAACGGATATTTGGAGAACTAGAAATGTGCTCTCTCATGTGTGAGATCACAGTGTTTGAGCTTCCTCGTGTCACGACCAGAGTCTGGACTCCATATGGGCCTGATCATCATTGCGTCTGTGGCTGCCTCCCCCTTGATTCCCTCTGCCCTCTCTTGCATACTGAATATGGGCTTCAGGAGCATTGAAGGGGCCAAGGCACCGGTTGGATGTGAATCCTGAGGCTAAGCTCATAACGCAGATTCATCTTCGGAATAAAGCCATGAGGAATTTTCTCGTTCGCCATTGTCAAGTTTTTAGTGATTAGATTTACGTTTTCATTTTCTGACCCCGATATCTCCATGGCTAGTCAGCCTGTTGAGGGGCTTCAAAGGCGCAGTCTATGGCGGAGTCGACGATGTGAACGACGTCACAGGAACGTAAGAGGAAGACGAGACATGCACGTGCACGATGCGATAAGAAATGATATGATGTGAATGAGGAAAATGGGACCGCGGGAGATTGCTCTCCGGAACGGGGTGAAAACGAAGAATACACGGAATGGAAGAGCTGCAGTGGGATGTTACTCACCACGGACTTTGACTGAAAATAAACAAATGGGAAAGGGAAAGTGTTAAATTAAAATGGGAGGGGGAATGACAGAAAGGGAAATGGCATAAACGAAACCTGTCGCGAGCAATTACTCTCCGCGGGATTTAGACATGAATTAAAATGACAGAAATGAAAGGTGCACAAATGAAACCTCCGCGAGAAGTTTATTCTCCGCAAGATTTTAGAACTGGAATGGAAAGACAGAAATAGAAATTGCACGAATGAAACCTTCGTGAGAAGTTGATTCTTCGCGGGATTTTAGAACTGGAATGGAAAGATAGAAATAGAAATTGCAGGAATGAAATCTCTGTGAGAAGTTGATTCTCCGCGAGATTTTAGAACTAGAACGAAAAGACAGAAATAGAAATTGCAGGAATGAAACCACCGCGAGAAGTTGATTCTCCGCGGGATTTTAGAACTGGAATGGAAAGATAGAAATAGAAATTGCACGAATGAAACCTTCGCGAGAAGTTGATTCTCCGCGGGATTTTAGAACTGAAATTAAATGGGGAAGGGCTTTTTGCTGAATTAAAATGGGGAAGGGGACCGTTGTGGGAAGTGACTCTCCTCGGGTTTTAACAGAAATGAAAGGAATGATAGGAACTAAAGGAAACAAGAGAGTGTGCATGTGCCAGAGGCTGAAGACCCCAGAATGAAATAACAGTGTGATCGCTAGGGGTCGGGGACCCTAAAATGGAAGATTGATCGCTGTGACCTCAAGCACGGGAAATGACGTGGATTCCTTCTTCCTCTTCCTTCGGCTGGCCGAAGGAGAGGGCTTTCCTTTGGTGGTTACCCTTGCAAGAAAATGAAACAAACAAGAAATAGATCAGCACAAAAATAGTATAGTACTAGTCCCTTGTGACAAAGATGGTAAAGACATGAACAAAAACACACCTGGTTGGTGTGGTTTAAAACCCCTCTTGGACACAAAGGCTGGTAAATGATGATGAAAGAAACGACGTGCAAAGATGTACAAAACAGCACCCGCTCAAAGAGAGAAGCGTGGTGCGAGTAGAAACTATAAATGATGCATGCAATGAATAAAAATGAAAAGAATAAAGGGGAAGGAAATGTTTTAGATGGATGTCGACGGCAGGCTTTGAGGGGAACTTTAGCGGCACGAGGATGGTGTGAGGACGACGTGAGGATGGCGAGATGGAACGACCTCAAGGTGGACGCCGGTACTCAGGAATTGGGCAGAACTTTCTCTTAATCACTCACTAGCTCGAAAGCTAAATGTACAGAGTTTCCCCTCTTCTTCTATCACAATCCATCCTTTGATTTCGTGGGAGGGGGCCTTCTATTTATAGGCAAAATTTTAATGAACGCGTCTGGGACCGGGGACGCGTTCATGGAACGTGTCCCGTTGACCCGACACGTTCAAATCTTTTAATAATGATTTGTTTTAATTTAACGCATCCCACGTTGTGGACGCGTTATTCAAAGGCGTCCTAGGGATGTGACGCATCAATATTCTTCCATAAATATGCGCCGAAAGCCACCGAAAATGCTTTTAAGGCACCGAAAGAGAGCGGTGGCGGTGCCTAACTTTGACTTCTAAAGCCACGTCTGGTCAGCAAGACTTGTTCTTATTTTGCATTTTCCCAGACGCCTTTAAAGGAGGCGTCTTGGGTCCCCAACGCGGTTAAGATCTGATTTCTAAAAATGGTAAATAAAATCTAGAAAATAGGAAATCACTCAAATAACCCAAATGTAAAAGCCACTTTGGGGCGTTATGGTATAATATGATATTTACACAGTGTAATGTCAAAAACTGCGTGTCTACAGCTGCCCCTCCTTGGTGTCTACTTTGCAGGGGAATGACACGGAACGGAATAGAACGGAGGTGTAATAGAATGGAGTGAGAATTGACTGAAAAATTGATGCCAAGGTGTGATGAGACACGCTTTCAACATTACACATTTGGAATCTTTCCAGAGTTTTGATGAATCAACCTTTGAAGAAGGTTTTCCGAAACCAACGATTGTTTGGATGGGAAGCAAACAAGGAGAATAATGTGCACTTAGGCACGACTAGGAAAAGAGACCAACTTCTGTGCGTAGAAGTACCCGTGGTTATGAACCTGCAGGTTTCACCTTTGGGGAGCAGTTACCAGCCAATGTGGAAGTGCTGTGGCCAAGGTGGGTCCAATGGAGTAAAAGAAAAGGAACAGTTGAGGATAAATCTAAACAAGGGTCTCTTCCAGAAAAATAGTCCAGGGTTGTTTCAAGGAAACTAGATACTCAACTCGGAATGGAATATCTCATATTGTTAAAGTTACGCATAGTGGCTCTCACAATCGAATTAAAAGAATGATCCTCCACAATAATATCAAGGTCCTACATGAATGCATGTTGGGTTTAAAGAAAAATTAAAATAAATTAAAAATAGAAGGTAGCCAAGGATAATATTGTTAAGCTGTTAAGATCGGGTCAGGATACTAATTCGGTGAGGTGATACTGAGCCGAGGCCCCTTTATCCACGCACCGTCTCATTGAATGGAACCATCATCCCCAAGCTACCACAACTCAATGGCCTATCTGTACGTCTTAAACTCCTCCGAAGTTATCACTATTTTTGTTAGAGGGGAACTCAAACTCCAGATTCCTCCAAGGCATAAGGTCCTCGGCATATTCTAGTGATATACATATCATATAGTAAGATGCATGACACGGTGACCGAAGGTGGGACACGGTGGAATAGTAGTGTACCGCTCTTTTTTTTGTTTTGAAACCCGTACTGAACACACAGCGAAATAGAATTATTTTACAAGAAATCGAATGGCACTCCACTATACAAAGAAATCAGCACACCATATAATTTACGGAAGCAGAAGAGAACATAACACAACAAGATAGGATTCTTTCACTGGGGTCCACAACGATAATTATTAAATTAATTTTTTTATGTTTTCTTCCTCCCTATAAGTATCACCCTTGCTTGGCCTAGCAAAAGGCATCAAAGTGGTTTGAGGGAGTTGGACTTTTAAAAAGGGGAGAAAGAGAGATTTTGGCTTTTGAAATGGAAGGCGAGTCTTCCCGCTTGGCAAAAAGAAGCAAGCTTGGCCATGGCTTAAAAAGGCTCACCGACATCGAGGATCACCTCGGTGAGAGGATTCAATTGCGTATGGTGAGTTGACACATTTTTTTTCTCTTCTTCTACATGACTTTTTCCTTGCTTCCTCATTCTTCTTATCATTTTCCTTTCAGCTGTATCCCCTCTTTCCGGGCCCGACGAAGTTTTCCAAGTTGTCCTGGCTTTCGCGACTTACTTCCCATATCACCATTGGCATGAGAGCTATCATCACAAAATGGAACCTTCAAGGGATCATAGTTCATGCCAAGCATTATGATAAGATTCATATGGACTGGGTGGCTATGGGTGCATTGGTTGAGGTTTGGCACCCCCAAACCCACACCTTCATTTTTCTCACCTTTGAGGCGACGATCCTTCTCGAGGAAGCAGAACTTCTGCTTGGTTTGAAAAGGTTCAAGAAGGGCGGCAGGATAAAGATTCTGCCCATCCTAAAGAAGATAACCTCAGAGGAGGTCCTTGGGAGCTTCATGCCCTCCGGAGCTATTAAGGGCGTCCAAACTCAAAAGGGCATCAATTTACAAAAGCTTGCGGAATGGACTATGAGTGCCTTAGAAGGGTTGACAGGTGATGATCATTTGGAAGAACTCATGAAGGGATTCACAATCTACTTGGTAGGTGCTCTCCTATTCCCTTATGCTGACAACATCGTGGAGGAAGATCAATTGGGTGCGATTTGTGGATTTTGGGAGGGCAAAAGAGTAGTGCCCGCTATCCTTGCATATCTCTACAGCGGTCTCACGGCCTCCAGCATGGTCCGGCCTCCTTATGGGTACATGCTTCTCCTCAATTGCTGGATTGATCTCCATTTCAAATTTGGTTGTTGTGAGGAGGCATAGACCACTTCCAGAATCTTCCAACAAATCCCCCTTCATTACATGGCCGATGTGTTGGGCTTCGGTGGGAATGTGGTTAATCGCGTGCCTCGGTTGAAGACACGCGGAGATTGGCGGGCCCATATCGGCAACATGGTGCGGAACATGTTCACTTGTGCACCGACATGCTTGCTCCCGCGTGAACTCCTCGCAAGATCCTCCCCTGACGCGGAACTTCAACTCATTGGTGCAACCGAATTTGCCCTTTACAATGCGCACTGGTGCTATTCTCAAATCGGCCTCCCTCGCCATTCTTTTCCCGCTCTCTTCGACCTTCCTCTGATCTGGGTGAGAGAGTTGGCCACGGAAGGAAGGGACATGAAGGCAATTAAGGCATTGTGGAAGACAAGCATTCCACAGAAGGTGATGGTGCATATAGAGGAAGACTACGAGCTGTGGGAAACTTATGTAATTGAGTTGGGGAAATTGAGGCCCAAAATGCCCAACACTTAATGCAACTTATTTTGAAATAACCATGGAACCCTAATGCCATTGCATATCCTTTTCATCTTCTCTCGTGCCTCCTCCATTTTTTTTGGTTTTTCTTTCTTTCTTCTTCTTTTTTTTCCGGGTGGAAGCGTCTAAGCGCGAGGACGTGTTCTGCTCTTTGAATTCAAGCTTAAATCACCGAGAGCCGTGACGGCGGCACTTCCTCCTCCTCACTTTTCCCACAACCGACCCTACTTCTTGCCAAAATTCAATCACTTTTCTTCTTCCTCCCCCATTCTTGATCTATGGAAGGTGGCGGGTCGAGCCGTGGTGGAGGGAAAAGGGGGCGAGCAGTTCCTTGCCCGAGGAGGGTCATGCAGGAGCACGAAGAGGCGGCCATGGAGGAGGAAGGGCCTCCTTTGGCTATTGTTTATGTGCATCGACCTTCCCTTCTTCATATGTGCGCATAAAAAAATGTGCACCGACCTTGTGAGCCAAATGCCAAAAGATGCACTGACCTTGTAAGCACATGTGCATCGACCTTCATCAGTCCCCAATTAACTAGCATCGACCTTCATTGGACATGTGCACAGACCTTTCTCATAAACAACTAGGGTAGCATCGACCTTAGTTTCTCTGACACTGAACAAGCATCGACCTTGGTTCCTCTAGCAACAGGACTAGCATCGACCTTAGTTGCTCTGGAAATAGGACTAGCATCGACCTTAGTTGCTTTGGCACTGAACCGCATCGACCTTCATTCATCAACCACAGAAGCTGCATCGACCTTATCATCATGTGCACCAACTTGAACAGCATCAAATGTTAGTGTACACCGACCTTGTTGTCAGCCACTAGTACAGCTTGTACTGTCTGGAATTTTGACAGGCCACAAAGATTATTGACTTTACTTATTGACTGAGCATTGACTTCATTGACCATGTAAACTTTTCTTGTTGACTGTGTGTTGACTTCTGGCTTTAAAGCATCAACCTGCCAGACTTCATCCTTGATCTCCTAGCTCAATCTGCTGATCTCTTACTGTCAATACTTCTCTTCTGTCTGATTGTCTTGCCACTATCCTGTATCACACTTTACAACAAGCATATTAAGATGCACATGTAGAACAAGAACCACAATTTATCAATGCAACATAAGCCATATGTTTGGTAGCATCAGAACCACAAAGTGTTTGCCACATCAACACATATGATAGCATGCTTAGATGAATCATAGTGGTTGACATCATCAAAATCACAGTGGTACAATAATCTCCCCCCTTTTGATGATGGCAATACTATGAGCAAAATTGCTTATCTATTCGTGAATCAACTTGTGGGTCAAATCCAGAGTTCTTGTGCTCCTCGGAGCTACATTTGTTTTTATGTCTACATTTGTTTTTCATTTGTTCTTTTCACTTTCTCAGTGTGTTTTTTCGATACTCTATTTTAAGTTCGGGGCTCCTCCAGTTGGTTCAGGAGAAGGGAGACTTGGGTCTCCGGTTGTGAGTGACTGGGTGTCACTCACGGTTTCCCTCTCTGGATTCAGAGGAAGAGAGGATCTAATCCTCTGGGTTCTGGTGAGCAGTGGGCTGCTGCTCACGTCCCTTCTGCGGTAGTAGAAGAAGGGAGATTTATCTCCAGTCTCCCCTCCGGTTTGGAGGAAGGGAGGATTGGTCCTCCGGTTTTGATCTTGCTGGTGGCAAGGTCAGGGTTCAGATCATGTGGGCTGTAGGATCGGTGTGAGGGATTTGTTTCCCTCAGGGCAAGCTATTTGGCAGCGTCTATTGCAAACTGAGTCTACTTGTTCTAGCTTCTGATAGTGGAATCCTCACTCTAGTTAGAGTGAGGGGTGGACGTAGGCAGACTGGTGTCTGGCCGAACCACCTAAAAATCCTAGTGCACTGTGGTTTTCTTTGTGAGTTTGCTCTTTGTCATCTTCCCAGTTCGCTAGTTGTTTGTGTGATTGCCTTATTGATCTATCTTGGTTCAGTGTGAATTCTAGGTGTCCAGCTGGTATATCAAAAGACCCAGTCCGAACGATAGGTTAGGCCTATCTGGAAGAGTGGCTTCTTGCGTGAGGGAACACTTGTGCTAAACCTCTGCCAAGTATCGTAGGCCATCTACAGAATTAACATTTGAATCTGATTGTGTGTTTAGACTGCATGTGCTTTCTAAGTGTTCGAGTAAGTTACTCAATAGAATTCCGCACGATCTCTTCTGAGATAGTTTTTAACCGAAGTAATTTTTAAAATGGGGATTCATTCACCCCCCCTCTGAATCTCAGCCTTGCACCCATATATTCTAACACCATGGAGGAGGAAGGGCCTCCTTTGGCTATTGAAGGGCCCGGTGGCGCGGAGGGAGGCGAGCACGACTCGGTAGGCCTCTCGATCTACCATTTCCTTAATTTTTTTTGGTTTTGTAGCGGCCCGGGTGAGAGGGGGGAAGAGGGTTTGGTGAGTGTGGGACTTGAATGATGACCGCGTCCAACCCAGGTGATGCGTTTATATATATATATATATATATATATATATATATATATATATATGTATATATATGTATGTATGTATATATATATATATTGTTGTTTTATTTTTGTTTTTGTTGATTGATTGATTGTGTTATTACTTTTTTTCGTTGGCTCTTCTTTTACTGACGTGGGTCTCTTGTTTTCTCTCTTGTGGTGTGCAGGGTGTCATGAGGACCCTGGACTTGGCCCAGGAGTGGGCGAGCGTGGACGAGCCAAGCCACATTGGGCGAAAGACCCAAGGCAAGGCGAAGCTCGTAGACTGGTGCACATGCTTCCCTGCCCAGTTCCAGGACTGGCAGCAGGGTGGCAGGCTTGTGGTGTCTCATGCGCAGGATAGTGCTGACTACCTGCGGCACTACCGGGAGACCCATGCAGCGCGTGTCCAGCTCGGGAGACCAGTAGGGGTAAGTATGAAATGGACATTTATTTTTATTGTAGATGTGACATTCATCTACAAGCTACAAATGCAGGATGCCCGAGACGCCATCATCACCGACCTACGGGCCCAGTTGGCGGATGCCAGGCGGTAGCTGACCGTCACTCGACAGGAGTTGGACATCTTGGTAAGCTTATGCAATGCTCTTCTTTTTTGTATTTTTTTTTGAATTTTTGATTCTTTTGTTGTTTTTTTTATTTTTGATTTTTTTTTATTTTCGTAAAATCCTGAGGTTTAGTCGTTGATTGTCGCTTGTTCCTTTGTTTCAGCGTGCCCAGCAGGCAGCGATAGCAGGGATGGTTGGCGGTGCATCTTCTAGTTCCCAGGCTCCTCCTTCGGAGGTCACCTTCCTCCGGGAGCAACTTGCCAGTGCAGTGTCTCGCGCCGGGGAGGCGGAGTGTGAGCTCGCGGCTCGGGTGAGTACTTGCCATGCTTGGATGTTGATTATGCACCGCTCTTTCATTGACTTTGTGAAATGTTGTGGCTCTGGTAGGCATTGGAGATTCAAGGTGCGCTGGCTCGCACAGTGCGAGCTGAGGAGGAACGTGACGCCTGGACGGCCACCGTAGCGGAGCTGCAGCGTCACTATGCAGAGGGACTGCCTCGAGACATTCTGGAGCTGAGGGTCTTCCTCCAGGTGGCGAGGAGAGAGGCAGAGAGAGAGAGAGAGCGGAGAGGGAGAGGGAGAGAGAGGAGAGGAAGGCAGAGCAACAACGGGATCGGGACGAGAGGAGGGCTTTAGAGGTCCAGGTGTTGGAGCTCCAGCTAGGCCTTCGGGTTGCGAAGCAGAGGCTGAAAGACAATGAGGAGCACCACCAGAGGGTGCGGGAGCTCGGGGCACGCCTTCGTCAATCTGGCTCCTTCTCTATAGGTAGCTTCTTTGTTACTTCGATAGCGCAGCATAGAGCCGCCAGGGCCGAGCGAGCGTTACGAGGTGAGGCAAGTACTGCCTCGCAGAGCTCTAGGAGGCCCCCTAGGGACCCTAGTCTTAGGAGAGAGGAGAAGGACAACTAGAGGGACGAGCAGGAGGGTGGTGGCGATAGTTAGAGAGTTATTTGCACACCCGCCCCCTCTCTTGTGATGTACATGACAGTTTATATAGATGTATGAATGGAATGATTTATTTTCCTATCACTCATTTGTTATCTTGTGCGTTCCTTCTCTTCCACGCCTCTTCTCTTCCATGCTATTCCCATGTGACGTGTTTGACAAGACGCTACCCCGAAATATGGAATCATGTCTCGCCGTGTCCGTTCCTTTCGAGACAATCTATCACCAAATTGAATGATGCCGACCTCTTGTCATCTTTCCCATGTGGATGAGTCTACCACCAAATTCAATGATGTCAACTTCTTGTCATTTTTCTATGTAGATGAGTCTGCCCCCAAGTTCAATTATGCCGACCTCTAGTCGTCTTTCCCATGTGGATGAGTCTACCACCAAATTCAATTATGTAGACTTCTAGTCATCTTTCCCAAGTGGATGTCCTCACCTTAAATTTATTTACGACATGACGAGCACATGGAACCTTAGACCGTGTAGGGTGTGATCCAACAAGCTACGCCACCAACCTCATTTACTCCGAGTGAAGGCCGAAGTAACATATGAAAGTGAAAGATGGGTGCCTCATTACAAGGGCCATTGCGAGGGGAGTGGTGACAGATTTGGATCACATCCCTTCAATCCTATAAATGCTCCTCCTCCCGCTCCACTTCAAGGCACGGGGTAGTGGAGCCTGATTAGAAGAGTGAAAAATTGACAGGACGGAGTAAGAGTCTCTCAGTTTCCAAGATGGAGGGCGAGTCGAGTTTCTGGATGGAGGGCGAGTCTTCCCGCTCCTCGAAGAGAAGTAGATCCAGTAGTAGTTTGAGGAGACTCTCTGAGTGAGAGGACCCAATCGCAGCTTGTAAACGAGCCCTTTCATTTCTCTCTTCATCTTGTCTTCACGAGCCCTTTCATTTCCCTTTTTTTGTTTTGTTTTGTTTTTTTTATTTTTTGACACTACAGCCCTTTCTCACTTCTTGTGTTATGCGTAGAGTATGATGAGGTCACATATTTCTTGGGAATTGGTGGTGGCCGCATATCGGGGTCTGTCGAACTTCCAGAAGGCCCAATTAGACGCGATGGGGTTCAACGCCTTCCTACGGATCGAACCAATTAAACTCGACCTCGCCCTCATCCAAGCGTTGTGTGAACGATGGGACCCAGAGAGTCGGGTCTTCCTAATGCCCTAGGGACATATGGTGCCCAGTTTGGAGGATATAGTTCCCATCACTGGCCTCAGAGCGGATGGTGAGGCGGTGACTGGGTCAGCTACCCTAACTATCGAGAATGGGCTCAAAAGCAACTGGGGTTGGGATTAAAGGACCGCAAGAATAAGTCAATAGCCAGGGCATCTATCATGGAGGCATTGGGACTCACCAATGCTCGTCCACAAGGTGACAAGTCCTTGGAAGAGTTTATGGAGAGGACTGAGAGAGGGTCCCGTGCTGTATACAACGTGGATGCGAGCAACTGGGAGAGGTCCAATATGGACTTGAGGAGGTTCCTCATTTTCCTGCTAGGGAGGTTGCTATCGGGTGCCAAGGGAGATGACATCAATTGCCGCTTCCTAGAGCTCTTAATAGACCTGGAGAGAGTAGGGCACTATGCCTGGGGAGCTACCGTGTTGGCACATTTATTTGTCGATCTGTCCCAAGGGTCAGATCGAGAGGTGACCGTAAGTGGCTTCACACCATTCCTCCAAGTAGAGTTTTTTTTTTGTGCCACTAATCTGTTTCATGAATGCTAACGACGTAATGGAAACATAGCTATGGAGTTATTACTAAATCCCAATGGGGAGGGCTCGATAATGGCATACGGCGGTGGCGCCACTAGCACGGCGGTGGCAACCTATTATGAGCACGGCCCCTCTATCCTACCAGTTGATGGGGCTGAAGTGTGAGCTGCAAGAGTTCCCTGCAGCGATGGTAGGATTTTTTTTGTTTTTTTCTTTTTTTTTGTATGACTGAGAAGACACATACATGTGGATATAGGTGATCTGGAGACCTTATTCGCGCATGATTGATGCTGACCAACCGTGGGTTATAACAAGCCGTGGCTGGTTTGGACGGGACCTTTAGGTCCACTGCCTAAATGAAATCGAGCCACTTCGGCTACGATTGGCCATGAGAACCCTAGGGCTCACCCAGGAATGGGTGGATAGGACTGCGCCCCCTCGCATAGGGAGGAAGACACGTGGGAGGGCCGCTTGTATTGACTGGCTTGTTCGCTTCCCCGAACAGTATGAAGATTGGCAGCGGGGTGGCACGCTCGTGGAGTCACGTGCACAGGACAGTGAGGAGTGCATGCGCCTCTATAAGGCAACATATGCGCAGCAACTCCAGCCCGAGGGTCTCGTGGAGGTGAATGCACCTTTTCTCTCTCTCTGTCTCTCTCTCTCTCTCTTTTCTTCTTTTCACTTTTTTTTAATGGATGGGTGATGCTAACTCCTACGGCCAAGCTACAAGATGCCCATGATGCCATAATAGCGAATTTGTGAGCGCGCCTGGCAGACACGGAGCAACAGTTGGATGATACCCGTGCAGCGTTGGACTCTTTGGTGAGTGTGTTATGCAACACCTGCTCCTAGTGATGACCCAAGATTCTTGGTGTTTAGCCACTGATTGCCACCTCTCGTTGTTATAGCGCGTTCACCTGGATGCAACCTCCTCAGCAATGGGTGCAGGTGGTGCCCCCTTTAATTTATGGATCCCTTCTTCAGAAATCGATTTGCTCCAGGAGTAGCTGGCTCATGCTCTACAGCGTGGCGCGGAGGCAGAGGGGATGCTTTCCGCACAGGTGAATATTTCACCCTTCGACTCTTATGGTTCGCATTGCCATGTTTCTAACGATGGTGGGGTATGGCAGGCGGAAGAGATGCAAGAGGCGCTTGTTCGCGTTGCACAATGAGAGGCCAGGTAAATATAGTTAGAGGAGGAGTTGCGGCGCACCTCATACGAGGACCTCTCCCGGGATGCTGTGGACCTAAGGATCACCCTTCAGCTAGAGAGGGAAGATAGAGAGGGGGAAAGAGCTGAGGGACAGAGGGATAGAGAAAAGGAGAGGACAGAGAGGTCAGTGGAGAGAGAGGAAAAGAGGGCCTTGGAGGCCCAAATATTGGAGCTTCGCACCTGCCTTAGCATTGCCGAGCAATGGCTAAAGGACGGTGAGGAGCATTATCAAAGAGCACAGAACGCGACTTTCGTGCCAGCAGTTTGCTTGCTGCCCTGACAGAACGAGGGAAACATGTAGAAGTGGAGAGGGGAGTGCAGGGCGGCAGGAGTACCGGCACGCATGGTTCTAGGACTCCTCGCCTGGAGAGCGGTGAAAGGAGCGATGCTGGGGGAGATGGCGAGGCTTAAAATAGGATGATGTACTCGCTCTCAGTTATGAGAGCTTTCCGTAGGAATAAAAGAGAGTGGAATTTCTTGTTCCTTGCTTCTTTTCACCTGCGCACACCACTTAGACAAACAAGTTAGCATTTCCGCTCTGACTTGGCCCCTTGCTCAATGAGTGGTTGCTTGGAGATTAGCCTTAACGATTGGTCAAGGGACCAAGCCTTTATCAATTAAGGCAAAGATAAAGCACAATGATGAATGCGGCACACAGGCATACAAATGCGAATGAGAATTTAAAAATGAAATGCTGCACACAAATGCAAACGAGAATTTAAAAATGAAATGTTGCACACAAATGTGAACGAGAATTTAAAAATGAAATGCTACACACAAATGCGATCATGCGAAATGCAAATTTTTTTTGCATATATCTACATTTGTTTTTCTTGTTTTGTTTTTTTGTGTCTTTTTTTATTTTTACCTTTTTTATCCTTTCCTTTTTTTGGTTCTTTTTTTTTGGGCCTGGTGGCCACTCCATATGGCACTTAACCTACATGTGGACATGGGTTTCTTACCAACCTCCCAGGTATCCTAAGCGCATATCTAAGTTGATTTGGGCCTCTAGACTCCTCGAATGATAATCTCGCCGGTTAAGACTTATCCTGATGACAATACCGTCATGCCATGCTTAGACTCTCAGTCGCTTCTGACCGCAGGGATACATCCAAAAAGCATTCGAGATAAATGATTTGCCCGACTCGGGTCTAATTCCTCACAACTCTAGATGGTATATAATGGAACACCCTGGAACCCTAACGGTCAACCGCGCGACGCTGACCCGAAATCAGACGATGTCGCACCCATAGGTGACGCGCTTGCATTGGCCTAAGCTCGAGGTTAGAATAAGAAGACATCAAGGTGGTAGATAAGGGTCTTATCCAGCCAGAAACACTGAGATTCCTTCACGGTGATGGCTTTTGCTTTTCAAAGTGGACAACCAAAGGTGTGTTTTTACTAAAATGAGGTTTCAGGCCTTAACGGGTTTCACCCTTCAAGACCTCCATTGAGCCTTCATCTTCAAGGAAGAAGGAAGAGTGTGGGGGGCAAACCTCCTGAGTGGCCCGGTAAAATCGTTAACCCTGTGAGCCAATAGGCGTCTACTCGACTTTCCCCTTTTGGACAACTTCGGACCAAACCTCGAGCGTTTGCGTTTTATTATCCCTTTTGTTTTAAGGGGTTTCATTTGTTGGAATCAAACACGGCCATGACCAGACTTTTCATTTCATTTCATTTTTTATTTTTGAGGGAACTAAGCATTTGACATTTTGGAATCCCTCTTGTATACCTGCGGGGACACTGCCCTCTTCTCGTGCTCTGATCCAGGCTCGAGGAAACGGATCCTACTCTTGCCTTAAGGGGATTGTGTTTTAGTTCCCTATGCTCAGCGTTTTAAGGGCGTCGGTTGTCTCATTTGGTCAAAAAGGGAGAGAATAAAAATTACAGCTTTCCTGGAGACCCTCGGGATGAGGCCTCACCATAGGCGATGCTATCGATTTAGTTTTTTTGTTTTTGATAAAAACATCTATGTCTGTGTGTGCATGTTGGCTTCCCTTTTGTGGCCATAGGCCGACATGGCCGGACAGGATCTCCACGGTTCTGACAGACCAAGACTCGAGACTTACCAAATCTTAGTGGGCCCTATCTTAGCATGAAGGATGGATGCCGTGATTTGATTCCATGATGATCACCAAGCATTAGCCCTTTTTTATATTTTTTTTGTTTTTGATTTTCTATTATTTTTTTGTTTTTGCTTCTTTTGTTTTTTTTTGTTATTCTTTTTTTGTTTTTGTTATTATTATTTGTTGTTTGATTGTTTTTTGTTGTTTTTGATTTTGACATTATACACACCTATCTAAGGGTAGTACTTTTTAAGATAAAGCCCATTCCAAGGGTGGGATAACTCGATCCCTCAGCATTAACTACCATATAAGCATTGCCAGGGTACACAGCTTGAATTACATATAGACCCTCCCAATTGGGTTGGAGTTTAGAACGTGGGCCACCAGGTTTCACAAAAAGTCTTTTGATGACTATCTCACCGACTTTGAATTTTCTCTCAATGACCTTCTTTTGATAAAATCTTGGTATACGCATGCATGCTCGGCAGCGGCCAACCGCTTCTCGTCTAAGAGTTCCAATTGGGCAAGGAGTGAATCACGACGATCGTCAAGGAAAGTTCCTTATCCAATTGTGCCCTTAGAGAAGGGATCAAGATTTCATATAGGACTACTACCTCCATTCCATAAATAAGGGCGAACGGAGTTATCCCAGTGGGAGTACGGATTGAAGTGTGATAGGCCCATAGAGCTTCAATAAACTTTTCTGGCCAATCCGAGAACTTGTTAGACTCACATGTTTTCCTTATGATTTTGATCAATGTTTTATTAATGGCCTCTGCCTGGCCATTACCTTGTGGATAATATGGTGATGAATGATGCAATGTAATTTTATACCTTTTGCAGAGATCTTGAAGGTCTTGAGAACTGAATTGTGGCCCATTGGCAGTAATAATAGTGCTTGGGATGCCGAACCTGGCGATGATGTTCTTCATGATGAATTTACAAACCATTGACGCCTTGATTTTCACGTAAGCTTCAGCTTCGTCCCATTAGGTGAAGTACTTTGTTGTGGTAAGGATGAAAGATTTTTACTTAGTAAGAGAGTTAGGGTCACCGAGAGGACTAATGATGTCGAAAGTCCACATGGAGAAAGGCCATGGGGAGGATATTGGATGAAGTGAGGAAGATGAGGAGTGAATCTTATCGGCGTAAAGTTGACACTTGACACACCTGCGGACATAGACAACACAATCCTCTTCCATGGTGGGCTACTAAAAGCCTTGCCAAAGGATTTTCTTAGCAAGCATTTGGCTATTCACATAGCCACCGCACACACTAGAGTGTGCTTCCTCAACAGATTTCCAGACCTCATCATCATCAAGACATCTTAGAAGAACACCAGTAAGACTTCTCTTGTACAGCACTCCTCCAACCAACACGTATTTCTGAGCCACTCTCCTTATGGCTTTCCTGTCTTCCGATGTGGATTCTTCAGGGTAGGATTGATCTTTGCAATATTTGGCAATTTCGTAAAACCATGGCTTCTCCTCGTCGGCCATTTCTTTTTCCAGTTCCACCAACATGATTTCCCTTTCCTGAATGATTTCTCCCTCTTGGGCCTTCCTTAACAATTTTTCCTTGATCCTCACGTAGGAAGTGTCGTGGACAGCAGGGGCGTGATGCTTGTAGATGGAGATGGACTCAAACCATCTACCTAGAGGGAACCTTAAAGATGATGCCAACGAGGCAAGGGCATCGGCCAGAATATTCTGGTTATGAGGGACATGGTCAAAGATTAGTTTGGTGAATAGTTTGGCAAAGGCAGCGGTAAGTTCTTGATAGGGCTTGAGCTTGGGATCGCGGTTGCGGTATTTGGTGAGCACTTTAAGAAGAATGAGTTGACTATCACCTACAACTTGTAGTTTAGTGATACAAAAAGAATGGGCAAGTTCCAGGCCAACTAGAAGAGCCTCATATTCAGCTATGTTGTTGGTCACCAGGAATGTGAGCCGATATGCGAGCGAGATAGCGATACCTTCAGGCGATAGGAGGGCAATGTCAATTCGTCTCCCTTGGGAATTCAGAGCTCCATCAAAATGTAACGTCTACATGTGATCATCTGATTGGTATCAGGACATTAGTTCCTCATCTGGAAACTCTGATCGGACAGGATCAAATTTTGGGAGAGGATGATGAGCGAGATGCTCGGCTATGGCATAGCCTTTAATCACTTTTTGTTGAATGTAGGTGATGTCAAACTGGGAAAGAAAGCTTTGTCAGCGTGCTAGCCTATCAGTAAGGATATATTTTTCTAGGAGAAACTTGATAGGGTTCATCCGGGTAATTAGCTGGACTTTATGAGCCAGGAAGTAATGTTTCAATTTCTACACCACCCAAACGAGGGCGGCATAGGTTTTTTCCATATCCGTACACTTCTGCTCACAAGGGTTGAGAAGCTTGGACAAGTAATAGGCTACCCTTTCCTTGCCCTCTTCACTGGTTTGTGCCAGGACAGCTCCCACGGAATCGTCCAGGACTGAGACATAAAGAATTAAGGGTTTACCTGGCATGGGTGGTATTAGGATGTAGCATCCCGGAATATTTAAAGTAAATAATAAGGCAATATGTGAATTTTTTCATGAATTAAATAATATTTGTTCACTTAAACCGAATTTTTAATGAATAAGATAATATTATTTTCTTGATCCAAAATTGATATTTTTATAAAAATATGGAAAAATATGTATCCCATGTAAAATGTTATTTCCAGTAACTTTGACTAAAGGAACGAACCCAAAATAAAATTGGTTTAGGCCCAATTTCGAATCTAAGGCTAAAAATCGTCATTTTACAATAACAACTTAAACCATCTAATTAGGCCTTAATTCGCGCTCTAATGGGCTCAAATCGGGCCCAATCTCTTAGCACATGTTAGAAGATCATTTTGCCCTTCAAAACCTTAACCCTAGATGCGTCGATTGGCGGCGGCGGCGGCGGCGAATTTAGATCACCCCTGATTTTCTCATCGATTTTTCCCCTTTGGACTCTATAGCTCGATTCGATCTCTAGAACCATCCTTAGGCTCAATAAATAGAGGGCTTCAACCTCTGGTGACCCTCATTTGATCGTTTGGCTGGCGACGTGGTCGATCGTGGTCGGAACTGGGTGAATTTTGGCGTTTTAGGAGCGGTTCGATTTAGGGTTCCGACGCGTGTTTTCCCTCTTCCTTTCCCATCAATTAAGGTAGGTGACTCTCGGGCTAAACCTTAATTAAATCATGCTAGCATATTCATGTTAATGTCCTCTTTCCAATGATGTTATTTTGCCTAATTTTCATTTACTATACCGTTTGTATTCATCGTTTTAATCAACGGTGTTTTAAAGTTTCATCATCTTCACTTTACCTCTGTTTAAGTTAGTATCCTAGGGGCAAAATTTTAATTAAAGCATGTCATGTTATTCCCATTCGAGTGCTCTTTCCAATGATACTAATTTGCCCAAATTCTGTTGTGTAGATTGATCGCAATTGTTGTTTTAGTCAAGATCCATCGGAGTTCATCATCGGTAGATCTCGGTGTTAAAAACGACCGTACCAGCGACCGCTTGATGAAGAAATGGTCACGCAATAGACCATCTCCTTATCCCGTTTTTCAAAAAAAAATTATTTTGATTGACGCGTCTCATGCCAAGACACGTTCATATATATTAATTAGTTTAATATTCAGGAGATATTATTAACGCGCCCTAGTACCCTAACGCTTTATCGTAGACACGTCTCGTCTCTTAGAAGCGTTAATTCTTTAATTTTAAAGAGAGAGAGAGAGAGAGATATCAATGGTTTTACTGTAGCGGTCTTCTTGAGACCGTCTTATGCTAGTTGCGGTCTATATAAGACCGTTTTGTCTCTTGTTTCTAGCATGAAATCGGCTCATTTTTTGGCGTATTATGCTATGTTTATGCTATCTTTTTGCACGCTATTGAGGCTAAAACGTTACAGAACATGACTAAATAGGTTGCTGGAATGACAAGCTCTAATTTTGATCTTTTCCATCATTTGAGAAAATATAAAATGAATAGTCCAAAACATGGTTTAACTTGTAAAAATTATGGTACTATCCTTCAATTGTTGCTCATAGCTTGTTACCTTCCTAAGATTGTTTGAGGGCCGTGCCACTCTGGTGGTTTCGACTCACCGCTACACTCCTTTTTCGCTGATTTTGAGCCATTAATTATTGGGCATCGAATACCTCTCCGTCGGATATTCCTTCCGTCGGACTAGGTGTTCATGTTCCGAGGCCTCCGTAAGACTTCGCGAGCCTGGATTCCCACTAGGACGCAGCAGATTGTACCATAAGTCATGGATCCATCGAAGTTCATTTTTGGGGCGGAAATGAAACTCTATTGAATTTCTGCCATTTTCTGTCAATTTTCTGGTTGCGGCGATCTTATTGACCATCTTTTGATAGCGACGGTCCTTTGTCAGATCGTCTTTAGATGTTTGCGGCCATGCCCAGACCATCTTCTTCTGGGGGCCCAGTCGACTTGTTTTGAAGCGTCCTAGGTCACAGACGCATTCATGTAGAGGCGTCCGATCTCCAAGATGCATTCATGTTAGCCCTACCTCGATGTGACCCATTCTGTTGACCCACCCATGAAACGGTCCCGACTAGACTGTCTTAGTCTAATTGCGGTCCTTTTCAGACCGTTTCTTCATCCAGCATCTCAAAATTGCTGTTTTTCCACGAATTTTATGTGTGTAGCCCCTCTAGCCACTCCTGGCTATTATACTTCGAGTTGGCCTATTATTAGATTTATTTTGACACTATCTTCCTTGCAAATCTTGTTCCTATATGGCTTTTTCTTAGAATTTGATAAGCTTGCTATTTTGGAATCTATTTCCTACTTGTGCTACCTTGGCTACATGAGCTACTCTTGGAATTCATATGCCATTAGTGAATTATCTGGAATTATTTGATATGGGACTTTGGGTCCACTTTGACAATCAATGCTAGGCTAAAACTATAAGGGCTCGGATCTAGTCCTAGGGGCGAGGCAAAGCCCAGACATGTCCGGTATTATGAATGATCAGGTGTGGTATTGCACCAACTATATGCAAAATTTGATATGGACATATTTACATATTGGGCATCTTTCTTATATGCGTGACTTTATATGATTACATCTGATATGATTTGATATAAGATCCGGAAGGGACAACTTGTTGGCATGATATTAGTACTTGTTTTATCTCTTGTACTTGTTCATGGCTATTCCTTTTCTATCATGTTCATGCTCTTATCTTCCATTGGTCTTAGTTAAGCCTCTTATATCCTTGCCATCCTTTTTTTATTAATTATGATTTGTCTTGCATTAATGTTAGTTTCATTTAATTGGTTAATCACTTATAGCATTGCCTGATGATAGAGAGTAATTCCTGCTGAGCTTCTTGCTCACCCAGTTTTCCCCAACCTTTTTCAGGTAATATTGAAGATACGGCCACAGATGGGGACGGGGACGAGTGAAAGAGTCTTCGAGTTTTAGAGGAGCTTGTTTTTTTTTGGTTATTTGCGTCAAGTCCTGTAATTTGAGTCTTCTATTTATAGTCAAGAGTTTTGTAAACATTGGATTTTTTATATTAATAAAAGTCTATATTTATTTTTGGTGCAATTATATGGTGTTATGTCTTTTATTTTGCCATGTATTCATGAATGAATCACAGCCACGTTCTGAGCGTGCCTTCCACTGCTATCGGTTCGGGGCGTGACAGTTTGTTATATCAAAGCCTTGGTTTTCTTAAACCCTAGGTCTTGAGTCTAAGTCTATATGATAAATATTGATTGTCAGTCACCTGATAGGCACCTGGTGAGATTGGGTAGAACAATGGGGCTAATTGGTAAAATTTGTGATAATCTTAATAAAGTTAAAAGATTATAGGTTGTTAATCTTTGTATAATTTGTGTTATAGGCTAAGATGGCTGCGAAGCGTGCTCAATGGCGGGAGATGCAGCGCACGGTTCAAGGGTTAATTGAGGCTTTGCAACATGTAGCCCAAGGTGGAGTCCGTCAGGGTGCGGGTGCTTTGCATAGGAGTTTTCAGGGTATGAATCCCCCTAGGTTTAGCAGGTCTATCGATCCCGATGAGGCAGAGAACAGGGTTAAGGAGATAGAGATAATTTTTAGGGTTATGCAGTGTGCCGATCAGCAGAAGGTTTTGTTAGCTACGTACCAGTTAGATAAGGATGTGCGGGCCTGGTGGGAAGCAGTAGAAGTGACGTTGCCGGATGATCAGGTTTCGTGGAATGAGTTTGTGGAGTCTTTCAATGAGAAGTATTTTTCGGAGCGGGTTCGTGAGAAGAAGGCTGCTAAGTTTGCATCCCTGAAGCAGAGGAGCTTGTCTATAGCGGAGTATGAAGCCCAATTTTCTGGGTTAGCTCATTATGCCCCTCACTTAGTTAGTACGGAGAAGATGAAGGCTAGGAGGTTTTTGAATAGTTTAAGGGTAGAGTATATTCCGTAGTTAGCGCCCTTAGAGATTCAGGGGTTTGCCGAGATGGTGAAGAAGGCTCAACTGTTGGAGGATTCCCTAGATATGACCGAGAGGATTTCTAGGAGACTTGCCAAGAAGGAAGGAGCGAATGGTTCCGAGAGTAGTGTGCCTACCAATTGAAAGAAGAGATCGAACGGAGGTAATGGAGCTCATAAGGACAAGAAGGCTACGAAGGATGACCAGGAGATTGTCCCTGTTAAAGAGAAGTGCGAGAATTATGACTAAGGTGGGCATTGGTCAGAGGATTTCTGGAGGAAGCAAGGAAAATGCATCCGTTGTGGGAGTGCAGATCATAGAATTGCTCGTTGTCCTTTGATGAAGGAGCAGGCACCGCGTGATGAGCAACCGGGTGAACGAAAGCGGCAAGGGAGGCTGCAGGCGATTGAAGGTAATTCTAAACCTGCCTTAACTTTATATTTCATGCTTGGACTTGGTGATTTTGTATAATTGCATGAATTAGAACTGGTCTTGTTATTTTGGAACATTAGAAGGTGTTTAAGTGTAGCAATTTTACCCCACTATTATTTTGGAAAGAATTATGTGAATTTGGAGGACCAAATTCCTTAAAGTGGGGGATGGTGTAGCATCTCGGAATATTTAAAGTAAATAATAAGGCAATATGTGAATTTTTTTCTGAATTAAATAATATTTGTTCACTTAAACCGAATTTTTAATGAATAAGATAATATTATTTGCTTGACCCAAAATTGAGATTTTTATAAAAATATGAAAAAATATGTATCTCGTGTAAAATGTTATTTCCAGCAGCTTTGATTAAAGGAATAAACCTAAAATAAAATTGGTTTAGGCCCAATTTCGAATCTAAGGCTAAAAATTGTCATTTTATAAAAACAACTTAAACCATCTAATTAGGCCTTAATTTGCACTCTAATGGATTCAAATCGGACCCAATCTCTTAGCACATGTTAGAAGATCGTTTTGCCCTTCAAAACCCTAACCCTAGGTGCATCGATTGGCGACGGCGGCGGCGGATTGAGATCACCCCTGATTTTCTCGCCGATTTTTCTCCTTTGGACTCTATAGCTCGATTCGATCTCTAGAACCATCCTTAGGCTCTATAAATAGAGGGCTTCGACCTCTGGTGACCCTCATTTGATCGTTTGGCCGGCGGTGTGATCGATTGTGGCCGGACTTGGGCGAATTTTGGCATTTTAGGAGCGATTCGATTTAGGGTTTCGGCTCGTGTTTTCCTCTTCCTTTCCCATCGATTAAGGTAGGTGTCTCTTGGACTAAACCTTAATTAAATCATGCTAGCATGTTCATGTTAAAGTCCTCTTTCCAATGATGCTGTTTCGCCTAATTTTCATTTACTATACCATTTGTAATCATCGTTTTAATCAAGGGTGTGTTAAAGTTTCATCATCTTCACTTTACCTCTGTTTAAGTTAGTATCCCAAGGGCAAAATTTTAATTAAAGTATGTCATGTTATTCCCATTTGAGTGCTCTTTCTAATGATACTAATCTGCCCAAATTCTGTTGTGTAGATTGATCGCAATCGTCGTTTTAGTCAAGGTCCGTCGGAGTTCGCCGTTGGCAGATCTCGGTGTTAAAAATGGTCGTACCAGCAACCGCTTGATGAAGAAACGGTCACGCGATAGACCGTCTCCTTATCCCATTTTTCAAAAAAAAAATTTTTTATTAACACGTCCCATCCCCAAGACACGTTCATATATATTAATTAGTTTAATATTTAGGAGATATTATTAACGCACCCTAGAACCCTAACGCTTTATCGTAGTTGTGTCCCGTCTCTTAGACGCATTAATTCTTTAATTTTTTTTAATAAAAAAAGAGATATCAATGGTTTTACTGTAGCGGTCTTCCTAAGACAGTCTTATGTTAGTTGCGGCCGGTATAAGACCGTTTTGTCTCTTGTTTTCGGCATGAAACCGACTCATTTTCTAGCATATTATGCTATGTTTATGCTATCTTTGTGCACGCTGTTGAGGCTAAAACGTTATCGAACATGACTAAATAGGTTGCTGGAATAACAAGCTCTAATTTTGATCTTTTCCATCATTTGAGAAAATGTAAAATGAATAGTCCAAATCATGGTTTAACTTGTAAAGATTTTGGTACTATCCTTCAATTGTTGTTCATAGCTTGTTACCATCCTAAGATTGTTTGAGGGTCGTGCCACTCCGGTGGTTTTGACTCACCGCTACACTCATTTTCTACTGATTTTGAGATATTAATTCTTAGGCAACGAATACCTCTCTGTCGGATATTCCTTCCGCCAGACTAGGTGTTCATGTTCCGAGACCTCCGTAAGACACCGCAAGCCTGAGATTCTCACTAGGACGCCGAGCAGGTTGTACCATAAGTCATGGATCCATCGAAGTTCATTTTTGGGGTGGAAATGAAACTCTATCGAATTTCTACCATTTTCTGTCAATTTTCTGGTTGCGGCCATCTTACTGACTGTCTTTTGATAGCGATGGTCCTTTGTCAGACCGTCTTTAGATGCTTGCGCCCATGCCCAAATAGTCTTCTTCTGGGGGCCCAGTCGGCTTGTTTTAAAGCTTCCTAGGTCACAGACGTGTTCATGTAGAGGCGTCTGGTCTCCAAGATGCGTTCATATTAGTCATGCCTCGATGTGACCCATTCTGTTGACCCACCCATGAAATGGTCCCGACTAGACCATCTTAGTCTAATTACAGTCCTTTTCAGACAGTTTCTTTATCCAGCATCTGGAAATTATTGTTTTTTCACGAATTTTATGTGTGTAGCCCCTCTAGCCGCTCCTGGCTATTATACTTCGAGTTGGCCTATTATTAAGTTTATTTTGACACTATCTTCTTTGGAAATCTTGTTCCTAGATGGCTTTTCCTTGGAATTTAATAAGCTTGCTATTTAGGAATCTATTTTCTACTTGTGCTACCTTGGCTACATGAGCTACACTTGGAATTCATATGCCGTTAGTGAATTGTCTGGAATTATTTGATATGGGACTTTGGGTCTACTTTGACAATCAATGCTAGGCTGAAGCTATAAGGGCTTGGATCTGGTCCTTGGGGTGAGGCAAAGTCCAGACATATAGCGGTATTATGAATGATCAGGTGTGGCATTGCACCAACTATATGCAAGATTTGATCTGGACATATTTACATCTTGGGCATCTTTCTTATATGCGTGACTTGATATGATTTGATATAAGGTCCGGAAGGGACAACTTGTTGACATGATATTAGTACTTGTTCTATCTCTTGTACTTGTTCCTGGCTAGTCCTTTTCTATCATGTTCATGCTCTTATCTTCCATTGGTCTTAGTTAAGCCTCTTATATCCTTGCCATCCTTTTGTTATTAATTATGATTTATCTTGCATTATTGTTAGTTTCATTTAATTCGTTAATCACTTATAGCATTGCATGATGATAGAGAGTAATTCCTACTGAGCTTCTTGCTCACCCAGTTATCCCCAACCTTTTTCAGGTAATATTGAAGATACGGCCACAGATGGGGACGGGGACGAGTGAAAGAGTCTTCGAGTTTTGGAGGAGCTTGTTTTTTTTGGTTATTTGAGTCAAGTCCTGTAATTTGAATCTTCTATTTATAGTCAAGAGTTTTGTAAACATTGGATTTTTTTATATTAATAAAAGTCTATATTTATTTTTGGCACAATTATCTGGTGTTATGTCTTTTATTTTGCCTTGTATTCATGAATGAATCACGGCCACGTTCTGAGCGTGCCTTCCACTGCTATCAGTTCGGGGCGTGATAGTTTGTTGTATCAGAGCCTTGGTTTTCTTAAATCCTAGGTCTTGAGTCTAAGTCTATATGATAAATATTGATTGTTAGTCACCTGATAGGCACCTGGTGAGATTGGGGTAGAACAATGGGGCTAATTGGTAAAATTGTGATAATCTTAATAAAGTTAAAAGATTATAGGTTGTTAATCTTTGTATAATTTGTGTTATAGGCTAAGATGGCTGCGAAGCGTGCTCAATGGCGGGAGATGCAGTGCACGGTTCAAGGGTTAACTGAGGCTTTGCAGCATGTTGCCCAAAGTGGAGTCCATCAGTGTAATGTCTTAGGTTTTTCGGGCATTTTTCGGATCGGGATCCGTGAGTTTCGAATCATTTTCGGGGGTCTCGGAGCGTGTTTTGTGATTCACGCATGTTTTTCCCTAACGCACCTACAGAACCCTGTGTAGGGCAAGCCGTTGTGTCCTCCTACTCCGGGACGGTACCAGTGCGTTGAGCGTGTCTCAAGGATCGAAGAAATAATTTTTTCTAATTTTTTATATTTTTCACATTTTCTGGATTTTCTATATATAACCCTTTTTCTTTTTCCTTTTTCTTTCTTCTTCTTCTTTCTTCTTCTTTCTCCTTCCTGTGAGCGCACCGTGGCCCCCCCTCTTCCGTTTGAACGTTGCGACGCCCCTTCCTCCTCCAGTGACGGACGGAGGACCTCGGTCGTAGCGCGGTGGTGACGACGACGGCGAGAGGAACGTGATGGTACCCCTTTTGAAGCCTGGGAGAGGAGATCGTGTTCAGCCAAGATTTCAAGATCGACGGTGATCCGGCGGCTTTCGAGCTTCTTTGAGGTAGGGGGATGGATCCTTAACCCTTGTACTTCCATTCCTGTGGTTTTGGTAGGCCGTGGTGAGCCGAGCGAGCTTATTTGAGCATTTTGGGGAAAATGCTTATTTTTGGGGAGTGAGCCAGATCTAGCGTTTTAACCACGTTTTGTTGTGTCTCCTCTGACTTGATGTCATTCTCGTCTAGTTTTAATGATTGGCAACAGTAGTTTGACCATTTGCTGACTTTTGTAATATCATCTTCTTATAAGTCAAAATATGTCACATTAGCTGTTACAGGTCGGTGCATAGTCAGATTATTGCATATCTAGGCTAATGAAGGTCAATGCATGTTCCTGTAGCTTACTCATGAAGGTCTATGCACGTTACTATAGCAGTGCACATAAGGTCGATGCATGCTTTGTCTCGCATAAGGTCTGTGCACATCTTATATGACTGCATACAAGGTCGGTGCACGCTGTGCAGAAATGCTCACAAGGTCGGTGCAATTTTTGAAGAATGCATATGGAGTCGGTGCATATCTTGTATGACTGCATACAAGGTCGGTGCACGTTACTGTAGCGGTGCACATTTCTACCTCATGCATATAAAGGTTTGTGCACCTTTTTGTATCATGCATATAAGGTCAGTGCATGTTTTGCCTTACGCATGAAAGAGGTCGGTGCAGGTTTTGCCATGCGCATGTAAGGTCGGTGCACGTTTGCATTTAGCATATAGAAGGTCGGTGCAAATCCTGTTTGTGCAATACCAAGGTCGGTGCACATTTTGTTTGTCTACATATAAGGTCGGTGCACATTCCTGTTCCTTCGATAGAAGGTCAGTGCAAGTTTTGCCATGCGCATATAGAAGGTCGGTGCACATCCTGGTTGTGCAAGATCAAGGTCGGTGCACATTCTGTTATTCAACCTGTGCACAAAATGTTTCACCTGTATGCAGAATATTTCACTCCAACTCAAAATGTTCAACCTGTGTACAAAATGTTTCACCTGTATGCAGAATATTTTACTCCAACTCAAAATGTTTAACTTGTGTACCAAATGTTTCATTTGTATGCAGAATATTTCACTCCAATTCAAAATGTTTAACTTGTGTACAAAATGTTTCACTTGTATGCAGAACATTTCCTCCAACCTGGCATACTCTCGAGCATCTGAACCGCATGAGGGCAGATATCATCGTCTGTCACATGATCACTTAAAGTCACACCTGAAGCATGAGCTCGTGAGGGGTTAACAGAACCAATGATTGGCACATTATCCAAGGACCTTCTGCCACGAGGATCGTTGTCCTATCTACACCCGACACGTGGCTTCTTTGGAAAAGGTGGGAACGAGCCTTTCATACGCCGGACGCATGAGGTCGTGGGAACCCAGCCTGAACCCTTATAAGAAGGCATCTTCTACGACCAAAACCAGGGTGGACAAAAAGAGAGGATAAGAGGCGGCCATAGAATAGCCAGAGAGAAGAAAAGCAGGAGAAGCAAGAGAGAAGAAGAGAAAGGAGAGAGTTCAGAAAAAGGAGAGAAAATAGAGTATTGTAGAAGAGAGTTGAGAAGAAGAAGTGAGTTGAGAGGAAGAAGAGAGTCTGGGCGAGGTTGACTCTTCCTGACTTCTGGATCAAATCCAGAGTTAGATTGCTCTATTTGAAGAGATACATTTTTGTCTTCTATATGTATTTCATTTATTCCGTTGTTTTCTTTTCAAATCTACTTTAAGCTGTGTATCAGAAGAGCCAAGCTGTATTGCTCAGCGGGGGAGGGTGTTCCACGGACAGCAAGTTGTAAGGCTCAGCGGTTGTAGGGATTTCCATCCCCAAAGCTGTGAATCAGTGATCTTCAAGCTGTGTGGCAGCAGAAAGCCTTACTCGGTTGAGTAAGGGGTTGATGTAGATCTCTGGATAGAGATCGAACCACCTTAAAACTCTCGTCTTGTGAATGGTTTACTGTTTTATCTCTGAGTAGATGAATGCTTAGGCTTGCCTGTTGGTTTAGCATGTGTTTGATTGGATAGACGCTCGTCTACCTTGTTCATCTACCTCTCTCCACCTTGCACCTTCAACTAAGTCACTGGTCGATTTAACGCGCTTATAGGATCGTTCACCTTCTGAATCTGTGTATGAGTTTATAGCAGTTCATTTAATTTCCGCACTAGTTCTTTTAAACTGCTATTGTGTGTTTATCTTTGGGGTTAGATCTATTCACCCCCCCTCTAGATCTGTTCTTCACACCCATCAGTTGGTATCAGAGACTACCTCTCCCTTAGGGCTTTACATCCCGGAGAGTTTAGAATGGATGTTAGAGGGTTAACTGCTGAGGGCCACTCCACTAGCAAGCCACCTTTCTTTGATGGATCTAGTTATTCTTACTAGAAGAATCGCATGGAGGTATTCCTTTGTGCTAAGGACTATGAGATTTGGAAGGTTGTCAGTAAGGGTCCTTTCGATTTACCTCCAGACGAAGAGTTCTAGACCAAGGAGCATATCCGTAGGTCCACCTTGAATTGGGCGGCCATTAATGCTATACAATGTGCACTCCATCCCACTGAATTCTCCAAAATTTCCGCCTGTACCACAGCCAAGGAGATGTGGGTTAAGCTGAAGGTTATCTATGAAGGGACTTCTCAGGTTAGGGAAACAAAGGCAAACATGTTGGTCTCTGAGTATGAGGCTTTCAGAATGAAGCTTGATGAGTCCGTGTCTGAAATGTATGCCTGTCTGATGGTGCTCACTAATGGCTTGGGAAGCTTGGGTAAAGTGTATAGTGAGTACGAGCTGGTTAGGAAAATCCTTAGGTCCCTGACACCTATTTGGCATACCAAGGCCACCGTAGTAGAGGAGTCAAGGAACCTTGCTACCACGACCGTAGATGAACTCATTGGCTCTCTTATGACTTATGAGCTGAACCTTAAGTGGGTAGATGAGTCTGAGAAAAAGAAGAAACCCCTGGCTCTAAAAGTTACTTCTAGTAACAAAGGGTCGTCTAGTGAACACAGCTCCTCTAGCTCAGATGAAAACAATGATGATTTTGCTATGTTTACTAGGAATTTCAAAAGGTTTTTGAGGAAGGAAGGAAAGGGGTTTAAGAAAAAGTATTTTTCTGGCAAAAGGCAGCCAAAGCATAAATATGATGCTGCCAAGAAAACTCATAACAATGTCTATTATAATTGCGAGAAGGCAGGACATCTCAAGGCAGATTGTCCGAAGTTGAAAGACAAGCAGCCCAGGTGGAAGAACAAGAAAGGAAAGGCTATGGTTTGCACCTGGAGCAATGAAGATGAAGAAAGTCAGAGCAACTCCTCTGACAGTGAAAAAGAAGACAAGCTATGCTTGATGGCCAAAAGTGATGAAGACAAAGAAGACAATGATGAGGTAACTTCCCCTTTTGAAAATTTTACTCATGATGATTGGGAAGAAGCATATGCTGAGTTACTTGACAAATATTATGATATGCGAAAAGAATACAGACATTTGAAAAGGAAAACTAATTCTGCAATTCATGGTACATCTCTGAAAGATAAACTTGCATGTCTAGAAATTGAAAATCTCAATTTGAAAAAATCTCTTGATGAAACTGAGTGTAATAAAGTCATCTTGATTGATTTAAGAACTGAAAATGAAAATCTGATGAACACCATTGATGAACTCAAACTTAGAATACATGAATTTCAAGAAGAAACAAGGATAGCCATTGAAAAATATGAATCTATCAATGGTGTGAATGTTGAATTGAAAAAAACAATAGAAAATTTAGAAAAAGAAAATAAAGACAAACAAAACTCACTTGAAGGCATGACACAAGGTACATAAAGTCTGAATGCCATCTTGGGAACAAAAAGTAATTTCAGAAAGGAAGGTTTGGGTTTCAACCCAACTAATAAGGAGAGGTTTGATGTGAGAACTATCTCCTTTGTGGCCAAAAAGGGGACATCACAACCCCTGATAAAAATGACTTCTGGAGAAAGTCAGAATAAAAGCCAAATGAAAAACATTGAGAAAACTAAGCCCAGTGCCAAGGACAAGGGCAAAAGGAAGATAAAGGTGTCTAGGGAATCATGCTCATACACTCCCACACCTCAGACCAAGGGACAGGCTAGGGGTCATTCTTCTAACGCTAGAGTTCAAGGAAGCCCCAAGGCCAAAACAACCTAGTCACCACAGAATGGTCGAGGCACCCATCAATGTGCATCGACCTCTACCTCTTCTGGGTATAAGTCCTCTAGGAACCAAGGGCCGAGTAGAAGTACCTCAAGTCAAGGCTACTACAATACAGCTCCGACCTTCTCAACATTTGATAACTCGTATAACCACAACTTTAGTAAGGGAGGTCTAGGTAGCTTCTACATCAGGCCAATGCAGCATCATTTTCAGAATCCATATTTTACTCAGATGTATCAGCCTCACCCTTGGAATTCTTATATGCAGACTAGGCGCAACAATTTCAGAAGCCAAAATTCCTATGGCTTTGTCAATTCCATGCCCAGTCAGCCTAGGGTCTACAGTGCACCTACGACACCCAATGCCCATTGGACCAAACGCTGGCAAAGAAATTTTCAGAATAGTTTTAAAAGGAAGAAACAAGCCACACCACAAAAGCAATCCTCCAAAATTAAAAGTGGCAAGAAAAAGCAGACCGAACTAAATGATAAGAAGTCCACAAATGTCATAAAGAAACTAAATCAAATGTGGATACCAAAACATCTAGTCTCTAGTCTGCATGAAATAAATGCTTTTCTGGGGCTCAAACAGCTTTGTTACAAACCTTTCCAGTTGATTTTCCATGCAGGTATGCCTGGCAGCCAATCAAAATAGATGGTATCTTGACAGTGGCTGCTCCAGGCACATGACCGGGGATAAAGACAAATTTTGCATGTTGGTGAAGAAGGATGCAGGTCATGTTACCTTCGGAGGTAATACCATAGGGAAAATAGTTGGATCAGGTAAAGTAGGTAAGTGTTCTTCTTGTTGCATTGATGAAGTGTTGTTGGTAGAAGGCCTTTCCTATAACTTGCTTAGCATTAGCCAGCTATGTGATAAAGGTCATAAAGTGATTTTTGACTCTATTGCATGCACAATTTTTGAACCTAATTCTGAATCTGTCAAATTTTCTGGTAAGAGAATCAATAACATCTACATAATAGACTTAGATGATGCAGCACACACAAATTTATGCCTCACTGTCAATAAGGATGACTTAGCCTGTCTTTGGCACCGTAGGTTAGGTCATCCTAGCTATCATGTGTTGCACAAATTAAATAAACATATCATGGTAAGAGGTCTCCCTGAAATCTCATTCAAGACAAACCATAAAATCTGTGAGGCCTGCACTTAATGCAAGCAAACTAGAAAGTCATTTAAGTCAAGAACTGAAAGCTTATCTTCTAAACCATTTGAGCTGATACACATGGATTTATTTGGACCATCTAGATCAGCCAGCTTATCTGGTAAAAGATATGATTATATTTTAATAGATGACTTCTCTAGGTTTACCTGGGTATTTTTCCTTACTCATAAAAATGATGCATTTGAGGAATTTCAGGAATTTTATCATAAAATAAATCAGATTAGTGAGCATTCAATTTTGAATATCTTGTCTGATCACGGAGGTGAATTTGAAAACTCACAATTTGATATTTTCTGTAGGGAAAATGGGATTAACCACAGGTTCTCCTCTCCAAGAAGTCCAGAGCAGAATGAAGTAGTTGAAAGTAGGAATAGAACTCTGGTGGAAATGGCTAGGACAATGTTGGTTGAAGGAAATCCGCCTAGGAGGTTTTGGGCTGAGGCTATAAACACTTCCTGTTACATTATCAACATGGCCTTGGTAAGACCTTCAACTCAAAAGACTCCCTATGAGATTCTTAAGGGTAAGAAACCTTCACTAGCACATTTCAAGGTCTTCGGTAGTAAGTGTTTTATTCATGTGAATTCTAAAAGGGACCTTGATAAATTTGAACCTAAAAATAAACCTGGAATCTTTCTAGGTTATTCTGAAATGTCTAGAGCCTATAGAATATATAATCTTAACTCAAAAATTATTGAGGAATCACCACATGTTGTCTTTGATGAGCATGCTAATAAATCTGAAATAGATTTTTGCATAGACAAAGACGATGGTGATATTCTTGAGGGCAAAGAAGAGCCAAATACTGAACCTGTAGAAGATGGTGAGACAAATGGGTCTAGAGTTCAGGGGGAGGAAAATGCAGAAACAGGTAATCAGCTTACCAATATCAGAGTCCTTAAAGATAATCCTTTAGAGAATATAGTTGGTAATCTGAATGAACCCCCTAAGACTAGATCACATTTTAGGATTGAAAATGAGTTGAATTCTTTTGCACTAGTCTCACAAATATAACCAAAAAACATAGATAGTGCCTTAGAGGATGTGCATTGGATAAATGCCATGCATGATGAGATGAACCAATTTGAAAGGAACAAGGTATGGCACCTAGTCCCTAAACCTTCTCATGGCTCAGTTATAGGCACTAAATGGATTTTCAGGAATAAAACTGATGAGCAGGGAAAGGTAGTTAGAAATAAAGCTAGGCTAGTGGCACAGGGTTACATCCAAGAATATGGGGTAGATTTTGAAGAATGTTTTGCCCATGTTGCCAGATTAGAAGCTATTAGAATACTTTTAGCATTTGCTTGTAGTTTAGGAATAAGATTGCAGCAGATGGATGTTAAATCTGCTTTCTTGAATGGTTTAGTTAAGGAGGATGTGTTTGTTAAACAACCTCCAAGTTTTGAATGCCTTGATTTTCTTGATCATGTCTATAAATTAGATAAGGCATTATATGGACTGAAGCAAGCTCCCAGGGCCTGGTACGATAGGTTGAGCTCCTTCCTCACATGTAAGGGTTTCTCAAGAGGTGAAGACTCTATTCACTAAAGTAAGTAACAAAGATATTCTTGTTGCTCAAATTTATGTCGATGATATAGTGTTTGAGTCAACTAAATCTGAAATGTGTGAGGAATTCTCTAAACTAATGATAGATGAATTTGAAATGAGCTCAATGAGAGAATTGAAGTTTTTCCTTGGGTTGCAGGTCAATCAAACGATGGAGGGAAGCTTCATCACACAGTCCCAATACCTAAGGGACCTGCTGAAAAGGTATCAACTAGAAAATCTCAAAGCTATAACTCCACCTATGGGCACATCAACCAGTCTTGATGGTGACCCAAAAGGTAAATTGGCTAAACCAAGCTTTATAGAGGTATGATCGGATCCCTTTTATACCTTACTGCATCTTGACCTGATATTCAATTTTCAGTATGTTTATGTGCTAGATTTCAGGCTAGTCCTAGAGAATCACACATGAGTACAGTGAAAAGGATCTTTAGGTATCTATCAGGCACCCCTGACTTAGGTCTATGGTTTCCTGCTAAGTGTGAGTTCGACTTAGTAGCTTACACTGATGTAGATTATGCTGGGTGCAGGATAGATAGAAAAAGCACTAGTGGATTTTGTCAATATCTCGGTGGTTGTCTAGTATCTTGGGCATCTAAGAAGCAACACAATGTTGCTCTTTCCACTGCTGAAGCAGAATATGTTGCAGCAGGGAATTGTGAAGCCCAAGTCTTATGGATAAAGCACCAACTTGCTGATTATCACATCAATCTAGGATGCACTCCTATTCTGTGTGATAACACCAGTGCTATTTCATTAACTAAAAATCATGGTCATCATTCTAGGACTAAGCACATTGAGATTAAACACCATTTCTTGAGAGATGAGGTGAGTAAGAATGAAATTGAGTTTCATTTCATTGAATCAGAAAAATAGATCGCTGATATGTTTACTAAGCCCCTTGGAAATGATATATTTAAATTTTTAAGAAGGGAACTAGGCTTATGTAATTTTCAGCATGATCTGTAATACTTTATCCTTATTTGTTCTGAATAAATGCTCTCTCCTGAGTGCTTCATTTGCACATGTTTCAGATCGTCATTTGAGTTAGTCTGTAAGTAGCATAACTACATAATTTGCATCATACCCATCTTGTTCTCAAAGGTATATAAAATGATAGTTGGGAGAAGGGCAGATATCTTATGTCTGAAAACCCACATCATGTGTAGAGGCTAGTCCTCCACCATGTACCTTGAGTCAAGTGTCATATGTTGAGTCATGCATTTGTGTCTAGCATAATCTTTACAGTATCATAGGTCAACATGTTGTGTCCAATAGTGTTGCATAAAGTCAGGGGGAGCATGTGTTTTCTTTTCTTTTTGTTAAAGAGAGTTCATAAACTATCTATCAATTCTTATTCTCATCTCTGAACTTCACGGAACCAAAATCTCTTAAGGTCAATGTCCCTGAGTATTCTTGATATTCATATTACTTCCCTTGAGAAAATTTCACTTGTTATCCCTCTGTATGAAGTTGATACTCATCACTTGGTAGCACACTATCTGTCATCTTGATCTTCATTCCTATCAGAACTTTGACCTTTAACTGGACATCACTTTGCATCTCATCTACTTACACTTCTGAGAATCTGAAAGAATGACAAACTGATAATCAGTTCACGACTCTAAGCTACTAAAATCATATATCTACTTCTATAAGAATCGGAATGCACCATGAATGAACTGATGATTTACGCTTAATGAAATTTAGAGTCTAAAGAACTAGCTCAATGAAAAGGATAGCTCATTACAGTTAATAGCTCTCAACCATTCTTTACATGTTGTGTCTGATTCTGTCTTTCAGAAATTGAAGCTGTAAACTCTCAAGTACTCTTAGTTGAAAAGCCATGGAATTGTGTATTAATTTTTTAACAGAACCTAAGGGCAGCAAGGCAAAACTTTTGAGTCAAAACTAGCTGACAGAGCAATGATTGAATGTACAGAGAAACTGGGTCCTCCATCAAAGAAAGAGGATAAACCCATGTCATAGTGTTTTAGTTAACTCTGTTTAAAAAGGAAAAGGATAAAATTTTGAGTCAAATGTAATTGGGAGAAGAATGACTGCATGCACAGAGAAACTGGGTCCTCCATCAAAGAATGAGGATAAACCCATGTCATGAAGTGCTTTAGTTACCTCTGTTCAAAAAGGTGAAACAGAATGATAAATCATGCTGAGTAACTGGGGGTACTGGCGTCTAATCAACGTATGCCCCCTGGGGAGTGGGGGTTTAGGCGGACCATCCTGGCCCCCCAGGCTGGTCCACCTAAACATCCAATAAATGAAAAAAAGAAAGTTTTTTAATTAAAAAAACACCCAACCCCAGTCCGCCTAAGCCCCCTGGGGGAGGGGTTTAGGCAGACCAGCCTGCCCCCTCAGGCTGCTCCGCCTAAACCCCATCAAAAAAAAAAAAAAAATTTTAACCAAAAAAAACCTCCGAGAGGGGTTTAGGCGGACCAGACCAGCCCCTTCGACTGGTCCGCCTAAACCCTATCTCCCCCACTCGTTAAACAAAAAAAATGTTTTTTCATTGGGTTTACCCGAACCAAGTTAGACCACCAACTTCGTCCGCCTAAACCCCATCCCTGCCCCTTCAACTTCTTATAAATTCCACCCCTTAGAAGCTCAAGGGGCATACGCATGCATACACAGACAGACAACAAGGACATACACATCGGCCTAACTGTCGCACCCTCAGATTCCGAGGCTTTCGGCAAGGGTCGAGAACATAAGGAACCAAGCGTGCGTGCGTGGTAGTTGGTTGGCTTGTCAGATCGGCTCACACACACCGAGGGTATGTCACATGTACTCCCCTCATACGGCGTCTAGCCATCATACACGGGTCCACCTCTGCCGCGTGTAAAGCATCATGCCCAACACAGAAACACGTGCTCACTGCTCGCCCCGAGCTGGCCGTCGACCACCCTGACTGATGACTCGAGTTAACCGAAATCCTGGCCCGGGAGTAATTCACCCGGGGCCGGCCCTGACTCACCAGCACGACGACATTCACCTTCCGAGGCCCGGACCCGACCGCTCATCTTCGAGCCGCATCCAACCTCCGCCGAGCATCAGCCCCTGACCGCTTGTGCCTCCCGGCAATCGGGCTTGCCTCGATTCCTCACGGAGGACCTCTGTAAAACGTGCGGATATCCGCCATACCACGCATTGACCCGGGGACCGACTCACACGTCAAAATTGTCCCGCGGCTTGCGCCAGCTGTACTCTCGCCTCCTTGGCCCATTTGTAAAGCCCATGAGGCTCTCATAAAGCATAAAACCAATTGAATACAAGTGCCCGCATGTGGGCCCCAGCTTTCCACCTACACCACTCGGCACACGTGCCTAATGCCCCTAACCTCAGCCACCACCCCCCAGACAAAAGCACGCCCACAGCTGCGAAATGCTCTCGACCCTCCACCCATGGCTTCAGACACATACAGGCTTCTCTTCAGCATAGAACAAAGGTGTTCAGATTCAATACGATGTAAATAAACACCAATCGCTTACGGTCGGTGAGGAAAGACATCCAGTACACGATTCCCACAATCGCCTGTACACTCGCACCCATGGAACCCCCTCGATCCACGTGTCGCCTGACCTCTTTAGCCCACGTGCCACGTCCCAGTGATGCTTCCCCGGTCAACCCATGGTTCCATAGGTGATTGTCGAGAAATCAACTGGCACGCCCGCACCCTGTCCAGCTAACCTACACCCCTACATTTTCGTGCCATTCGACCCTTCTCGACTTTCTGTAAAAGGAGAGTGCCCGGTACCGCCGTGAGAGGCCTACGGTCACGAAGGAGGACACCCGAGATACATCAAACTCACGTATCTTCCTCCCCCACTGTATTCCTACCTTCACCCTGGTCATCAGCATAAATAAAAAAGATTAAAAAAAACCCCGCAACAGATACGTGAGCACCCAGCACGGGCTCCCAGCCCCGGGTCCACGACACCTCAGCATCTTCCTCGGGCTTCCAACCCTGAGCCCCAGCAAAGCCGGCACCCAACATGGGCTCCCAGCCCCGTGTCCATGGCACCTCAGCATCTTCCTCGGGCTTCCAACCCCGAGCCCCAGCAAAGCCGGCACCCAACAAGGGCTCCCAGCTCCGGGTCCACGGCACCTCAGCATCTTCCTCGGGCTTCCAACCACGAGCCCCAGGAAAGTCGGCACCCAACACGGGCTCCCAGCCCCGGGTCCATGGCACCTCAGCATCTTCCTCGGGCTTCCAACCCCGAGCCCTAGCAAAGCCGGCACCCAACATGGGCTCCCAGCTCGGGGTCCACGGCACCTCAGCATCTTCGTCGGGCTTCCAACCCCGAGCCCCAGCAAAGCCGGCACCCAACACTGGCTCCCAGCCTCGGGTTCGGGGCTTCGCGGCATCTTCCTCGGGCTTCAAACCCCGAGTCCTCAGCTCTTCGACATTTTGCTCAGGACCTCCTTCATGAGCTTCAGCAAGACCGGCTCTCCCCACAGGCCTCATACTCAGGAGGCAAGGTTCCTCAGCACCTTCCTCGGGCCTTCCGACCCGAGCCCGGACCACGCCGACACTCAACACAGGTCATCAACCTCAGGTTGCCAGCACCTCAGCACTTCCAACGGCATTGCCTCCCGGTGCAAGAGTGTCATCTCGAGCATCGACGATGCTTCTATCAGTGCGGGCAAGGGCTTACACCCGAGTCACCCAGCCATCGACTCCCGGCGTGGGTCTCGTACCCTGGGGGCCGGTCCCAGTACTCCCGACTGACAGCTCCACGCTACTGGTCGCCGCAGGCCAGGTCTTCTCGGTCTACCATCTCGGGGCGGAGTCTTCCTTCACTCCCCAGAAGAAGCGCCGCCACGGCCGTAAAGGCAGATGGCTCGCCGCTGCAACCAGCAACTCAGGCAGGACTATTCTTGTCGGTGACTTGCGGATTCATCTCGATGGGGGAAAACCAATTACACCCCAGGAACGGACCGTTCCCATGATCCCTACCTCTAATCGTTTTGACCTCCTACGGCAAACGCGAGAGGACAAGGCGAAGCTCAGAAGAGCGAGTTCCTCGGCAGCAGTCCGGGGGAACCCACCGCAGCCCGACTCACGAACTCCCAAGACAACACGTCGGAGAAACGGTGATGAGGGAGATCCACAATCTGACTTGAGAAGAATCTTGGTCACCCCGGAGGAAGCTCAAGCCGTTCGAAGGGTGCGTATCAGAAACCCCCTGCGAGCGCTCAGACGCGGCATCAAGCAGAATGCGACTGGTCCCATAGTAGCACCGTCTGATGACGCCCAGTCGTCTAATACCCCCCGCACAAGCAAGCGGAGGCAAAGGCGAGCCTGCTCCCGGGCCCTCCAACAGCCAATTTCGGGCTCTCCTCCAACCGGTATCGAGAGTGAGGCCCCTCTGCAACGCACCTCGGTCTTCAACAGACTGGGGGTGCCTATCCGCCTCGAGGGGTACTCACGAAGGAAGCGGACGGCCCGGCTCATCAACGACGCGGTTCGAGTGTTCACGTGCTACACCACCGGACACCAGCCGGACACCCAGTCTAATGATCTGAATCAGCCTCTGTCCCATTTTAGGAGGTCGCACCACCAGGTTCCATCGCCTCCCCCAACAAGTCACATTAGTACTTCTGCCGGACCGCAGGCGTTGGAGTGCGCAAAAGAAGTCCCGGTGGAAGACTGCGACCCTCCTATCAACGCAGAGCCAGTCAAAAATGACCCTCATGCGAATGAGGCTCAAGAAGTGACCCTCGATACTCTCATAAGGAGAACTAGCATCTGAAGGCCCTCCTGCAATACCTCCTCTAGGAATGGGACCTTCATCCTCAGCAACCTACCAGGCCTCTGGCCGAGGCACCGGCACCGCCGGCTGCACGCGAGGCTGCCAACCCCTCAGTGACAATCGCCCGAACTCCGTTGGCACATGGGTTTGGCACACCCCCGGTTGAGGCTCAGCCACGAGCCTCCAATACGCCAACACCAGAAAATCTCCTGGCACAACAATAGATGATCGAGCGTATTATCGAGACAAAGCTCGCCCAGTATGGTGAAGGGGTTGTCACAGTAGATCTCTATAGTGTACCCTACCCGCTTCACCACCAGCTGAAAAAGCTTTTTCTAAAGTACGCCAAGCCCCCGAAGCTGCAAAAGTTCGATGGGCAGGGGTCGCCACAAGAACATTTGGCCTACTATGTTACGGCCATGGGCGTGTTAGCGTTGGATGAGTCGTACCACCTCCACTATTTCGCTACTTCGCTTACGGGAACGGCCTTCCAATGGTATTCCCGCCTGAAGCCCGGCTCAGTCATCGACTGGGTAGATCTCCAAGAGAGGTTCCTCGACCGCTTTCAAATGGCCGAGCGAAAGATCTCCCTGTCCGAGCTCTGCTCCCTCTGGCAAAAGAAGGGCGAGAGCGCCCTCGACTACATTAAGAAGTGGCGAGACCTCAGCATGAGGTGCGTCAACCCGCCAGTCCAGAAAGATGCCATCACTATATGCCGGTGGGGTTTGGCAGCTGAGATCAGCTATAAGCTTCTCGGTGCCAACATCAAAGGCTTCGACCAACTTCTCCGGCAAAAAACTTAGCTTGATAGATGATGATCAGGCTCATAACAATAATGTAGTTCATAATGAAAAGTTGATAAAAGATTTAGAGTGTGTTAACTCTGAATTGGAAAACATGAAATCTGAAAATGAAATACTCAAAAACCAGCTCAAGGAATTTGAACACAAATCAATGAATCTTGAAAAAGAAAATAGATTGATTTCTGAGAAACTGGAGGCTGATAGAGTAATAAATCTAGAGATTCAGAAAAATCTCGACAAACTTCAATCTGAAAAATAACAAGAAATGTTTTATGAATGTCAGTTTTCCTCAGATGAATGGGTGCTTGATGATGAACTCCTAGAGCAGAACAGTAAACTGAAAGAGGAAATTAATAAGCTGAATCACCTAAACTCAGCAATGTCTGAGAGGCTAATCACTTTAGAAAAAGGGAAGAGTGTAAGCCTGGTGAGCTCTAGTGAGTTGTTGAATGCTGAACAAGAAATTGCAAATCTGAAAAACATCAACCTAATGTTGAGTGAAAATGTCACTTGCTGTGAAGAAAAGATAGCTAAATATGAGTTTACAATCACATTCCTTCAACAAGAAATTGATGATCTTAACAAGTCTCTATCTGAAGCTGACAAGGAAATAAAGGTAAAACAGGAAGTAGAAAGACTCACAGTCTAAATGATGCCTTGCATCAACAAGTCATTTCCTGTGAAACAGATCTGTCCAGATATGAAGCTAATATTGCTGTCTTAAATTCTGAGATTCAAGATTTGAAAAATTCTCTATCAAAATTTGTCAAAGGAAAGGACAATCAGAATAAGCTTCTTAGAAATAATGTTAATTCTCAAAGAGAGGGGCTGGGTTATAGTCCGACAAACAAGAGGATTAATGGGAATAAAACTTCTACTGTGTTTGTAAAAGCTTCTGATCAAAACAAAACCTATGCTCCTTCTGTTTTTCAATTTACTGCACAAAAGTCCACTGTCAGTCCCAAAACTGTAGAACAAACTCAAAAATTGAAAAAGAATGAAAATCTACAGAAAAAGGACAAAGATGCTCCTGTTGGTACAAAGATTGCTGCACGCAAGTCACATGATCTCTCACACACTCATACTAAAAAGGGGTCATGTTATTATTGTGGGAAATTTGGTCATAAGATGGGTGAGTGTTTTGTGATGAAGAAGGATGATCTGAAATTTAACAGAAGTCATGCTAGGAATTCTCAGGTTAAGAAATCTTCTTTAGCTCAGAATAAAAAGAAAAGAAACAATTTGAATGCTAAAAAATTTCAAGCAAATCCATCTACTGTTAAAAAGAATGTCAAATGTTTTTACTGTCACAGACTAGGTCATCTTATGCATGAATGCAACTTAATGAGAACTGATGACCTAAATGATGTTAAACAAAAAACTCATGCTAGAAATTATGCTTCTAGGAAAAAGAATTTGAATTGCCTTCGCTGTGGGAAGTTTGGACACACTGCTGCTCAGTGCTGGAATGCACAAGAGTTAAATGGCAACTGTAAATCAGGCCATTATGTTGCTGAGAGAAATAAAGCTATTTTTAAAGAAAAGATTCTTGCATGTTTTGAATGTGGAAAACTTGGCCACCGAGCTTCTGAATGCTGGTGGGCGGGTAATGGTAAATCAAAATTTCATGCAAGCAATAGAAATTCTTTTGCCCACTTACATAGATTCCATGATTATAAGAATGTCCACAAAAAGAATTCAAGGGCTGTTACATCATGTAGATATTGTGGGAAGTTTGGTCACTCTATGAATAATTGCTACCTAATGGATTATAATGATAATGTTGCTAAAAGATCATCCAGAACACATGTCAGAGTTAACTCGGGACCCAAGGCTGTTTGGTTCCCTGCAGGATCAAGTTGATTAACATGCTACAGGTGTGCCTTGGTATGAAAAAGAGGGGTAAATAAACCAGGGCACTCAACAGGAAGACCCCAGGATCCTGCTCTTCAGGTTTGTTCTGACCATCCAGTTTAAATTCCATTATATGAAATTGTGAACTTGAAATGACTGCATATCATGTTGATCTGTTGGTGCTAAACTGAAGTTTTCCGAAATATGATTTGCACAATCATGCTTATGGTAATTCTCTTCTGTCTAATTTGCATGAATCATATCTGAATGTAAAATTTGATATCATGTGATGTGCTTTCAATACATTTCATGCATATAGTCAGGGGGAGTCCAACTGTTTTTGATCAATCATATTGCTGCTTATGTTTTATCCTTCACATGATGCATCTAGACAGGGGGAGCATTTAAATTGGGGTTTAGTTTGTCACACTCTGAACACCTCTTGTCTAGGAATTGAATAACTCTAATCTGATTTCATACTCTCTCTCTTGATAATGGATTCTGCCTTCTATTCATTAAGTTTTTCGAAGAAGAGCTTCTCTCAACTATCTTTATGGCACTCCTGTCAGCTGATCTGTCTATATTCCAGACTCAGCTATTGATTCTGTCTGCTATGAGTTCAATTGCTAGCTTGTTCCTATCATTCACATTTCTTCATATCTTATCAAGACCGGTCCAAGCTAATCTGACTGTATTTTAGTCTTTAATGCTGGCTTCTGAATTGCACTGTTCTCTCAATAAAAATGTTTTGTTGATTCATCTGAATGAGGGAAGATTTTTGCTTGTGTACCCTAATCATAAATCAGAAATATTCTGAAAAGAAGAATCTTCTATTATACTGGCTTAAGAATGTTTTGATAAATCAAATTGATTTAAGTCTAATGTATTTCCTAAGTCTAGATTTAGAATTCTTGAAAATATCTGAATCATCATGCTTAATAAATCTTAACCAATTGTCTCATGAACTTCATGCAAAACCTTCTGAAATCTAAAATTTTAAAAGACATGGCTATCTTTGGTTAAGATACATGTAGAAAGTATTGTTCTTAAACATTTCAGTGTACTGAGCATTGTTTGAAAAATCTGAAAATATTTAAAAATTTAAAATAAGAGCAATGACTTTGGTCACAGAGAAACTGGGGTCTCTATCAAAGAAATAGAGTAACCCAATGTCATGAAGTGCCATAGTTACCTCTCTTATAAAAATGATTGAAAATCTGGCAGAGCAATGGCATGGTTGTGTTGAGTAACTGGGGATTCTGGCCTCTGATCAAGGTGTCTCCTCATGTAAAAAGATACTCCACATTGCTAACTCTGTTCTCCTTGAGAGGCAATATGGTTGTCACACTGAGAAACTGGGTCACTTCACCTAAGACGTATTGTGCCTCACGTAAAAAGGTGTTGACTGAACCAAACTTGCTCAGGAAAAATAAGTGCTGATCAATAGAAAATTCTGAAAAACTAAAGACAAGTTCAGACACATTTATCTCTGTTTAATCTCAATATTATCTTGTGTAACTTCCACAGGAGTCATTGAATTTAAATGAGTAAGATGGAAGGAGGTTAAACATGAATATCAGATGTGTTTTTGGTTCATTTCTATTAAAAGGTGTTTCAGATATGAGTATTGAATTTTCTTGATAAACTTTGAATACATCACTCTTAAATCATGAAAGTAAGTTTCAACTCATTCATAATCTATTATAATTGAAGAGTCTGAAATTCAGTTATCAAGATTTATGAATTTAGTGTGCTAACGAAAATCTTGCTTCCTCATTTATTCATTGTGCTTACAGATTGTGATAATCCTTGAGTGCCCATGTGTTTTTGCTAATAGATGCTTATCACCTCTTCCACTCCAACTCTCTGCTTTGTCAGACAGGGAAATTGTCACATCAGCATGCTTCTGGCTTTAAGGGGGAGATTAACCTGCTTGTCACTTCTTGGCTATCCTTCACCATACGGTATTCTTATTTCTTCTCACCTCAGTTTCTCAGGGGGAGTAGGGTCACATGTTGTGCATGATCTTATCTGGCTGGTATAGAAGACCATACAGCTGCAACATAGACTTGATTTGTGCTTCACTGTTTAACTGCCTCTGTGTCTTTCATGTCTAAATGACTGAGTCAAAGGGGGAGTATTAAATTTATTCATATCATGTATGTTTGTATTTCTCATCTCAAACTATTTTTCTTTTTGATGAAGTCAAAGGGGGAGAATAGTTTGACATGAGTTAGTGTGACTCATAGTGTTTCCATCATCAAAAAGGGGGAGATTGTTGTGCCCCTGTGATTTTGATGATAGTAAACACTATGAGTCAGCCTTGCATATCATGAACATATGTGTCTGAATGATAGTTTTGCTTTGGGCATATGAATGTGTTATCTTGCATTAGTGCAGACATACAGTTCATATAGCATTGCATATGTTTGTGCATCAGTGCATTAACAGAGTCTATACATCGTCAGGTTACTTACACGTAGAGTCTATACATTCGTTAGAGCTCAGCTCGTGGCTTAGTCTGTTCATCCATGTTCATTTTGCATGTGTGCATCCCTCAGCAAAGTCTGTACACTCTACGATTGGTTTATGCATATTCAATGTCTGCACGCTATAAAGTCTGTATAGAGTTTTTGCCTAGCTTGCATCAGACAAGTCTGTACATTCTTCAGCAGCAAGTCTGTACATCGTCTTGGTGTAGGCGTGGTAAAGTCTGTACATTGCATCGCATGCTCACACACTCGCAAGTCTATACATTGGCTGTTGCATGCTCACATAGTCCATGCGTTCATTCATTGATCAAGTCCATACAGCCAAAGCCAATGCATTTCACGTCTCACTTAGCGTCTCATGCTATACTGCTAAGTCTGTACATTGGTCAAGTCTGTACAGAGTCTTATTGCATCGTTCATCAAGTCTATACATCGTTGTGCCTTGTGCATGCATCATCTATCAAGTCTATACATTGTTGCATGCAAAGTCTGTACATTGGAAAAGTATGTACATCGTTGGCTTGTGCATGCATCGTCTTTCAAATTCTGTACATCGGTCAGTTTCACTCAGCGTCTCATGCTATCAAGTCTATACATCGCATGCATTACACACAGCAAGTATGTACATCCATCGTCTCACTCAGCGTCTCACTCAAAGTCTATACATTGCAGCCTGTTCGTGTTCAAGCTTTCAAAGTCTATACATTGTCTGCCCTGCACACTTAAAGTCTATACATTCTGATGGAGACATCATCCATAATTCCCTTTGGCTAGGGTCTTCTTCACACTCCGGCATCGTTCGAATTCGGGCCTCTCTCTATAAAGGCCCACTTATCCTTTTTATGCTATTTACTTGAGTCATTTGATGTAATTTTTAGTTTATTTGAGTCATGTCCCTAGGTCTTGCATTTATTTTCCTAAGTATTGAGTGTCATTAGATTGTGTAATGTGCTATTGGGCCTAATTCTTCGGGCTTGGCCCATGAGCCCCCCCTACCCCTTCGGTTAGTTGCTATTGAGTCTTTTGTCAGGGACTTATTGTAAAATGTGGGTTTCCTATATATAGGGCCCCATTTCCTTCATTTGGAGGTAATGAATGAATCAATGAAAAACTTGCCATTTTGAGAGTTCAAACCTCTTATCTAGTGGAGAGATTCCATTATTTGGGTGAGAAACCCTAGGGGAGAGATTCCCCACCCATTCCTCTCTTAATCTCTCTCTTTCACCCCTCTTTCTCTCTCCTCTACACCCAAATCCAAAAATCTTCTCTCTCCTCCCTTCCCAACCACCACTCTCCCACCTACCCCCATTAAAGACCACTCCCCTTCCCCACACATCCCATTACTCCACCCCCTAGTCCCAAGAGAGCTTCCACCAATCCTAGCTCCACCTACCAACCCCCAACTACCCCACCCACTTCCCCAAACACCCTTCCCACAACACCAAGCACCCCTATTATGTTCCCCATACACCTCTTCCCATCCCCCAAGACCAAAATTTAATCCCACCCTTAAACCCATTTTCAAATACCCTTTCCCTCTCACCCACCTTCCCAAATTCGTAGCTCCTCCTCCCACCACCTGTTAGACCCCCTTCCAGACCCCATTCTTCCCTTCCCCCACCTTAGAACACCCCCTCCTAGACCCCCTCACAGCCCGGGCTTCCCCCACACTCATCCACCCCCATTTCCCCTCCCATATACCCCATTCCCCCCCATCGTCTTCAACCTACAGCTCTCAACCGAAGATCTGCAAAAGAGCAGCAGCTTGCAGAGGTGACCACGGCTTCCCCCGGACGTTTCTGAAGGATCAAGAGCCATCATTGGAAGCGTCTCCCAGTCTTCTTCGCAACGGAGGTGGTTTCATCTTCATCCGAGTTGTGTGCTGCTCGGGAGCTCCGTTCTCCCACAGCTGCGCAGAGCTGCCCCGGCTGAGTACCAGAACCAGATTAGAAGCTCTGCCACGGTGAACCTCGGAAGAATCAGCCCACAAGCTCTTCTAAAAAGTTCTTCTTCTTTCTGTCTACTTTCAGAATCAAGAAGCGGAATTCCGTTCGGCATCCTGTGGCAGGATTTATCCTTTTTCTCCCTCAGCTATGCGGCCCTGCTGCCCACAGTCTGCTTCGACCAGCCGCCATTGTTCTGCGTCCCCTGCTCTTCTACGACATCAGTTGGCTTCCCCGTCAGTTTTTCAACGAAGAGGACTCGTCCACGATTCCAACGACTCTAACGGTGCTCGATTCAGAGTTCGGGAACTGTTGGGGCATCCTCTACAACCAGCGGTTGGAAACCAGGAGCTAGCTCTGCAGAGATCCTGATCCGGGGAGAAAGCTTCACCACGACAAACCCCGGAGGAAACAGTCCACAAGCTCTTCTGCAAAGTTCTTCCTCGGCCTGTCTACTTTCAGAAAAAAGAAGCGGAATTCCATTCAGCATCCGGGAACAGAAGTTACCAATTTGCTTCCACGGTCACGCGACTCTATCTTCCACAGTCTGCACCGACCCCTCCTCACTCTTCTGATGCCACAGATCGTCTCTGACATCCTCTGGCATCTCCGTTTCTTTTACTGCAAAGAGGACTTACCCAAGGTTCTAACGGAACTGACGGCACCTAATTCGGAGTTCGGGAGCGGCCGGGACAGCGTCTTCTTCCTACTATTGGTGACCTGCTACTATCAGTCCGAGAACCAGAGGCCCTGTTTGAGCTCCCGCCCCGACCGGCAGCGACCCCAGGAGAAATTAACAAAATTCTGAAGCATCCCTGATCCTGTAACGAAGAGTTTCCCACTGGTCTCATCCCCGGAAAATTTCCAGAGACAGATCTATAGCTCCGGCACCGACTGTCTATCCTTATTGGCTGAAAGGAGGCAGATTCGGTGTCTTCGTTGCTTCAACATCTTCGACTTAGTTTCCCCCTCCCCGCTTGGCCGGCTGAAGGCTCCTCCCTGTGTGGAGGTAGTTTTGATTGTAATCATTTAATCCCCACCCCAAGATCCCCCTCCTGCGAGAGGCGTAGTGTTGTAATTGATTTGAGCAGGTCAAGCTACACCGCCGCGGCGTGTGGGGATCCACTCGCCTCCCCGCTCGCCCTCGTCTCCGAGCGGGACCGGTTTCTTCAAACCGGTCGAGTAAGTGCTCAAACCCTCACTCCATTTAGTGCTTGTCTTTCAATATTAGTTCTTAATTCCGCTGGTTATGCGAGTGAGAGCCCGATCCTCAAGCCCCGTTGTCTTGAGTGATCACCGTGGGAAAATTGCAACCGGTGCCTTTGGCACTTTGTCAGCCCCCTTGATTTGGGCACCCACACCCTTTGAGAATCAAGTCTTGGCCTTGCTGGCCCTCTACCAGCAAGGGCCCAACCCCTCAACCTCACCTTGGCATTGCCAAGTTACCCCGGGCTTGGGTGAGCGACGATAGAGCGGTGGCCCAATTCGGCCCATTTGAATGCGATTGTGCTTGCTTGCATTAGGTCCGAGGTGGTATCACATCACATTCCTTATCTTTACCTACGTTCAGAACACTAAGTCTATACATCGCGTGAAGTCTGTACATCGGTAAAGTCTGCACATGGTTGCTTTGAAGCCGCATCAAGTCTATACATTGTCGCCTGCTCGTGCAAGTCTATACATTGCTGTCTCATGCATTCTAAGTCCATACACTATGCAGTTGGGCATCATTCATTACGTCAAGTCTGTACATCGCTGCAGGCTACCAAGTATGTACAGCCTGTGTGTTGCACGAACACAAGTCTATACATCTCATTAAGTCAGTACATCCATTAGCTGATAGCTGAGCAAGTCTATACATTCTTTAGCTCAGTTCGCAGCTGAGTCTGAAGTCTATACAGCCTGTTCTTCATACAAGTCTGTGCATGCATAAATCAAAGTCTATACATCCTCATTGTGCATACTTTGTTTAAGTGCATTCTGCATTACAAACCAGCAAGTTTGTACATTGCTGTCGCATGCATGCATCTAAAGTCTGTATAGTGGTTGACTGCATGTCCGAGCATCCATGATTCAATGTGTAGACTTCCGTATCTGCATTTGTTCAATCTCACAAATGAAGTCTATACACTCGTTATCATTCATCTGAAGTCTATACATTGCCTGCTAGCATACATACTACGTGCACTGTTCAAAACATAAACTTACTCAGTGTATCCTCTTATGATTGTTTGACTGGTATATGCTTCGAGAAGAAAAATGTTGGGCACGTGATCCGAGGTTGGTACCTGGCACGTGATCCGAGGTTTCTCTGGATAAAGGGGGCACAAGTCTATACATCGCCCTAGCTGCTGCTGCTATAAATTGAAGACTCCTTCATCTGAAGAGAGAGACAGTGATCGAAGCAGAGAGGCAGAGAGCAGAAAAAGTAGAAGAAGAAAAAGAACGAGAGAAAGAGATCGAGAAGTAGTGAGGAGCCTGCACGATCCAGTGTGGACAAGAAGAAGAAGAAGAGCAGAGAGAAGAGTAGACAGTGAGAGGAAAAAGAAAAGAGAAGCAGAGAGGAGAAGAAAGAAGTCGCAGAAGAAAAGGAGAAAGAGTGAGAGCTCATGAAGATCGAGAGAAAAAGAGAGAGAAGAGTAGAGAACTGAAGCCTTCTTTGAAGATTGTTCTTCTGGTATTTGGATCAGATCCAAACCAGATTTGCTCCTGCGAGAGCTACATTGTGCATTTCATTTTCTAGCTTTCAGTCGCTGTGATTTTTATTATTTCTTGTTTTTTTGTTTTATCTGTTCAGCGTTGTTCTTCCGATTCTCTGGTTTGAGGTCGGGTTCCTCCTGTGGACTCAGGAGAAGGCAGACTTTGTGTCTCCGTTTACAAGTGACTGGTGTCACTTGTAGGTTCCCTTCTGGGTGGAGGAAGAGAGACCTCGGTCTCTGGTTGCTAGTGACGGGTAGTCACTAGTGGTTTCCCTCCGGTCTGGAGGAAGAGGGGAGGTTGTTCCCCTGGTCAAGCTGTTAGGAAGCACCTGTTTGCAGACTGAGTCTGCAGTTCTAGCTGTTGCTAGTGGAAGCCTCACTCCGGTTTGGAGTGAGGGGTGGACGTAGGTCTGTGGACCGAACCACCTAAAAAATCTTCTGTGCAGTGGGTTGATTGCTTTCCTTTGCTTCCGCTAGATGAATGCATAGGCGCGCTCCAAGTGCTTGCTTACAGGTTCAATAGAAGATTTGATTAGCTTTTCAGTTTGCTTAAATTTGTGAAGTGAGTGAAATTTTAAGAGAGCGATTTTTTAATTTGGGCAATTTCGAAGAGGGATACATTCACCCCCCCCCCCTCTGTATCCGGGCCTTGCACCCTATCAATTGGTATCAGAGTAGGTCTCTGACTTTCCAGATCCAACGATCTGTAGAGGATCATGCTGGCTTTCGGTGCATCACTGTCTTCTGCATATAGTTTTGAAATTGCTTGATTGATTTGCCTTCATGGCTCATCCACCGATTTTTGAAGGTACGGATTTTAATGTGTGGCTTAAAAACTTGCATATGTTTGTTACGACTATCAATCCCGATCTGTGGAAACTAATTTCACAAGGTCCTCATAGATTACCAAAGAAAGAGTCCAAATGGACTGACAGTCACAGATCAAGGCATGAAGAGAATCAGACAGTTATGAATCTAATGAAAGCAGCTACTGACAAGGCCTTACATTCTTGCTTTCATGACTACAGTTCTGCTAAGGATATTATGGATATGCTGAGGCTAGCACACAGAAGAAATGAGGATAGCTGCATGATGGCTAACAGAAGTAATCAAAGTGGCAGCCAAAATGAAGAAGAGGATGATGATGAGGTAAACCTCTTCGAGAATTATACTTTAGATGATTGGTAGGGTGCATATGGTGAGTTACTTGAGTCACATGAGATGTTAAGAAAATAATATAAAAAATTAAAAAAGAAAATTGATCTGAATAGTTCAGAGTCCTCATGTGAAAATTGCTTAAAATGGAAACAGTCCTATGATGCATGCTTGTCTGAAGTCCAAGTGCTTAAGAAACAAATTGGCTTATTTAAAGAAGAAAATCAAGAACTTGTTTGTGAAATTGCTGAACTAAAGGAAAAACTTAGCTTGATTGATGATGATCAGGCTCATAACAATAATGTAGTTCAGAATGAAAAGTTGATAAAAGATTTAGAGCGTGTTAACTCTGAATTGGAAAACATGATATCTGAAAATGAAATACTCAAAAACCTGCTCAAGGAATTTGAACACAAATCAATGAATCTTGAAAAAGAAAATAGATTGATTTCTGAGAAACTGGAGGCTGATAGAGTAATAAATCTAGAGATTCAGAAAAATCTCGACAAACTTCAATCTGAAAAATAACAAGAAATGTTTTATGAATGTCAGTTTTCCTCAGATGAATGGTTGCTTGATGATGAACTCTTAGAGCAGAATAGTAAACTGAAAGAGGAAATTAATAAGCTGAATCACCTAAACTCAGCAATGTCTGAGAGGCTAATCACTTTAGAAAAAGGGAAGAGTGTAAGCTTGGTGACCTCTAGTGAGTTGCTGAATGCTAAACAAGAAATTGCAAATCTGAAAAATACCAACCTAATGTTGAGTGGAAATGTCACTTGCGGTGAAGAAAAGATAGCTAAATATGAGTTTACAATCACATTCCTTCAACAAGAAATTGATGATCTTAACAAGTCTCTATCTGAAGCTGACAAGGAAATAAAGTTAAAACAGGAAGTAGAAAGACTCAACAGTCTGAATGATGCCTTGCATCAACAAGTCATTTCCTGTGAAACAGATCTGTCCAGATATGAAGCTAATATTGCTGTCTTAAATTCTGAGATTCAAGATTTGAAAAATTCTCTATCAAAATATGTCAAAGGAAAAGACAATCTGAATAAGCTTCTTGGAAATAATGTTAATTCTCAAAGAGAGGGACTGGGTTATAGTCCAACAAAAAAGAGGATTAATGGGAATAAAACTTCTACTGTGTTTGTAAAAGCTTCTGATCAAAACAAAACCTATGCTCCTTCTGTTTTTTAATTTACTACACAAAAGTCCACTGTCAGTCCCAAAACTGTAGAACAAACCCAAAAATTGAAAAAGAATGAAAATCTATAGAGAAAGGACAAAGATGCTCCTGTTGGTACAAAGATTGCTGCACGCAAGTCACATGATCTCTCACACACTCATACTAAAAAGGGGTCATGTTATTATTGTGGGAAATTTGGTCATGAGATGGCTGAGTGTTTTGTGATGAAGAAGGATGATCTGAAATTTAACAGAAGTCATGCTAGGAATTCTCAGGTTAAGAAATCTTCTTTAGCTCAGAATAAAAAGAAAAGAAACAATTTGAATGCTAAAAAATTTCAAGCAAATCCACCTGCTGTTAAAAAGAATGTCAAATGTTTTTACTGTCACAGACTAGGTCATCTTATGCATGAATGCAACTTAATGAGAACTCATGACCTAAATGATGTTAAACAAAAAACTCATGCTAGAAATTATGCTTCTAGGAAAAAGAATTTGAATTGCCTTCACTGTGGGAAGTTTGGACACACTACTGCTCAGTGCTGGAATGCACAAGGTTTAAAAGGCAACTATAAATCAGGCCATTATGTTGCTGAGAGAAATAAAGCTATTTTTAAAGAAAAGATTCTTGCATGTTTTGAATGTGGAAAACCTGGCCACCGAGCTTCTGAATGCTGGTGGGTAGGTAATGGTAAATCAAAATTCCATGCAAGCAACAGAAATTCTTTTGCCAACCTACATAGATTCCATGATTATAAGAATGTCCACAAAAAGAATTCAAGGGCTGTTACATCATGTAGATAATGTGGGAAGTTTGGTCACTCTATGAATAATTGCTACCTAATGGATTATAATGATAATGTTGCTAAAAGATCATCCAGAACACATGTCAGAGTTACTCGGGACCCAAGGCTGTTTGGGTCCCTGCAGGATCAAGTTGATTAACATGCTACAGGTGTGCCTTGGTATGAAAAAGAGGGGTAAATAAACCAGGGCACTCAACAAGAAGACCCCAGGATCCTGCTCTTCAGGTTTGTTCTGACCATCCAGTTTAAATTTCATTATATGAAATTGTGAACTTGAAATGACTGCATATCATGTTGATCTGTTGGTGCTAAACTGAAGTTTTCTGAAATATGAATTGCACAATCATGCTTATGGTAATTCTCTTCTGTCTAATTTGCATGAATCATATCTGAATGTAAAATTTGATATCATGTGATGTGCTTTCAATACATTTCATGCATATAGTCAGGGGGAGTCCAACTGTTTTTGATCAATCATATTAATGCTTATGTTTTATCCTTCACATGATGCATCTAGACAGGGGGAGCATTTAAATTGGGGTTTAGTTTGTCACACTCTGAACACCTCTTGTCTAGGAATTGAATAACTCTAATCTGATTTCATACTCTCTCTCTTGATAATGGATTCTGCCTTCTATTCATTAAGTTTTTCGAAGAAGAGCTTCTCTCAACTATCTTCATGGCACTCCTGTCAGCTGATCTGTCTGTATTCCAGACTCAGCTATTGATTCTGTCTGCTATGAGTTCAATTGCTAGCTTGTTCCTATCATTCACATTTCTTCATATCTTGTCAAGACCGGTCCAAGCTAATCTGACTGGATTTTAGTCTTTAATGCTGGCTTCTGAATTGCACTGTTCTCTCAATAAAAATGTTTTGTTGATTCATCTGAATCAGGGAAGATTTTTGCTTGTGTACCCTAATCATAAATCAGAAATATTCTGAAAAGAAGAATATTCTATTATACTGGCTTAAGAATGTTTTGATAAATCAAATTGATTTAAGTCTAATGTATTTCCTAAGTCTAGATTTAGAATTCTTGAAAATATCTGAATCATCATGCTTAATAAATCTTAACCAATTGTCTCATGAACTTCATGCAAAACCTTCTGAAATCTGAAATTTTAAAAGACATGGCTATCTTTGGTTAAGATACATGTAGAAAATATTGTTCTTAAACATTTCAGTGTACTGAGCATTGTTTGAAAAATCTGAAAATATTTAAAAATTTAAAATAAGAGCAATGACTTTGGTCACAGAGAAACTGGGGTCTCTATCAAAGAAATAGAGTAACCCCATGTCATGAAGTGCCATAGTTACCTCTCTTATAAAAATGATTGAAAATATGGCAGAGCAATGGCATGGTTATGTTGAGTAACTGGGGATTCTGGCCTCTGATCAAGGTGTCTCCTCATGTAAAAAGGCACTCCACATTGCTAACTCTGTTCTCCTTGAGAGGCAATATGGTTGTCACACTGAGAAACTGGGTCACTTCACCAAAGACGTATTGTGCCTCACGTAAAAAGGTGTTGACTGAACCAAACTTGCTCAGAAAAAATAAGTGATGATCAATAGAAAATTCTGAAAAAATAAAGACAAGTTTAGACACATTTATCTCTGTTTAATCTCAATATTATCTTGTGTAACTTCCATAAGAGTCATTGAATTGAAATGAGTAAGATGGAAGGAGGTTAAACATGAATATCATATGTGTTTTTGGTTCATTTCTATTAAAAGGTGTTTCAGATATGAGTATTGAATTTTCTTGATAAACTTTGAATACATCACTCTTAAATCATGAAAGTAAGTTTCAACTCATTCATAATCTATTATAATTGAAGAGTCTAAAATTCGGTTATCAAGATTTATGAATTTGGTGTGCTAACGAAAATCTTGCTTCCTCATTTATTCATTGTGCTTACAGATTGTGATAATCCTTGAGTGCCCATGTGTTTTTACTGATAGATGTTTATCACCTCTTCCACTCCAACTCCTCTGCTTTGTCAGACAGGGAAATTGTCACATCAGCATGTTTTTGGCTTTAAGGGGGAGATTAACCTGCTTGTCACTTCTTGGCTATCCTTCACCATACCCTATTCTTATTTCTTCTCACCTCAGTTTCTCAGGGGGAGTAGGGTCACATGTTGTGCATGATCTTATCTGGCTGGTATAGGAGAGCATACAGCTGCAACATAGACTTGATTTGTGCTTCACTGTTGAACTACCTCTGTGTCTTTCATGTCTAAATGACTAAGTCAAAGGGGGAGTATTGAATTTATTCATATAATGTATGTTTGTATTTCTCATCTCAAACTATTTTTCTTTTTGACGAAGTCAAAGGGTGAGAATAGTTTGACATGAGTCAGTGTGACTCATAGTGTTGCCATCATCAAAAAGGGGGAGATTGTTGTGCCCCTGTGATTTTGATGATAGCAAACACTATGAGTCAGCATTGCATATCATGCACATCTGTGTCTGAATGATAGTTCTGCTTTGGGCATATGAATGTGTTATCTTGCATTAGTGCAGACATACAGTTCATATAGCATTGCATATGTTTGTGCATCAGTGCATTAACAGAGTCTATACATCGTCAGGTTACTTACACGTAGAGTCTATACATTCGTTAGAGCTCAGCTCGTGACTTAGTCTGTTCATCCATGTTCATTTTGCATGTGTGCATCCCTCAGCAAAGTCTGTACACTCTACGGTTGGTTTATGCATATTCAATGTCTGCACGCTATAAAGTCTGTATAGAGTTTTTGCCTAGATTGCATCAGACAAGTCTGTACATTCTTCAGCAGCAAGTCCGTACATCGTCATGGTGTAGGCGTGGCAAAGTCTGTACATTGCATCGCATGCTCACACACTCACAAGTCTATACATTGGCTGTGGCATGCTCACATAGTCCATGCGTTCATTCATTGATCAAGTCCATACAGCCAAAGCCAATGCATTTCACGTCTCACTTAGTGTCTCATGCTATACTGCTAAGTCTGTACATTGGCCAAGTCTGTACAGAGTCTTATTGCATCATTCATCAAGTCTATACATCGTTGTGGCTTGTGCATGCATCATCTATCAAGTCTATATATTGTTGCATGCAAAGTCTGTACATTGGCAAAGTCTGTACATCGCTGTCTTGTGCATGCATCCTCTTTCAAAGTCTGTACATCGGTCAGTTTCACTCAGCGTCTCATGCTATCAAGTCTATACATCGCATGCATTACACACAGCAAGTCTGTACATCCATCATCTCACTCAGCGTCTCACTCAAAGTCTATACATTGTAGCATGTTCATGTTCAAGATTTCAAAGTCTATACATTGTCTGCCCTGCACACTTAAAGTCTATACATTCCTTATCTTTACCTACGTTCAGAACACTAAGTCTATACATCGCGTGAAGTCTGTACATCGGTAAAGTCTGCACATGGTTGCTTTGAAGCCGCATCAAGTCTATACATTGTCACCTGCTCGTGCAAGTCTATACATTGCTGTCTCATGCATTCTAAGTCCATACACTACGCAGTTGGGCATCGTTCATTACGTCAAGTCTATACATCGCTGCAGGCTACCAAGTATGTACAGCCTGTTTGTTGCACGAACACAAGTCTATACATCTCATTACGTCAGTACATCCATTAGCTGATAGCTGAGCAAGTCTATACATTCTTTAGCTCAGTTCGCAGCTGAGTCTGAAGTCTGTACAGCCTGTTCTTCATACAAGTCTGTGCATGCATAAATCAAAGTCTGTACATCCTCATTGTGCATACTTTGTTTAAGTGCATTCTCCATTACAAATCAGCAAGTTTGTACATTGATGTCGCATGCATGCATCTAAAGTCTGTACAGTGGTTGACTGCATGTCCGAGCATCCATGATTCAATGTGTAGACTTCCCTATCTGCATTTGTTCAATCTCACAAATGAAGTCTATACACTCATTATCATTCATCTCAAGTCTATACATTGCCTACTAGTATACATACTACGTGCACTGTTCAAAACATAAACTTACTCAGTGTATCCTCTTATGACTGTTTGACAGGTATATGCTTCGAGAAGAAAAATGTTTGGGCACGTGATCTGAGGTTGGCACCTGGCACGTGATCCAAGTTTTCTCTGGATAAAGGGGGCACAAGTCTATACATCGCCCTAGCTGCTGCTGCTATAAATTGAAGACTCCTCCATCTGAAGAGAGAGACAGTGATCGAAGCAGAGAGGCAGAGAGCAGAAGAAGCAGAAGAAGAAAAAGAACGAGAGAAAGAGATCGAGAAGCAGTGCAGAGCCTACACGATCTAGTGTGGAGAAGAAGAAGAAGAAGAGCAGAGAGAAGAGTAGACAGTGAGAGGAAAAAGAAAAGAGAAGCAGATAGGAGAAGAAAGAAGTCGTAGAAGAAAAGGAGAAAGAGTGAGAGCTCGTGAAGATCGAGAGAAAAAGAGGGAGAAGAGTTTAGAACTGAAGCCTTCTTTGAAGATTGTTCTTCTGGTATTTGGATCAGATCCAAACTAGATTTGCTCCTACGAGAGCTACATTGTGCATTTCATTTTCCAGCTTTCAGTCGCTGTGATTTTTATTATTTCTTGTTTTTTCCTTTTATCTGTTCACCGTTGTTCTTCTGATTCTCTGGTTTGAGGTCGGGTTCCTCCTGTGGACTCAGGAGAAGGGAGACTTTGTGTCTCCGGTTGCAAGTGACTGGTGTCGCATGTGGGTTCCCTCCTGGGTGGAGGAAGAGAGACCTCGGTCTCTGGTTGCTAGTGACGGGTAGTCACTAGTGGTTTCCCTCCGGTCTGGAGGAAGAGGGGAGGTTGTTCCCCTGGTCAAGCTGTTAGGCAGCACCTGTTTGCAGACTGAGTATGCGGTTCTAGCTGTTGCTAGTGGAAGCCTCACTCCGGTTTGGAGTGAGGGGTGGACGTAGGTCTGTGAACCGAACCACCTAAAAAATCTTCTGTGCAGTGGGTTGATTGCTTTCCTTTGCTTCCGCTAGATGAATGCATAGGCGTGCTCCAAGTGCTTGCTTACAGGTTCAATAGAAGATTTGATTAGCTTTTCAATTTGCTTAAATTTGTGAAGTGAGCGAAGTTTTAAGAGAGCGATTTTTTAATTTGGGCAATTTCGAAGAGGGATACATTCACCCCCCCCCCCCTCTGTATCCGGGCCTTGCACCCTATCAGAACGGTGTGGGATCAACCTCCTCTCCTTCCAGCCAACTATATGAAGAGGGCCTCACGTTCATATCATGCTCTCCTACAAAACAAAGTCAAAACACAAAGGAAAAAACCCATTAGAACATGCATGTAGAAATCTACCCAAAGTGATAAAATAGGGGTAGAAATTGAGGGAGAACGCACCGGGGGGAGATTTTTAACCCCTGTGGAAGGGTGGAAATAATAGGTGGGTGTGTTGTGCATACATAGGATTTGAAATCACAGAATTTGGTTGAGAGAATAGAGAGAAATCATTGATGCAAAATGGGGAAAAATGCATGTGTAGCAGAAAGTGCATAAAATTGTGATGATTTGTGATTTTGAGAGGAAGAGAACTAAGAGTATAGACAACCAAATTAAGCCCAGAAGGATACAATGGAAAGTTAATACTTCCCTCTTCAAGCCAAGGTCGAAGTTGTGAGTTGGAATTGCAGCATGGCTTCACCCCGAACTAAGAAAGAGCCCCCCCGTCGCGACTGTGAACTGGGCAGTTTTTATATAGTTTTGCAAGAAAGCCTCATCTTCTTATCATGATTCCCGGAGATATAGTCCAAGATAAATCAAGTTCTCTGGATCAAACTCGAGATAATACTAAGTACAAGAGATAGGAACAAACGGGTATCAATTCTTTCTAGAAGATATGGCTCTTGGAAGGTAGCCCCGTCGCACTAGAAAATAGAGTTTTAGTTGTACCAGGATGCTTAAATCTCGATCTTGTGACCCAAATCCCGAGAGATATAGCCAATGAAAATTTGATTTCTATGAACCAAATTCAATATAATACAAAGGGCTAGAAGTAGGAAAAAACGGGGATCAATTTGGATAAGAATTGAAGAAGTTATGGGCTCTGCAAGATAGGCTCGCCGCGCAGTTTTTGAGGCAGAGTCCAGTATAAATTGGACTCTCTGCTGTGTGTAACAGTCTATCGTAGGACCGCCACATTGCTCTGAAGGTCTAGGGTAGGACCGCCATGCTCTAGGGGTCGAATGGGGTGATTTCGGGCGAGTTTGGGTGTGACGGTCTACTATCGGACTGTCACATGTGCTCTAACGGTCTTCCGATAGACCGTTAAATGGGCTGTTACGCACCTATACTAGACCTTCACATAACTGTGACGCACCTACACTAGACCTTCACATCGATGAAGGAAAATTCTGGGCAGACTGCGCGTGACTTTGAATTGAAGCGTGTCTCTGAAACAGGGCAGAACTAGTGAAAGTGGTAGAAGAAGAAATTGTAGATAACTGAGAGAAGAACAACTTTTATGAAGAAAGTAAGATGATAAAATGATCAGAAGAGGGAGAAAATGGTGCTAGAAGAGAGAGAAAGAATTGAACAGCACAGCACGCCGGAAAAATATGAATAGCTCACAAACGGGGCAGAACTGGCCAACGGCGTAAAAAAAGAAATTGTAGATCGTTCAAAGGGGAACAACTTTGGTGAAGACAACTTTTTGAATAGAGGGACAGAAGGAGATGAAAAAGGACCACTTTCAGAACTGCACAGCGGGAGAGAGCCGATTACTTGAGGGAAGCCGGCCTAAATGGGCCGAAAGTTGACTTAGAAGCCAGAAGTTGATAAAATAAGCTCCAGGGCTCTAGGAAATCATGATCTCTAGGGCTCAAAGGGAATGGAACAATGAAAATTGGCTCGAAATCTATCCAAGGAAGGCTCTAAAATAATGGGTAATTCGGGACATCAAAAATGATGAATAAGAGAAATGGCGTAACTTGTGGGCTAAAAACGGGTGTCAACAGATGCCCCTCCTTGATGTCCGCTTTACAAGGGAATGAGTGAAAGTGACGCGGAGGTAAAATGAAAAGGATATGGAGCAAAAGCTATAGCGACGTGAAATGGAGATGAAGCGGAGAGAACTGATAAGCGGGCATCAAGACAAAAAGTTAAGTAAATTCAACTAAAGCCACTCAATCATGTTTAAGGAATTATGTGCAGAAATAATAGAAATAATGGAAATGAAAGTACGTTTCTTGCACAAAGTAAAGATACCTTTGCAAATCCATGGCGTGAAAATTGGCATCCTGAAGCGATCTCGATCATCGAGCTTTGAGGAGCGCGAGTAGCTTTGTATTCCTTGATTGCCAGGATAAAAGGGAGAGGATAGCAAAAGGATTGAAAGATTCCTTGACATGGAGGAGCGACAGACACCAAACTGGACGAAAGAGGATAAAAAGGAAGAGAGACGAGGGCTAGAACTCCCTCGTTAAGGTGCAGAGACCTTGATAATTAGGAACCAGATACAGAAGAAACCAGATTAGCTGAGATCAAGGCGGGCTAAAGTCTCGAAAACAGCAAGAAAAAGGGCAACGCCCCCGAAAGGGTAAGGTAGAATGAGTAGAAAGATGAGAATAAGAATCATCCGACGTAGTCGGAGAAGAGGGACGAGAATCATCCGATAGGGTCGGAGAAGGAGAATGAGAGACACCCGACAAGGTCGGGGAAAGAGAACTAGAGACGGAACCCGGAGATACTAGATAAGAACTGGGAGATGTCCCGAGATCGGGATGAAAGGACATATGCTGATGCCTAGAATTGTGAGAGGAGGTATAATCTGGAGACTCCGGATGAAGAAGAGAAGAGGAAGAATAGGGGCTTGCGGACCCAAGAAGAGAGGAGAAGATCATAGAAGCTGGATCTGAAGAGGGAAGATACACCACCCAAGGGTGGGAGATGAGCATAAGAAACGATGAATAGAAAGGAGAAGAAAAAGAAGTGGACCCCTGAATGCACAACCGACGCTCCTTGAATTTACGTCGATGCCTCTTCATGGTAAAAATCTCTTGAAAATGGACCCGCCTGGTGCGGGCTTGGACCTTCGGGCTTCTTAATCTGTAATATCTTCTCAAATAACGGGCCCACCTGACAGATGACCTGGCCCAGCTGTAGTGCCCCAGCATTTATATAAATAATTTTTAAATTTTAAAATAATTTTATGGAATTTATAAGTGCTAAATGGATTTATAAAAGGATTATTGAGTTTATTAGTCATTATATGGCCCAATTATGTTAATCAATTAACCTAATCCACTTAAACAGAGTCCAAAAGGTTTAAATACCATGCCCATTTAATTTGGCCCATATTCTAGAAGGTTATTAAGCCTATTCATGGATTTCAAAGGATAAACACCACTTAATATGATAATTAGATGGATAATGAATAAAAGTGTTTTATTAAAAATTAAATTCTGAATGCGTTGAATGTAACGGTCCATCGGGAGATCGCCACAGCCTTGTAACGCGTATACCCTAGACCGTTACACTCTGTGAATTCCGTAAGTTGAAGAACTTGTAAAAAGATGGGAACTTGGTGATCCTATCTACAAGAGACCTAATTGAAATGATGTATAAAGTCACTAGGGACTCTTAGAGATCAGGTTTTGACAGAATAAGGACTCTAAAATCGCTCTAATCCTCAAACCCTAGCCAAAACCCTATAAATAGGACCTAGTTCTGAACTGTGCGACCCTTACTTTTGCTCACGTGGAATCAAGGTAAGGAGTCATAATCTCGGGTAAGTTATTTAGAAGAATTTGTTTACAATACTTTAGACTAATTACTCTCCAAATTTCACGTCCTTAGGTCAAGAGGTCGTGGAGTTAGAGCCCAAGGAAGTTGCTGAAAAGTCACAGGAAGAGGAGAACTAGGGCCGGCTTTTCAGACCCAAATTGGGAGTTTGAAGCCTAGTTAAGAGGTAGGTCATCTCATGAACGGTAAAAACAGCTTGATAGGAATAAAAGCCCTCGGGTTTGATTGAATTCCATGCATGATAGATCATGAATTTCATGTTTTAATAGTTCTATGCATTACATGCATCTCTTAGCCCTAATTGGAAAATTAAAAGATGTTACCTTGTCTATTCACTGATACCTATGCATGTAGTTGGCCTATACTTCGTTATCATGTCTAAGAATACATGGTATTTTGATTATAAACATGATGTGAGTTAATCTCTTGTATCTCATACTGATTTCTGTTAGCAGATTCTCTGACGGATCATAGTAGGACCGTCACACTTATATAACGGCCTTACGATAGACCGTCACACACTATGTTATATTTTTATTTTCACTATTGTCTCTAACGCACCCAGACAGGAGCGTTACATACTGTAACGGCCCCTCGATAGACCATCACAGACACTGTGATGCACTCCTGTTAGACCGTTAGACTCTGCGTTCTGTCAACCTATGGCAGAATAATAACCAGTTAAGCTTACTTACAATTAAACCTAGATAGAAAATTTTTGACATGTTATTATGATTTTAAGTTGCTTACTGTTCATATTGGAGTTAGCATGAATTAGGCATCTTGAGTTATTTTAAGTTATGTTAATTTCGTCTGCCAAAAACTCTATAATTTGTATTGTAAATCATGATTTTTGAATGATGTATTGACGGAGTTTTATCATGATTTCCATATTGATACACGTTTTCTCTCTCTGTCTATAGAGTCATTTTCTATAAGTACATGGCACATATTCCGATATGTTGTCCATTAGTTCACACTTTACACTATAGGAACACTATTCTTGGACTTGAGGACCTCTCTATTGGATATTCCTTCCAATGGACTAGGCAATCTTGTTTCAAGGCCTCCGTAATTCTCCGCGAGCCTGGGATTCAGACTAGGATGCCGAGTTGGTTGTACCCTTAAAGCCCATTGATTAGAGTACACTATCGATGTTTTCTGGTTATCAGTAGTGTAACGGCTCTATATTGGACCGTCAGGCAATGTAACGGCCCAATATAAGACCGTCACATTCATCTGAGTTCGATTGCTTGATTCTGGTCTCAGACTACTGTAACGGCCTAATCATGGACCGTCACACAACGTAACGGCCCAATGAATGACCGTCACACTTCTCTGAGTCTATTTGATCGTTCTGAATTCGGATCATTATAACAGCCCACTACTGGAGCGTTACATGATGTAACGGCCCAGTAAACGATCGTCACATTATTTAAGTACTTAACCCAAGGTTTGACCCAAGGGTTGATATTCCAAAGGTTCTAGATGAAATAATGATAGTCTAGAACTTATAATATTGATCAAGAAACTTAATATAATGATTGGAAAGAGAAAAGAATGTACCGTTATGCTGTCGATTTATTTCCGTGAGCATGACATTGTTTAAATCTTTTTCTTGATCTCTCATACTCTAAATTGAAGCATTCATTCATTGATTGTTGTTATCATGAGTTATTGACCTTATTATATTTATGGCCATACTTTATTATTACACTCATGGAAGTAACTTGATTTATACGTGAAGATGCAGTTCGGGCGCTGATTGTGTCCAAGGGCTCTATGCTAGTCCCCACGGCTGATTGCTAGAAACTTACTATTTTATAAACCATGGGGTATGATGCTACTGGCGTCGCATTGCGCTAGGAGTACTTTCTTTATAAATAAGTGAAATCCATGAGCACTCGTGAAAATCTAGTGAATTGCTACATGATTGACATTCTCGTGTGTAACCTTTATGGTTATGAAAGTGGAAGTGAAAGTGCATTCTCGTTACTTTCTTGTTCATGAAAGGCCAAATATCATGTTCTTGTTATATTTTTGCTAGTTCATTCTTGTTCACTCTATCTTACATGATTATCATGTTACTTTGGTTTAATCGCATGATATTCGCATTCGCATGATTTTGCCTTACTTCTTTAGAGCTAAATTGTTAATTACTTTAATAGTGCCTTCATGTTGATGCGAAGATACCTACTGGGCAAGTGTGCTCATTACCTATTTCCAATGTTTTTCAGGAAATGAAAGTGAGTCGGGTTCGGATTCGGAAGGTTCAAGTAGCGGATCCGAGAGTGAATAAAGAATGAGCGAAGACTTAGGAAGTCTAAATTGTTTAGATTGAGTCTGTGTAATTTTCCTATTTTTTTGAGTCTGATATATTGGAATAAGTGGAATTAATGATTGTATTTGAGTATTGAATTTGATTATCATGAAATAAAGTTGGAGTTTGAGTAAATATTGTGCAATTGCATTTATGTATGTTATTATCTTGCGCTCTGATCGTTCTTGCTTGCAAGAGGCTTACCATGACGGCTGTTCGCGCTCCCTGAGTTAGTCTTCCGCTGTAATAAAGGCTCGGGGCGTGACAGTTAAGTTGGTATCAGAGCCTAAGTCTCAGGACTTAGGGAGAAGAGTTATGTCATAGGATAAGTCCAACGATTAAGGACCCCTACCTATGAACTAAGGAAGAAACTTCCACACCCACGTGAGGATTGGGTAGAGCCCGGGATGAGATAGTTATATAGAAATTATCTTAGGATAAATCTTCCCGACTCTAAAATAACTAAAATATCTGTGATTCTCAGGTACCTTGATTCTCAATGGCTCATCGTGTGAACTGGGACGAGATGCAGCAAGCTGTTGCAGGACTTACCCAAGCCCTACAGATAGTGGCCCAAGCTGGTGGAAGGGCTGGCGCGGGTAACCTACATGGCAATTTTCAAAGTTTAAATCCCCCACGATTCTGTGGATCTTCTAACCCAGATGAAGCAGAAAATTGGATCGATGAGATGAATCGAATATTCGATGTCATGCAATGCACCGACCAGGAGAAAGTTTGACTTGCCACATTTCAACTTAATAAGGATGCTCGTACATGGTGGAAATCCATTCCAGCACCACCTGCAGCTGCACCTCATACATGGGAGGGTTTTCTTACACTTTTTCGAGCCAAATACTTCTCCGAGCATGTGAAGGAGAGGAAGGCTATGGAATTTTCCTCTTTAAAACAGGGCACGATGTCTGTGGCAGAGTATGAATTACAATTCTCTCGACTAGCACCTTATGCTCCTCATTTGGTCAGCACAGATTTATTGAAAGCCAACCGATTTATGGATGGTTTAAGACCCGAATTCATCCAACAACTTGGAACTCAGAATATCCGCACCTATACTGAGATGGTTCAAAGAGCGCATCTATGTGAAAGAACCATGGAGAAAGTGGAGAGGCTCCGAGGAGAGAGGTCAAGCCGAAAACATGATAGGCAAGAAGAGAAAGAACTGGATGAGGGTGAAAACCGTCACATTAAGAGGTCTCGTAATGGGAATGGTAACGGAAAAAGAGATGGAAATGGAAACGGAAAGGATAAGAAAGTTAAAGAAGAAGATGGAATGCAAGTCTCCACAGTCTGCTCATTTTGTGAAAAATTTGGGCATTCGGCGGAAGAATGTTGGAAACGTCTCGGCGCTTGTCTTAAGTGTGGAAGCCGGGAACATCGCTTGCCCCTGTGTCCTCTTATCAACGAACAATCTTCAAGAGATAACAACGGACGCGGGAAGCGAGGCTGATTAAATGCCATTCTAGACAAGGGAGGTGAGATGATTAAAGGTACCCTCTTAACCCACTCGCCTTACGTTAATTCTTAATACATTAAAATAAGTACACTCTCCACAATCCATATATTGAATTTGGGGACCAAATTCTTCTAAGTAGGGGAGGGTGTAGTGCCACAGAATTTATATAAATAATTTTAAAATTTTAAAATATTTTTCTAAAATTTATAAGGGCTAAATGGATTTATAAAAGGATTATTGAGTTTATTAGTCATTATATGGCCCAATTATGTTATCAATTAACCTAATCCACTTAAACAGAGCCCAAAAGGTTTATAGACCAGGCCCATTTTATTTGGCCCATATTCTAGAAGGTTATTAAGCCTATTCATGGATTTCAAAGGATAAACACCACTTAATAAGATAATTAGATGGATAATTAATAAAAGTGTTTTATTGAAATTTAAATTCTGAATGCGTTGAATGTAACGGTCCATCGGGAGACCGTCACAGCCTTGTAACGCGTATACCCTAGACCGTTACACTCTGTGAATTCTGTAAGTTGAAGAACTTGTAAAAAGATGGGAACTTGGTGATCCTATCTACAAGAGACCTAATTGAAACGATGTATAAAGTCACTAGGGACTCTTAGAGATCAGGTTTTGACAGAATAAGGACTCTAAAATCGATCTAATCCTCAAACCCTAGCCAAAACCCTATAAATAGGACCTAGTTCTGAACTGTGCGACCCTTACTTTTGCTCACGTGGAATCAAGGTAAGGAGTCATAATCTCAGGTAAGTTATTTAGAAGAATTTGTTTACAATACTTTAGACTAATTACTCTCCAAATTTCACGTCCTTTGGTGAAGAGGTCGTGGAGTTAGAGCCCAAGGAAGTTGCTGAAAAGTCACAGGAAGAGGAGAACTAGGGTCGGCTTTTCAGACCCAAATTGGGAGTTTGAAGCCTAGTTAAGAGGTAGGTCATCTCATGAACGGCAAAAACAGCTTGATAGGAATAAAAGCCCTCGGGTTTGATTGAATTCCATGCATGATAGATCATGAATTTCATGTTTTAATAGTTATATGCATTACATGCATCTCTTAGCCCTAATTGGAAAATTAAAAGATGTTACCTTGTCTATTCACTGATACCTATGCATGTAGTTGGCCTATACTTCGTTATCATGTCTAAGAATACATGGTATTTTTATTATAGACATGATGTGAGTTAATCTCTTATATCTCATACTAATTTCTGTTAACAGATTCTCTGACGGATCATAGTAGGACCGTCACAGTGATATAACGACCTTACGATAGACCGTCACACACTCTGTTATATTTTTATTTTCACTATTGTCTCTAATGCACCCAGACAGGAGTGTTACATACTATAACGGCCCCTCGATAGACCGTCACAGACACTGTGACGCACTCCTGTTAGACCGTTAGACTCTGCGTTCTGTCAACCTATGGTAGAATAATAACCAGTTAAGTTTACTTATAATTAAACCTAGATAGCGAAGTTTTGACATGTTATTATGATTTTAAGTTACTTACTGTTCATATTGGAGTTTGCATGAATTAGGCATCTTGAGTTATTTTAAGTTATGTTAATTTCGTGTGCCAAAAACTCTATAATTTGTATTGTAAATCATGATTTTTGAATGATGTATTGACGGAGTTTTATCATGATTTCCATATTGATACACATTTTCTCTCTCTGTCTATAGAGTCATTTTCTATAAGTACATGGCACATATTCCGATATGTTATCCATTAGTTCACACTTTGCACTATAGGAACACTATTCTTGGACTTGAGGACCTCTCTATTGGATATTCCTTCCAATAGACTAGGAAATCTTATTTCAAGGCCTCTGTAATTCTCCGCGAGCCTGGGATTCCCACTAGGACGCCGAGTTGGTTGTACCCTTAAAACCCATTGATTATAGTACACTATCGATGTTTTCTAGTTATCAGTAGTGTAACGGCTCTATATTGGACCGTCAGGCAATGTAACGGCCCAATATAAGACCGTCACATTCATCTGAGTTCGATTGCTTGATTCTGGTCTCAGACTACTGTAACGGCCTAATCATGGACCGTCACACAACGTAACGGCCCAATGAATGACCGTCACACTTCTCTGAGTCTATTTGATCGTTCTGAATTTGGATCATTGTAACGGCCCACTACTGGAGAGTTACATGATCTAACGGCCCAGTAAACGACAGTCACATTGTTTAAGTACTTAACCCAAGGTTTGACCCAAGGGTTGATATTCCAAATGTTCTAGATGAACTAATGATAGTCTAGAACTTATAATATTGATCAAGAAACTTAATATAATGATTGGAAAGATAAAAGAATGTACCGTTATGCTGTCGATTTATTTCCGTGAGCATGACATTGTTTAAATCTTTTTATTGATCTCTCATACTCTAAATTGAAGCATTCATTCATTGATTGTTGTTATCATGAGTTATTGACCTTATTACATTCTTGCCCATATTTTATTGTTACACTCATGGAAGTAGCTTGATTTATACGTGAAGATGCAGTTCGGGCGCTGATTGTGTCCAAGGGCTCTATGCTAGTCCCCACGGCTGATTGCTAGAAACTTACTATTTTATAAACCATGGGGTATGATGCTACTGACGTCGCATTGCGCTGGGAGTACTTTCTTTATAAATAAGTGAAATCCATGAGCACTCGTGAAAATCTAGTGAATTGCTACATGATTGACATTCTCGTGCGTAACCTTTATGGTTATGAAAGTGGAAGTGAAAGTGCATTCTCGTTACATTCTTGTTCATGAAAGGCCCAATATCATGTTCTTGTTACATTTTTGCTAGTTCATTCTTGTTCACTCTATCTTACATGATTATCATGTTACTTTGGTTTAATCGCATGATATTCGCATTCGCATGATTTTGCCTTACTTCTTTAGAGCTAAATTGTTAATTACTTTAATAGTGCCTTCATGTTTATGCGAAGATACCTACTGGGCAAGTGTGCTCATTACCTATTTCTAATATTTTTCAGGAAATTAAAGTGAGTCGGGTTCGAATTCGGAAGGTTCAAGTAGCGGATCCGAGAGTGAATAAAGAATGAGCGAAGACTTAGGAAGTCTAAATTATTTAGATTGAGTCTGTGTAATTTTCCTATTTTCTTGAGTCTGGTATATTGGAATAAGTGGAATTAATTATTGTATTTGAGTATTGAATTTGATTATCATGAAATAAAGTTGGAGTTTGAGTAAATATTATGCAATTGCATTTATGTATGTGATTGTCTTGCGCTCTGATCGTTCTTGCTTGCAAGAGGCTTACCATGCCGACTGTTCGCGCTCCCTGAGTTAGTCTTCCGCTGTAATAAAGGCTCGGGACGTGACACCACCTGTGAACATGTAACTTCATCGGGGCGGTTGCCCCTAGACACCCGGTGTTAACAATATGTGGACATTCTTGGATAGATGACTCCTTGGGATGAACATCAGAAAATCGTGGAGTTTCATCACTCGGTATTAGCAGCATAAGATTCGACATCTTCACTCGGCAATCGGGCATGAAGCATAACTCCCTTACCAGAAGAGCAGGACAAAACTGAGGGAGAGTAATGTGCAGCGTTGACGTGGCCGATTCACCAATAAATCGAGGAAGATTGCATAAGATGTGCAGAATGTCTTTGGAAAATGCAGAAGATATGGCCAATTGCCCCTTGAATAGGGAATCCATCAGGCTCTTGGCAGCCATATGAGTTAGCACAATCTGAGTAGAGAACCCCTCTTGGCCAGTGAACTGAACCGCAATCGAGCAAGGGGTAATAACAGCATCAATAGCGAATCCTCCGATAAGCAATGAGATTGCCACCGGCCTCGCTTGTGAAGAAACTGGCACTAATGCAAGGGAACACTTCTTAGCAACCGTCTCTAGAGGAAATTTAGACTCATTATCCCAAAGATGACCGGGGACTAGGACGCGATCCGACATCCGACAGATAAAATCCTGAATCTTGAAATGCACGGCCGGCACTGAATCATCCTGACTTGTCTTATTGTCTCCCTGGGGATTAGACCTAAGAGGCACCGTGGGTAACGCACACCCGCTCTGTGGGGTGGAAGTGGTTGGAGGAATGGGGATAGGAATAGGTTCGGAAGACGCGGAGGTTTCAACGGGGATGGTGTGTTTAGGTGGAGGCAAAGGTAAGGGTCGAGGTGTGGCTTGCTCGGGCGAGGGCGATAGAGGCGAAACTTGCTCAGGCTCGGGCAAAGGTGATGGCGGGGATGATGGAGGTTTAGGCAATGGTGAGGGTGGTGGAGATGGTGTAGGTGATAGAGAGGGAGGTGAGAATGGCGGTGGAGGTAATGGAGACGGTGATAAAGGGGATAGAGAGGAGGGTCGTGGTGCCCACCGTCGACGCATCGACATAATGGGTCGGGCGGGGTTGGGGGTTGAAGTTGTGGTAACGGGAATGGAGGAAGAAGGAGAGGTGGCACTGGCCTGAGCAGAGGCTTGGGTTTGTGGAGGTTACGGAGATTGGATAGAGGATAGCGAAGGTAATTGGGTGGTTGACGGAGCGACTGCAGCACTAGATGAGGAATCACAGGGGTGCCCCTGGTCTTGAAGTAACGGAGACGGCTACCTGGGCGGCATTTCTTGTTGTTGTTGCTTGCTATGAAGATGTAGAATGACTTTGTGAATAGTAGCCCAATCAATCCTTTTTTGATCTTCCAAGCCGTAAAAAAACTCCCGGAACTCGGGGCAATCCTCAACCAAATGCCCTTACTGGCAGTGGAAATAACAGAACTGGAGCATATCCCCGACCATGGGTCGGCAAGGCACAACTGGAGGGAGCGACAACGCGTGACTGGCCATCAAAGCCCTAAAAATATCTGTAAAAGACTCTGGCAACGGAGCGTGAGCAGCCTGCTTCGGGCTAGGGGGATGCCGAGTGGTATGAGGTGGTGGAGAAGGTTGTGGAGACGGAAGTGAATGTTGCATAGGCAATAGTGCTTGGCCGGCGGAGGAGGGATTTGGTGAAGACATATGTGGAACGAAGTGGGGAGGTATGTAGACGGCATCCACCTGCTCGGGATGTGGCGTTTCCTTGACCGGGGGTGGAGACACAAGTGGAGATACATGTGGGTATGTAAAGGCGGAGGGTTGACTCATGGAGGGATATGCGGGTGGTTGATATGTGGGGGTGTATGGTTGACTCGTGGAGGGTTGGTATACAGAAGGTGAATGTTGATATGTGGAGGGAGATACAGATGGCGGGGTGTTAAAAGGCGGAAAAGACTCGGGGTCAGAGGAATCTTAGAGTTGTTGGCGGATGAAGCGGGCTCGGCTATAAAGTTGTTGCCAGGAGGTGATGTCGTTGAGGGCTAAGATAAACCGATACTCGGGCCTGGCATTGGATATCAGCATCTTGATTTGCTCTCCCTCCGGAATGTGCCCCGGGACCTGCGTGGCAAGGCGACGCCAACGGTTGGCAACGGTGCAGAAATCCTCTTCGGGCTTCATCATCCCATGGGCCAGATCCACGACAGAGAGTTTCGGCCCAACCTGGTCCTGATACTGCTGAATAAATTTCTCTTGAACGGCTTGAAAATTCACAACATGCTCTTGCGGCAACGAAAAGAACCAATCCTGAGTCGGGCCTTCCAATGACAGACCAAATAGATAGGCCATCAAGCGTTGGTCATGTCGAAACTGGACCGACTCATAAATAAACTCCTTCAAGTGCACATAGGGGTCACCGACTCCACCATAACAGCGATATGCGGGAATTTGTGAAGATGGCGGAAGCCGAAGACCTTGAAATGCGAATGGAATACTTAAGGAGGATTTGGGATCGATTTGGCATTGAAGCTCATCAAGTTGGCGTTGGGTTTGAACAATCATCTCTTGGGTAGGGAGAGATCAAGAAGAATATGGGCCAGCTTGAGCAAGAGGATGTGAATTCGGACCAGTATGATGATAATGGGCCAGATAAGAGGATCCGGGCTGAGAAGAAGAAGTGCCCATTCCGAGAATGGAAGGATATGTGGGCCTGGAAGAAGCATGAGCATAAGGACCCATTGGGCTGGCAGCATAAGGAGAAGAAGAATGAGTCCCATTAGAAAAATAAGGCCCATTAGGAGAATGGGGCCCGTTAAGATGATGAGGCCCATTAATGAGAGAAGAAGGCCCATTAAGAGAAGGAGGCCCATAAAGATGAGATGCAATGAGATGTTTGGCTTGGGCCGGATCCATTTGGCGAACAAGGCTTGAAAGATGGCCCATGAGATTAACATGTTCCTCGGAGGGATCAGAGGGACCACGGGAAGATGGGCCCGCGTGGGAAGAGGATTCCACGCGGGAATGGGAAGAAGATTGGAAAAAAGAATAATACAAGGGGTTAGAATGATACTCCATGAGGGCAAATGGAGACTTAATACAAGGATATCAATGAGAATACAAGTGGGGAAGTAATGGCTTAATGGGCTTGAGAACAAGGGGGGCTGACCCACTAATGCAAAGATGAATGGACAACGGACCAAGGGACAATGGACTAGATAATAGACATACAAAATGGGGTAACCTAAGTGGGCCTAACAACGACGAAACATGTGGATGCAACACAAAACACCACTAATGGGCTTGGACAAGCCCAAATAAAACAAACAATGCAATGTGAGAGTTTTCACCCAAGTCAAACAAGTTGATATGATGAGAAATATTTTAGAGATTTTAATAAACCTTTTAATGATTTGAATTAATAATAATTCCCTCAAGATAGGAATCCTATGGGAATAAGGTCTAAACTTTGGGTTGACTAAGGTTAACTCCCTTACACTTATGCAAATGCAAGCCTAAGGCGTGGAAAGGTACAACTGGCCCGGTGTCCGTATGGGAATCCACGGCTCACGGGGACTTATGGAGGTCCCGGATAAGATCACCTAGTCGACCCCAAGCAATATGGAGGTGAGAGGATCACTTACCAACGTAAGAAATGTAACTATGATATGCAATGTATGGCCCTATGTGCACCGGAGTGCATACAAATTCTAGCTTAAAATTAGAAAATCAAGACTAGATTAAACTATGCAAACATGATCCAAATAAGATAAATAGTGTATGGATGGAAAGATAATACAAAGGTCTGCACAACGGGCCCAAGAACAGATCAATCTGACCCCGGGAGGTCAATCAAATCACTGAGCAAAGTTGTCCCCGTGAACCTGTGCGCAGACCACATGCAGATTTTATGCACAAAATGGTAAAATGGTGACAATTTTTAACTAAGAAAATGAGACCCAAATGATGCAAATAAGCTATGGATGGAAAGACAATACAAAGGACTATCCAATGGAACAAAAAACAGTGCAATCAGACACCAGAAATGTAGTCAAATCACTGAGTAAAGATGTACCTGTGAATCTATTCCTGAGCCTGCCTGCAGAACTTATGCACAAAACTTAAAAAGTTGGATAATATTAGAATATGCAAATGTTAACCAAATGATGCAAATGATATATGTATGGAAATACAATACAAAGGGCTATCCAACGGAAGAAAACTCAGTGCAATCGGACATCGGGATCAAAAGTTATGCCCCGACGAACACGACCCTGTGAGCATGCGCGCAGGACTGCCAGAATCTATAACGGTCTACCAAATGACCGTTACATGACCATGACGGTCTACCATAAGACCGTCACACAACCAGATCACGTAAAACACCAAAAATAGTGGGAGAATGGAGGAAATACTACCTAAACATGAACATGCACCCACCCAACCTACAAAAGAGCATGAAAACAAGCGTGATGGGCATTGGTTGTCCCACCGTGATCGCCAAAAAATAAGGATGTAGATGATTTTATCTCTCTTTCCTTTACCACGCCCCTAACTATGCTAATAACATAATAGCATGAAAGGCATGGAAGATGATGAACAAAGGGGGATGAGAGATAGAAGAACTGATTGTGATCGCCACCAAGGCTTAACAACGCTGCAAGGATGAAGAAAGGAGTGCAACGGCACCGTGTACCTTGGAAAAGGATGAAGACTTGATCACGCTTGAAGAACGGGGTGCGGGGAACAGTGTGGGATCGACCTCCTCTTCTTCCAGCCGGCTATATGAAGAGGGCCTCACGTTCATATCATGCTCTCCTACAAAATAAAGCCAAAACACAAAGGAAAAAACCCATTAGAACATGCATGTAGAAATCTGCCCAAAGTGATAAAATAGGGGTAGAAATTGAGGGAGAACGCACCGGGGGAGGTTTTTAACCCCTGTGGAAGGGTGAAAATAATAGGTGGGTGTGTTGTGCATGCATAGGATTTGAAATCACAGAATTTGGCTGAGAGAATAGAGAGAAATCATTGATGCAAAACGGGGAAAAACGCATGTGTAGCAGAAAGTGCAGAAAATTGTGATGATTTGTGATTTTGAGAGGAAGAGAACTAAGAGTATATACAACCAAATTAAGTCCAGAAGGATGCAATGGAAAGCTAATACTTCCCTCTTCAAGCCAAGGTCAAATTTGTGAGTTAGAATTGCAGTATGGCTTCACCCCGAACCAAGAAAGAGCCCCCCGTCGCGACTGTGAATTGGGCAGTTTTTATAGAGTTTTGTAAGAAAGCCCCATCTTCTTATCATAATTCCTGGAGATATGGTCCAAGATAAATCAAGTTCTCTGGATCAAACTCGAGATAATACTAAGGACAAGAGATAGGAACAAACGGGGATCAATTCGGAGGAGGATTCTAGAAGATATGGCTCTTGGAAGGTAGCCCCGTCGCACTAGAAAATAGAGTTTTAGTTGTACCAGGATGCTTAAATCCTGATCTTGCGACCCAGATCCCGAGAGATATAGCCAATGAAAATTTGATTTCTATGAATCAAATTTAAGATAATACAAAGGGCTAGAAGTAGGAAAAACGGGGATCAATTTGGATAGGAATTGAAGAAGTTATGGGCTCTGCAAGATAGGCTCGCCGCGTAATTTTTGGGGCAGAGTCCAGCATAAATTAGACTCTCTGCTATGTGTAACAGTCTATTGTAGGACTGCCACATTGCTCTGACGGTCTAGGGTAGGATCGCCACGCTCCAGGGGTCAAACGGGGTGATTTCGGGGGAGTTTTGGTGTGACGGTCTACTATAGGACCGTCACATGTGCTCTAACGGTCTTACGATAGACCGTTAAATGGGCTGTGATGCACCTATACTAGACCTTCACATAGCTGTGACGCACCTACACTAGACCTTCACATCGATGAAGAAAATTTCTGGGTAGACTGCGCGTAACTTTGGAAATTGAAGCGTATCTCTCAAACGGGGTAGAACTAGTGAAAGTGGTAGAAGATGAAATTGTAGATAACGGAGAGAGGAACAACTTTCATGAAAAAAGAAAGATGAGAAAATGATCAGAAGAGGGAGAAAATGGTGCTAAAAGAGAGTGAAAGAATTTTGAACAGCATAGCACGCTGGAAAAATATGAATAGCTCACAAACGGGGCAGAATTGGCCAACGGCGTAGAAGAAGAAATTGTAGATCGTTCAAAGGGGAACAACTTTGGTAAAGATAACTTTTTGATAGAGGGACAGAAGGAGATGAAAAAGGACCACTTTCAAGACTACACAGCGGGAGATAGCCGATTACTTGAGGGAAGCCGACCTAAATGGGCCGAAAGTCGACTTAGAAGCCAGAAGTTGATAAAATAAGCTCCATGGCTCTAGGAAATCATGATCTCTAGGGCTCAAAGGGAATGAAATAATGAAAATTGGCTCAAAATCCATCCAAGGAAGGCTCTAAAATAATGGGTAATTTGGGACATCAAAAATGATGAATAAGAGAAATGACGCAACTTGTGGGCTAAAAACGGGTGTCAACAGATCGTAGACCCCTCTCCTTCCCCAAGGAGAGGACCTAGAGACTCTTCGATATCCTCATCGAGAGGGGGAAAATCATGCCCCGTGACTCACCGGCAGACTACACCCATTGGGACCTTAGTCACCCCCAATACTGCCCCTTCCACGCCAGAATCTGCCACCCGATCGAGTCCTGTGAGGAAGTTCAATACCTCATCCAGGAATAGATCCAGTGGGAGCAGATCGATGTGGAGGGGAACTCCATGTCACTCGTCAGGCTGCGGCAAGCTATCGAAGAAACCCTGAGCATCGCCAGGGATGCGCCCGAGCGGCCAGACTCCCCTCTAGAAAATGGGCACGGACTGCCCTACGAGCATCCTCCAGAATGGCTCGAGTTCTAGGCCAACAACCAAGAAGCGCTCGAGCGATTGTAAAGGTGTAGACAGCAAGATACCAGTCAAGAGATAGAGCCGACCAACTTCTCGGTCAACGTCATCTATTCCCCTACTCCTCCGGCCCCTTCGGGCTCCCAGACACCAACACCCAACCAGCCAGCCACGGCCACTTCGGCTGTCCAGTGGTGGCCCTGGCGGGAGCTGGAATCTCTCTCTTTCTCCGAAGAAGACACCACCAGGATCCTCCGGGTCCTTCTTGGCCGAGAGGACGTTCTGGTGGGTGGGACGACGCCGGGCTCTTTAGCTCTCTTTCGCCTCCCCTTCGTCCTACCTCTATCCCCGGTGTACGCGGATTGGAAGGGAAAGTAAAAGCAGGGTGAGGTCTCGACCCAGCCGTGTCATGCCCCCTCAGTGGATGGGTCGTCGCGTCCTCCCCTCCTACCCTCTGACACAATCCGAAGTACAAAGAAGACATCTTCGGAGCCTTCAGTGGCTTCGATTCAAGCGGCGGGCCTATCGCTACAGGGCTCAGCTAGTCCGCAGAGTTGGGGTAACTGCACAGAGCAACAATATCTTGTGATGCCTTCGATTGTCGCTAGACCCGACTCCCAGCGTGATCACAAGGGCAAAGCTAAGGAGCAGGACAACAAGCACATCCCTCAGTCCGCTTCTCGACAAAAGTTGTCGCCACCACAGCTAAGGCATCAAACCGCGCATACGTCTTTAGACGCTAGCACTAGTATGTCGACTCCTCGTAAACTCCTGTCATCATCGCGGGTAAGGCACCAAACCGCGTACACGTCTTCAGACGCCAGTCCCAGTATCCCAGCATACTAGGAGTTGCCGCTCGAGGTAATCAAGCAAGCGATCAACGCCACCTTCCAGATACAACAAGCGGAAGGCGCCTGGATTGAAATCCGGGCAAAGAAGAGTCGTCGACCTCGCCCCACCAAGGCACTAGCCCGGGGACACACTCCTAGAAATTTATCAACTCCGACCCCAGCACCTCTCCCTCCTACTCCCTTGGAGGTGGTCATCGCCAAGAGACAGGAGAAAAATACGAGGAAGAACCTCAAAAGTTGGCTCAAGAAACAAGCTGAACAAGCAGCCACCCTACAATTACCAGCTGAGCCGACGCCTCTCCAGAGGCTCCAGCGGCTCATTGATGGCCTGGAAGAATACGTTCCTCCTCGTCCTATCGGGGCTCTCCCACTAGACAACTACATCCCGTGAGAAGAAATGCATAAAAGAGCCCGCCTCAGAAATTGGGTCCAAGAGATGATCCAAAAGCTCAAGAACGGCGAAAGACTCATGATTCCAGATGAGCTCTCCTTGTGCTACAGAGACAAAGAGATCATGACGGAGCAGCTGGAAGAAATGCTTCGGGGATGTACCTACAACATGGTGGCCATCCCACCTCCTGATAACATCAACACTTCTCGGTGAGGCGAGCCAGTGGCCTCCCGAACCAGACAAAGAACCACTACCCCGCTTGGGCTACAGCCAGCTCTAGAACACATAGGCCGTGGCCGAGGTCGTGGTCGGGGACGCAGTAGAGGCCGGGGGAGAACTCCTGAGTTACCCCTTTCCCCATCCACCTTTGACCTGGAGCGAATCATCCTCTTCCGAGGAGAGGAACCTTCCCCCATTTCGGAAGTAGAAATTCGAAAAGAACCAGGCATCTTCGATCCTTCCGACATCAAAGAGGTTGCTGCCGAAATTCCAGTCCCTGCACTAGTCCTAGCTTCTTCGATGGAACAAGCGGGACCATACGGAAAGGACGGGCCAGCCCGTCAGTTACCCCTAGAAGAGTCATCATTGGCGCCCCTGTTCCAGGAATCCACCGGCGATTAGGGTCAGTCTGATCCCAACGGTAAAGGTAAGGCGGTACAACTACCCGACGGGGAGCAGCACGGCAGCTCGCAGAAAGCTCAGCCCGACATACTACCCTCCTTGGAGGATGCTCGAGCCTGAGCCGACCGGAAGGTCCTCCACCAGATGAAGCGCTTCCCTGCCAGCATCACAATCTGGGAAGCCATCACTTGGAGTAAAGATCTGAGAGAAATGCTCATCAAAATACTCTAGGAGCCAGAAGCCTACGAAGCGCATGTCACGGAAATGAAGACAGCAGCATATGAAGTCTTCACAACCACCGTCTCCTTTACAAAGAAGGACATGCTGCTATCCCCTCCATGCCACAACAGTCCTCTCTACATGAAAGGAAAGGTCAATGGGCACAATGTGAACCAGATTCTGGTGGATGCTGGCACCGCTGTCAACATCATGCCGCTCAAAACATTCAAGACTTTGTATCTGACCCTATACCTCTTGAAGGTTCAAGCGGTCAAGATATCCAGCTTCAACCAAAACACCGAGGATGTCCTCGGCCGGGTCGACGTCGACCTGGTGCTTGATGATTTCGCCTCCAAGGTGACGTTCTACATCATCGATGCCAGCACATCATATAAGATGCTATTGGGTAGACCCTGGCTCCATGAAAATTGGGTCGTCCCGTCAACTCTCCACCAATGCATCAAGTATGCCAAGGACGGGGCGCAACACACGATCTTTGCAGACCTGTCACCGTTCACGCCAGCAGAATGCAATCTGGCCGACGCTGCACACTACTTCAAGAGGATTAGTCCATACCCTGTGATCAAGAGCAGGAGCAATGGCTGGCTCTCAGAGGAAGATGATGACGATCTCTTCTCCGTGGATGAAGAGAAGGCTAAGCTTCATCGACAACGCCTCAGCTCCAGGTCAACTCCAGACTACCCTGAAAGGCACAAAATCGACTTTGAGGCCAACCTCATTAGTCGAGCTGTTGGCAAGAGTATATGCTTGTCCCCATACTCCATCCAGTTCCCATGTGCCTTCGAAGAACACAGCGTTGAGCCATTGACAACATTTATTGTCACCTTCAAGCAACAACGCAGAAATAAGAAGAAGGTCAATAGGGACAAGCCCATTGTCTTCTATAAGGGAGACATGGTCCCTCAAGCCCCACCAGAGGATGACATCGGCTGGTCCAGGCGAGCCGATGATACTCCTGAAGCAGTCCAAGTACTAGACGACCTGCCACCGCATATTCGTGAAATGTGTCTAAAACAACACATCCCTCAATGGCAAGAGTCCGCTCGATGTGAATATTTTCACCGACTGTGGACCCCTTCTCAGGTCTGGGGGCAACCCCCATCCTTCTATAAGGATACCAAGGGACTTGGCTATGACCAAGACCCGGACTTCCACGTTCACTACGCGGTCAATGTCATAGGCTTGGTGCAGCCGAGCGACGACCGGGCTAAGGTCGAAGCCAAATTTGACACCTCCGGGGATGAGGAAGAGGAGATTCTGATCCCAATCCCCATCAAAGCCAGCGCTCCAGCCCAAGCAGTCGAGGAACCTACCTCGCTTCCCTGCAAAGACATCGGGGCCGAAGCAACTCCTCCGGCCATCCAGCCAGTCGAAGGACCCAGTTCAACAAACTCTCCTGATGAGGGGGAGATCCCTGACACTAGCCGCGAAGGATTGTCGGCTTTACCAGGCAACCCCGCGGAGACCTCAACAACTCCGGTTGATAACTGCCAGCGAGAAGCTTGCGGCGTAGATCAACCCCTGATGGATTCCAGTGACAACCACTCTCCAATCCTATCGGCATCAACCAGTGTCTTCGAGAATCAAGAAATGCATGAAGTCAACACCGATGATGACGATTTCATCGACTTCCAACCTGCTCCTCCCGAGCTAGAGAACAGCGGCCAGGCGACCGTTAATGAGCTCGTTGAAATCAACCTGGGCGAAGATGAAGCCCCCCAGCCCACATTTGTCAGCGCTCTCCTTACGGAGGTGGAGAGGCGAGATTACAAGCAACTCCTGCTGGAGTATAAAGACTGCTTCGCCCGGACATACAGGGAAATGCCAGGGCTAGACCCCTCCATAGAGGAGCACGAGCTAGCCATTTCTCCCTCAGTCACTCCAGTCAAACAGCCGCAGTGGCGCATGCGCCATGAGCTAGAGCTCCAGGTTGCGACCAAAGTCAATAAAATGGCGGAGGTCGATTTCATCGAGCCGTGTATCTATCCGATCTGGCTCGCCAACATAGTCCCAGTTAAGAAGAAAAATGGTCAGGTCCGCGTCTGCGTCAACTTTTGGGACCTCAACAAAGCTTGTCTGAAGGACGACTTCTCAGTCCCAATCACAGAAACAATGGTCGGCATGACCACTGGACATGAGGCCTTGTCCTTCATGGACGGGTTGTCCGGTTATAACCAAATCTGGATGTCCCTCAAAAATAAGAACCACAAAGCCTTCAGATCCCCCAAAGGAATTTTCAACTACAAGCGCATGTCCTTCGGTTTGAAGAACGCCGGCGCTACGTATCAAAGGGCCATGACCAAAATATTCGACGAGATGCTGTACAATACCGTCGAATGCTACGTCGACGACCTCGTCGTCAAGACTAAAAGGCGTGAAGACCATGTGCCCTATTTGCACCAAGTCTTCGAACGTCTCCGGTAATACGGGCTCAAGATGAACCCCATGAAATGCGCCTTTGGCGTATCCAGTGGCAAATTTCTCGGCTTCATTGTCTGATACCGAGGCATTTAGGTGGACCCCAGCAAGATCAAGGCAATCCGGGAGCTTCCACCACCCAGCAACCTCACTGAGCTCAGGTCCTTCCAAGGAAGGCTGACCTACATTCGGAGGTTTATCTCCAACCTCTCTGGTCGATGCGCGCCTTTCGGCAAGCTGATGAAGAAAGATGCCCCGTTTGTATGGGCCTCAGAATGCCAGGTGGCTTTCGAGCAAATCAAGGAGTACATTCTTACTCCTCCAGTTCTGGGGGCACCAGTTAAGGGTAAACCCCTCATCCTCTATATTGCTGCCATGGATGCCTCCCTAGGAGCTCTCTTGGCACAAGTCAATGAGGAAGGTAAAGAGCAGCCCCTCTATTACCTCAGCCGGAAGCTAATCGATGCCGAGCATCGATATTCCCCTATCGAGAAGGTCTGCTTGGCATTAGTGTTCACAGTCAAAAAGTTGCGGCATTACCTCCTGTCCCATCAAGTCGAGCTTATATCCAACCACGACCCTCTGAAGTATCTCCTTCGACAACTCGTCCTCTCAGGCAGACTGGGAAGGTGGGCTCTCCTATTGATGGAGTACGACATTACTTATGTCCCCAAAAAAGCAATCAAGGGATAGGGTATGGCTGAATTCTTGGCAGCCCATCAGTGCCAGACGACTCACCTTTCAGCTCAGAGCTCCCGGATGAGGAGTCCCTTGCTGTTCAAGCACAACAATCGGTTGAACAGAGCGGAGATGTCTTGCATTACTGGCAGCAAAGTGCTCTCACAACCAGTGTACCTTGTTGGGAGCTCTACTTCGATGGCGCCTCCCGAGGGATTACCCGAAGCAACCAGGATCCAGCCACCACGACAGATGTTGGCATTGTTTTCCTGACTCCTCAGGGCGGGGTTTTGTACAACTCATGTGCCCTCATGAAGTCCCTGACCAATAATGGAGCTAAGTATGAAGCTCTGCTCATTGGACTCCAGATGGCTCTCCACATGGGCATCAAATGCCTTAGAGCCTATGGGGATTTCTAGCTGATAGTCCGGCAGGTCCTCGGCATCTATGACGTGCGAAAGCCAGAGTTGGTCCCGTACCACGCCGTCTTCACTAGATTAACCCAGAAATTCTATTTCTTTGAAATAGATCATGTCCCTAGAAGCAGCAATGCTCAGGTGGACGCCCTGGCAAAATTGGCTGCGGCTATCAAACTCTCGCCCGAGGGCGAGGTCGACATCGTCATCAAACATAGAAGGCTAATGCCCACCTCACTCGAAGACAACACCGATCTCACCATTTATGAGGTCCACGACCTTGACCAAAACACTCCTCCAGAAGGAGAAGATTGGTGACAGTCGATCATAAAACTCAAGAAAGGGTGGCTCCCTCCTGACCGAGCTCAAAGGGTCCAACTACTCCGACGAGCAACCTCTTATGAGTTGATTGGCGATTCCCTGTACCGACTCATCCACGAGAAGGACAAGTCAATTCTCTTGAGATGTGTCTCTCCAGCGGAGGCTCGAGCCATCATGCAGGAGGTCCACTCAAGATTGTGCGGCACGCACCAGGCAGGAGATCGAATGAAGCACAATATCAAGCTCAAAGGCTTCTACTGGCCGACCATGTATGTGGATTGCATCCAGTAAGCCCGTACATGTCATCAATGCCAAGCCTTCGGCCCAGTACCTAGAAGACCTCCCAACCCACTGCGTCCTACAACCCCCACTTGGCCTTTCGCTGAGTGGGGCATGGACATCGCGGGGCCTTTCCAGCCATCTTCCAAGGGCCACAAATACATATTGGCCGCCACTGACTATTTCTCTCGTTGGGCGGAGGCTCTTCCCTTGCGAGAGGTCACCGGGGAGGTGGTTGCCAGATTCATTCGGCACAACCTCATTTACCGGTTCGGTACCCCCAGTCGCATCATGTCCGACAATGGGACACCGTTCAAGAATAGGGCCGTGTACCAGCTAGCGGCCAAGTTTCACATCAACTGGAGAACCTCTTCGGTCTACAACCCCCAGGCCAATGGCTTAGCGGAAGCCTTCAACAAGACCCTCTGCAAGCTCCTGGCTAAAATGGTTAGCCACCGAAAACGTGATTGGGGTGAGAAGCTCTTCGAGGCACTATGGGCCTACCGGACGATCTACAAAACTCCTACGGGGTGTTCGCCATTCTCCCTCGCCTATGGGGCAGAAGTCCTTATCCCCATTGAAGTCCAGTTAGCCTCCTACCACGTGGCGGTCCACACCGGCCTCGTCGACCCAGATGAAAATGAATGCCAGAGAAGGCTAGAAGAGTTGGCCGATCTGGAAGGTAAACGACTCGAAGCCTACAAACACCTGCAAGTATACCAGGCCCGTATGACTCAAGCCTATGATAAGCTCATCAAGCAGCGAGCCTTCAAGCAAGGCGACCTCGTCATGATCAAGGAAAAGGGATTCATGGCGGGGTGCCCCAGTGGAAAGTTACAGCCAAATTAGCGAGGCCCATACATCATCCGCAACGTCTACGAGGGCGGGGCCTACACGGTCGTTGACCACAAAGGTCACAGACCCTTCCCGCCTCTCAATGGCAAGCATATGAAGTTATACTATGCACCTGAACACGAGTTCGTGCGCCAGCCAGACTAAGGCGCACATCCCAACTACTACCAGTGAGGCCGGCCCTCCCCTGTGAAGGGCCTAACCAGCCAGTCCTTCCAGTCTCCAATTCCCAACCAAGCAGCAGGGCCAACCAAGCCCTCCCAGAACCACTGTCAGGCATTTTTGGAAACTAATTCCCTGCCTTCATTCTCATCACAACGAGAGCGAGTGCACCTCTGCGCTAGTAACAATCCAGCCATCAGGCTCCCAGGTAAGTCAAAAAAACAAACAAACAAAAAGAAACAAAAAATTGGGGTTAAAAATAGAGATACCCCGGTAGACCTAGTCACCCTCAACGCAAGGGGGTTGACTGGGGACAAAAAGGCCAATAACCCGGCTGAGGCGGAAACCTGAAAGGGCACCTCAGGCAAAATTGGGAAACCCCTCGGAGTGAAAACCCGCAAGGGTGCGTCAAAAAAAGCTAAAGGGGGTCGGCTCTAGCGAAAACCCGAAAGGGCGGTAGAGCCGATAACGAGAAAGTTTTCATCTCCTTACCAGTCAGGGAGGCATTCCACCCACTCCTCAGTAAATCATTAGCCCCACCGAATGCCAACCTTCCATCAACTCACATTACCAGAGCACCGATCCTACGATCTCCAGTCAACCTTACACCACCCTGCTCAGCTCATGCCGCCTTCGACTATCGCTTCGATAGGGTGGGCCAATGACTCCCTGTGGCGGTACGGCATCCTAGTTGCCATCCCAGCGAATTCTAGTCCCAACCTATCCCCGGACTCTTACCAGTCCACACCACTGCTGATGGGGACATCACCTCCCATGCCCACGTTCACAGCTCATCTCCTCGCCCCGGTTGCATCCGACATGGTCTAGTTATTTAATTTTGAGTCCTATGTAATTTTTATTTGAGTCATTTGATGTATTTTCTCTTTTATTTGAGTCATGTTCCTAGGTCTTGTGTTTATTTCCCCAAGTTTGAGAGTCATTATGATGTTTAGTTAGTTATTGGGCCCAATTCATTGGGTTTGGCCCAAGTGCACCCCCTACCCCCTCGGTTATTTGTCATTGAGTCTTTTGTCAGAGACTTATTGTAAAATGTGGGTTCCTATATATAGGACCCCATTCCCCCCATTTCAACTTAATGAATCAATCAATGAAAAAATTGCCATTTTGAGAGTTCAAGCTTCTTATCTAGTGGAGAGATTCCATTATTTGGGTGAGAAACCCTAGGGGAGAGATTCCCCACCCATCCCTCTCTTAATTTCTCTCTTTCACTCCCCTTTCTCTCTCCTCCACACCAAATTTCAAAATTCTTCTCTCTCCTCCCCTCCCAACCACCTCCACTCTCCCACCTACCCCATTAAAGGCCACTCCCCTTCCCCACACATCCCATTACTCCACCCCCTAGTCCCAAGAGAGCTTCCACCAATCCTAGCTCCACCCCCAACCCCCAACTACCCCACCCACTTTCCCAAGCACCCTTCCCACTACCCCAAGCACCCATTCCCTTCCCCAACACAACCCCTCCCATCCCCAAGACCACCATTGAATACCCTTCATTAAGCAAAATTCAAACTCACCTTCCCTCCACTCACTTGTGCCCCCCTCACCTTCTCCTCTCCCCCACCCTCCCAAATTCGTAGCTCCTCCTCCCACCACCTGTTAGACCCCCTTCCAGACCCCATTCTTCCCTTCCCCCACCTTAGAACACCCCCTCCTATACCCCCTCACAGCCCGGGCTTTCCCCACACTCATCCACCCCCATTTCCCCTCCCATATACCCCATTCCCCCCATCATCTTCAACCTACAGCTCTCAACCGAAGATCTACAGAAGAGCAGCAGCTTGCATAGGCGACCACGGCTTCCTCCGGATGTTTCTGAAGGATCAAGAGCCATCGTTGGAAGCGTCTCCCAATCTTCTTCGCAACGGCGGTAGTTTCATCCTCATCCGAGCTGTGTACTGCCCGGGAGCTCCGTTCTCCCACAACTGCGTAGAGCTGCCCCGGCTGAGTACCAGAACCGGATTAGAACCTCTGCCACGACAAACCTCAGATGAATCAGCCCAAGAGCTCTTCTGAAAAGTTCTTCTTCCTCCTGTCTACTTTCAGAATCACGAAGCGGAGTTCCGTTCGGCATCCTGTGGCAGGAGTTATCCTTTTTCTCCCTCAGCTACGTGGCCCTGCCACCCACAGTCTGCTTCGACTAGTGGCCATTGTTCTGCATATCCTGATCTTCTCCGACATCAGTTAACTTCCCCGTCAGTTTTTCTGTGAAGAGGACTCGTCCACGATTCCAACAACTCTGACGGTGCTCGATTCCGAGTTCGGGAGCTGTCGGGGCATCCTCTGCAACCAACGGTTGGAAACTAGGGGCTAGCTCTGCAGAGATCCTGATCCAGAGAGAAAGCTTCACCACGACAAACCCCGGAGGAATCAGGCCACGAGCTCTTCTAAAAAGTTCTTTCCCTTCCTATCTTCTTTCAGAATCAAGAAGCGGAACTCCGTTCGGCATCCGGAAGCAGAAGTTACGAATTTTCTTCCTCAGGCGTGTGACTCTGCTTCCCACAGTCTGCACCGACCCCCACTCACTGTTCTGGGCCCCTGATCTTCTCCGGCATCTTTCGGCTTCCCTGTTAGTTCTGTTGCAAAGAAGACTCGTCCACAGTTCCAGCGGCTCTGGCGGCACCTGATTCAGAGTTCGGGAGCGGCCGAGGCAACCTCTTCTTCCTGCTGTTAGTAACCAGTTGCTGTCAGTCCGAGAATCAGCGTCCCTGTTCGAGCTCCTGCCCAGGCCAACAGTGACCTCAGAAGAATTCAGCAAAATTTAGAAGCACTCCAGTTCCAGTAAAAAAGATTTTCCCACTGGTCTCGCCCTTGGCAAAATTTATGATCATGTTCTGCAGCCACAGTACCGACTGTCTATCCACAATTGCCGAGAGAAGGCAGATTCAACATATTCACTTCATCATCGTTTTAGCCCTAGTTTTCCCCACCCCGCTTGGCCGGCTGAAGGCCCCTCCCTGCGTGGAGGTAGTTTTGATTGTAACTATCATCTTCCCTTCCCCACGATCCCCCCCTTGCTTGGGATGTAGTGTTGTAATAGCTTAAACAGGTCAAGCTACCCCGGCGCGGCGTGTGGGGAACCCACGCTTCCCCGCTCGCCCTCGTCTCCGAGCGGGATCGGTTTCTTCAAACCGGTCGAGTAAGTGCTCTAAACTTTGCTCTAATTTGTGCTTGTTCTTTCAATATTAGTTCATAAACTCCGCTGGCCGTGAATGAGAGCCCGATCCTTAAGCTCTTGTGCGATAAGTGATCACCGTGGGAAAAGAGAGAAACTGGTGCCTTTGGCACTTGGTCGGCCCCATTGTCTTGGACTTCCACATCCATTGGGAATCAAGTCTTGGCCTTGCTGGCCCTCTACCAGCAAGGGCCCAACCCCTCAACCTCACCTTGGCATTGCCAAGTTGCCCCGGGCTTGGGTGAGCGACGAGAGAGCGGCGGCCCAAATTGGCCCATTTAGATTGCGAATGTGCTTGCTTGCTTAAGTCCAAGGTCGTGTCACATCAATTAGTATCAGAGCAAGTTCTAGACTTGTCTCTACTAAGTCTTGTCCTAGGGCCATTGCATTTATCACTCGATCATCATGGCCACTTCCTACTTAGCCTACTCGTCTCGCTTGGACCCAATAGATGCCTTTGTGTTTGATGGATCCCACCCTAGTTTATATCAAGAATGGGAAAGCTCCATAGATCACCACTTTGGGAGGTTCACCCTGTCAGGGTCTATGCAAGTCAACTCTGCAAAAAGTTTGCTATGGCGCCAAGCTAGGAATGAATGGCAAAACATTGTAGGCTTAAGGGAAGTTGGAAGGCAAGAGCCAATCGACTCTTGGGTTGAGATGAGAAATGAACTTAGGAAGATTTATGCCCATATGGACCCTCCTATCACCATAGAGGAAGCCCAAGCTCCCACCAATAAAGAAGAAGAGCCTCAATCTTCCCCCACCCCGCATGGTCCGGATCCTCGAAGGCCATGCACCGTCACACATGGCACCCTCACCATAGATGAGTCCATACCCAATGGCTCAAGCAATGTCCCACCCTCCCTAGCTCATCACCATTGGGATATAAATCCCAAATTGTTCCCACCCGACCTCCCCATGTCACTTATCAAAACTTCTACTCTGTGGAAGACTTGGGAGACCTTGTGGATTGCCTACATTGGCAAGCCCACTTAACCGGCCTACTAGCCATGGGACCATTGGAGCCTAGCACCGTCAACTTTGTCCACCCATCCATCGGTTTCATCACCTCCCTTTGCACAAGTGGGCATTGTACTAGTAAGATCATCCTATTTCTCCCCTTGGAGGAAGAACCCATCCCGGTCTACTCCCCACCCCTTGAGATCCCAAGTACCTTGAACGGTCAACCCACTAGAGACCTTGGACCAACTACTTGGGAGGAGGATGACTCACCACCTTGTAAGGACCTTGGGGACATAGAGTTCCTCTCTCTAGGTAGCCCTTACCATGATCCCTTTGACCCATTCCAATGGGAGTACGGATACCCATGTGGCCCAACCACCTTATCCACCACCCACCTTCCCCTACTCCAACCCACCGTGATGGATCAAACCCACCCCTTCCTAGACTCGGGTTACACCTTGGGAGCCATGACCTTGGGCCACATATCCCTAGGTAATAAGGTTGTGCCCCACCCCATGATGACCACCTTCTTAGATCCATTCGATCCTTTCCAATGGGAGTTCAAAGGTTGTCCCACACCTATACACATGGAAGTCACTTTGGGAAAAGTATGCATGTGTCTAGGCTTTCCACACCCCTTGGCATGAACACGATGTTGGGTCCATTCATTCATATCACCCACATGTCAAGTAGAAAGTATGAGTGGTCCATATTCGGATGTCATGGTCCACCTTCATTCATCATAGGTCTTAAGCATGTCAAAGGCATCTACGGATGTCCGGGTCCTCCTATATTTATCACCAATTTGCATGATAGGGCCACCTACGGGTGCCCCGGCCCACCTAGGCTAACCAAAGTCTACACTGCAACATTACACGATAGGTCTACTTTTGGTTGCCCAGGTCCACCCATCACCCCGGAATGTCTGCATTCACAACATTGCATAAAGAGATCCGTAAGCACATTAGCAAGAAGAATGTGACTTATAAAAGGCGAGTCGACTCTCATCGACGTCACCAAGAATTCCATGAGGGTGACTTTGTGATGGTAAGGACGGAGAGGCTCTCCCCGGGAGCCATCTCCAAATCGAGGCCACATGGGGCTGGTCCCTTCCAGGTCCTGAGGCGCATTGGTGCAAATGCCTATGAGTTAGATCTCCCCGAGGAATATGGGGTAAGTCCCACATTCAGTGTCGCCGACCTAGTGCCATACAAGGGACCCACGGTGGTACCTAGTGAGGATATTGAGCCTATTCCCTCCGTTGAGAGAGCACCCACCCGTGAGGAGAGTCCACCATCCAAGAGAGCCCAACGTGAGCGCATTGAACGAATATTGGATGAACATGTCACTACCACCGGGAGCAAGGTATACGAGTGCTATCTCGGCAGGTGGATGGATTGGTCTCATTCGGAAGACTTGAGAGCAGTACCACTTTTACACCCTCCAAGGAGGGAAGGACACTTACTCGACGGAGTCGAGTTCTCCGCACCCCGGGAGTATGATGGGGACATCACCTCCCATGCCCACGTTCACAGCTCGTCTCCTCGCCCCGGTTGCATCCGGCATGGTCTAGTTATTTAATTTTGAGTCCTATGTAATTTTTATTTGAGTCATTTGATGTATTTTCCCTTTTATTTGAGTCATGTTCCTAGGTCTTGTGTTTATTTCCCTAAGTTTGAGAGTCATTATGATGTTTAGTTAGTTATTGGGCCCAATTCATTGGGTTTGGCCCAAGTGCACCCCCTACCCCCTTGGTTATTTGTCATTGAGTCTTTTGTCAGAGACTTATTGTAAAATGTGGGTTGCCTATATATAGGACCCCATTCCCCCCATTTCAACTTAATGAATCAATCAATGAAAAAATTACCATTTTGAGAGTTCAAGCTTCTTATCTAGTGGAGAGATTCCATTATTTGGGTGAGAAACCCTAGGGGAGAGATTCCCCACCCATCCCTCTCTTAATTTCTCTCTTTCACTCCCCTTTCTCTCTCCTCCACACCAAATTTCAAAATTCTTCTCTCTCCTCCCCTCCCAACCACCTCCACTCTCCCACCTACCCCATTAAAGGCCACTCCCCTTCCCCACACATCCCATTACTCCACCCCCTAGTCCCAAGAGAGCTTCCACCAATCCTAGCTCCACCCCCAACCCCCAACTACCCCACCCACTTTCCCAAGCACCCTTCCCACTACCCCAAGCACCCATTCCCTTCCCCAACACAACCCCTCCCATCCCCAAGACCACCATTGAATACCCTTCATTAAGCAAAATTCAAACTCACCTTCCCTCCACTCACTTGTGCCCCCCTCACCTTCTCCTCTCCCCCACCCTCCCAAATTCGTAGCTCCTCCTCCCACCACCTGTTAGACCCCCTTCCAGACCCCATTCTTCCCTTCCCCCACCTTAGAACACCCCCTCCTATACCCCCTCACAGCCCGGGCTTTCCCCACACTCATCCACCCCATTTCCCCTCCCATATACCCCATTCCCCCCATCATCTTCAACCTACAGCTCTCAACCGAAGATCTACAGAAGAGCAGTAGCTTGCATAGGTGACCACGGCTTCCTCCGGACGTTTCTGAAGGATCAAGAGCCATCGTTGGAAGCGTCTCCCAGTCTTCTTCGCAACGGCGGTTGTTTCATCCTCATCCGAGCTGTGTACTGCCCGGGAGCTCCGTTCTCCCACAACTGCGCAGAGCTGCCCCGGTTGAGTACCATAACCGGATTAGAAGCTATGCCACGACGAACCTCAGATGAATCAGCCCAAGAGCTCTTCTGCAAAGTTCTTCTTCCTCTTGTCTACTTTCAGAATCACAAAGCAGAGTTCCGTTCGGCATCCTGTGGCAGGAGTTATCCTTTTTCTCCCTCTGCTACATGGCCCTACTGCCCACAGTCTGCTTCGACCAGTCGCCATTGTTCTGTGTATCCTGATCTTCTCCGACATCAGTTAACTTCCCCGTCAGTTTTGTTGCGAAGAGGACTCGTCCACGATTCCAACAACTCTGACGGTGCTCGATTCCGAGTTCGGGAGCTGTCGGGGCATCCTCTGCAACCAACGGTTGGAAACCAGGGGCTAGCTCTGCAGAGATCCTGATCCAGAGAGAAAGCTTCACCACGACAAACCCCGGAGGAATCAGGCCACGAGCTCTTCTAAAAAGTTCTTTCCCTTCCTATCTTCTTTCAGAATCAAGAAGCGGAACTCCGTTCGGCATCCGAAAGCAGAAGTTACGAATTTTCTTCCTCAGGTGTGCGACTTGCTTCCCACAGTCTGCACCGACCCCCACTCACTGTTCTGGGCCCCTGATCTTCTCCGGCATCTTTAATCTTCCCCGTCAGTTCTATTGCAAAGAAGACTCGTCCACAGTTCCAGCAGCTCTGGCGGCACCTGATTCAGAGTTCGGGAGCGGCCGAGGCAACCTCTTCTTCCTGCTGTTAGTAACCAGTTGCTGTCAGTCCGAGAATCAGCGTCCCTGTTCGAGCTCCTGCCTAGGCCAGCAGCGACCTCAGAAGAACTCGACAAAATTCAGAAGCACTCCAGTTCCAGTAACAAATATTTTCCCACTGGTCTCGCCCTCGGCAAAATTCCTGATCACGTTCTGCAGCCACAGTACCGACTGTCTATCCACAATTGCCGAGAGAAGGCAGATTCAGCATATTCACTTCATCATCGTTTTAGCCCTAGTTTTCCCCACCCCGCTTGGCCGGCTGAAGGCCCCTCCCTGCGTGGAGGTAGTTTTGATTGTAACTATCATCTTCCCTTCCCCACGATCCCCCCCTTGCATGGGGTGTAGTGTTGTAATAGCTTAAACAGGTCAAGCTACCCCGGCGCGGCGTGTGGGGAACCCACGCTTCCCCGCTCGCCCTCGTCTCCGAGCGGGACCGATTTCTTCAAACTGATCAAGTAAGTGCTCCAAACTTTACTCTAATTTGTGCTTGTTCTTTCAATATTAGTTCATAAACTCCGCTGGCCGTGAATGAGAGCCCGATCCTTAAGCTCTTGTGCTATAAGTGATCACCGTGCGAAAAGAGAGAAACCGGTGCCTTTGGCACTTGGTCGGCCCCATTGTCTTGGACTTCCACATCCATTGGGAATCAAGTCTTGGCCTTGCTGGCCCTCTACCAGCAAGGGCCCAACCCCTCAACCTCACCTTGGCATTGCTAAGTTACCCCGGGCTTGGGTGAGCGATGAGAGAGCGGCGGCCCAAATTGGCCCATTTAGATTGCGAATGTGCTTGCTTGCTTAAGTCCAAGGTCGTGTCACATCAACTGCATTCCACACCCCCTGTAAATCCAGAGCTCCCAAGTCTCATTATAATTCCAGTTCTCCCAGTAACCCAGACTCACCAGCCATAACTCCGGTCCCATCCCGCCATAACAAAATGGCCTCCATCACCATAACTTGATAAGTTGTGAAGATCCCTATTAAGAGAGGAACAATATCCAGTCATACACAATCTCCAGTTCCAGATTACATCCTCTAACAGCAGCATGCTATGGACAGTAATTGCCCATATATCTATATGCATAATATAATAACAAAAATGGGGTTAAAAATAGAGAGAACCCTGACGGACCTGGCCGTCCTCATCACAAAGAGGCAACCGGGGGCAAAAAGTGCCACCAACCCAGTTGAGGTGAAAACCCGAAAGGGCGCCTCAGGTAAAATCGGGTAACCCCTCGGTGTGAAAATCCACAAGGGAGCACCAGAAAAAGTAAAAGGGGGCCTGCTCTAGTGAAAACCCACAAGGGCGGTAGAGCTGGTAAAGAGAAAAAAAATCTATCTCTTCTCCCTATTTTTCGCTTATAAGTGTCGTCGACCGCAACGTCCTCCTGACGTCAAGCTCGACATCACCCCCTAGTTAGGATGATAATTACACCCCTGAGGATCGACCACCCGACGGCTTCCTGTTCCAGTCCGGGCTACAGCGCCTTCACAGGCCAGCCGCCAGCTCCCAGCCCCAGTTCCCGGCTACAGCGCCTTCACAGGCCAGACGCCAACTCTCAGTTCCAGTTCCCGACTACAGCGCCTTCACAGGCCAGCCGCTAGCTCCTAGTTCCAATTCCCAGCTACAGCACCTTCATAGGCCAGCCGCCAGCTCCCGGCTCTAGTCTCGGCTACAACGCCTTTATAGGCTAGCCGCCAGCTCCCAGCTCCAGTCCCGACTATAACACCTTTACATGCCAGCCGCCAGCTCCCAACTCCAGTTCCTGGCTATAGCGCCTCTACAAACCAGCCGTCAGCTCCCAGCTCCAGTCCCGGCTACAACACCTTTATGGGCCAGCCGCCAGCTCCCAGCTCCGGTTCTCGGCTACAACGCCTTCACAGGCAAGCCGCCAACTCCTAGTTCCAGTTCTCGGCCACAACGCCTTCACAGGCTGGCCGCCCAGTTCCCAACTCCAGTTTTTCGGCTACAACACCTTTTGTAAGCCAGCCACCCGGCCCCTATCCCCAACCTCAGGCTACAATGCCTGCGTAGGTCAGTCAGCCGGCTCCAATTCTGAACACTATCCCCGGATACGACCTCAGTTCCAGTACCAGTTTCGGTTTCAAACCTAGTACTCAATCTCCAGCTCCCAGCACTCTATTTTCAGAACCCAGTACCCAGCCTCATGTTACACCATTTTTCACTCAGCCCCAGTGTGCCTGCGTTCGACAGCAGGTATACCCAGTCCCCTTTATCCCCTACCCGTACACAGTCGAAAGAAAAGGCACGACTAAGAGTAAGTGGTCCCCGGTCCATACACACAACGTCATCCCACCAGAGAAAGGAGGGGGCAAACAAGTAAATAACAAAAAAATCCGATAAGTTCATCATTGACACCCTATAAAAGGAGCCCAATACATGCCTTTGGGGTGACAAAATCCATGTAGTCCAGATGATACAAGATAAAGAGGGGAAAAAGAAGTACAATCAGGCCTCAGGCTCGGTCCCCTCCAATGCCGCAAGGTGAGAGTCAGCAGTCGCAAGCTCCGCTTCCAGGGTCGACAAAAGCTGACCATGGGCCTCGGCCGTCGTCTCGGCCGTCTACCACTCGGCCCAGGCACGCTCGGCGGCTGACCTTTGCTCCTCTAAGGCCTTCTCCAAGGCCTCGACATGGCTCTCTGCTTCTCCCAACTGTGTGGCACGGTCCCAAGACACCAACGCGGTCGCCTCAGCATGGCCCCTCTATTCTGTCATGGCCAACACGAGTCGAGCCCTCCGCTCCCACGCCTCTCGGATGGTTGCCAGTCTCTGAGTCCTCCACTCCTGAACCTCGTAGAGCCGTAGGTACTCCATCCAGATCCCATCTAACCCGGACATCCACAGCTCACGGGAGAAGCCGAGCCCATGTTATCCCCGGGTGCACTCCCTCAGACGCTGTCTTAGACCTTTCGGAGAAGGAAGGGGGTCACCCTGCAAGTAGCCCCGGGCTGGTTGAAGCAGAGCGGCACCCACACTCACGTCCAGTAACAGCTCAGGCAGGGAGGCAGATGTAGGCCACTCAATCCCCAGGTCCAGGGGGAAGTCGCCCGAAGCAGCCAGCACTCCAGTAGAGCCTGTGTAACCTCAACAGGCACACAAGGAAGTGAATAATACATGCAAAACTTCCTAAGATAAATGAGGTGGAAAACCTGAGAAAAGACAGGTTTTCATTCCTTACCCAGGGCAACTCTCGCCACGCTAGTGGCGTCTTCTCTCGGCGTGGGAGAAGGCAACCTCTCCTCCCCCTCGATAGCGCCACCCACCGGGGTCGGGGAGGGCAGCGAGCCCTCTACGACCCGGTCGCCTCCAGCAACCATAGGAGGGACGGGAGATTCCTCCCGGCCGCCCTCGCCTGAAGTCGACGGGCACTCCTCTCCGGACTCCAGCACTGCACATAACACAGAGGCATTATTACCCCACCATAAAGCACAAATCAATGCTAAGCAGGGAGAAGCAAAACCCCCAGGTACCTCTAGGGGTAGCCTCCATCTCATCCTCCTCAGCAGGGGAAGCCTCAGAAGAGGAAGAGCTTGAGCTCGAACCCTCCTCTATGTCCATAGATGAGCTACTCCTTCCAGAAGAGCCCGACGAAGCCTCCGACGAACTTCTGGAAGTGGCCAGACCAGAGGCCTCTACAAGTCAATAAAGCAAACGAGATTACCACATAACCTAACCTCGTGCAAAAATAATTCTCTAGTCGAGAGCTTCGAACCAGAAACTCACCAGCTAGGGCACTCCCCTCGGAGACCCCCTCAATATCGATGATCTCCTCGTCACCCCCAGCCAAAGCCACCGTAGCAGGCTCCCCCTCGTGGTTCCGGTCATATCGCGGGGAAGCTCGCCCTCCTCCAGAGGGGAAGAAGCACCTACAGCCGACACCAACAAAATCTTAACACCAAAGGATAACATAGAGCCTACTACAAGCAATGAAGCTCTCAGTAACATACTTGAAGGTCCCATGCTAGAGGACCCGATCAGTCCTACGGTGCAAGCAGACACCACTGTTGGCAAAGAAGCAAGGGGCGTCTCTGCCAGTAGCTGTGGCAGCAAGCCGGGCGCGTCCCTAGTAATAGATAGGATCGAAGCATCCGCAACTCTCGGCTCTGCCTCAAAAGAGGGGAGGGTCACCTACGGGCCAATACTGACTAACTCTTAGATCATCTCTAGAGTAGCAGTCGCGTCCTCACCTGCCAAATAACAACACAAGCACAGTTAACAACTACAGCCTAACAACTATGCGACAATGGGAGGGCGACCCTGTAAGACCCCAAATTATTTAATTGAGCCCAATATTTCTTATTAAGCTTTTATTAATTGAGAATAGAATTTTATTGAATTAATAATTGAATTTCAGATTTATTAATATTTAATTCGTTAAAAATAGTATGAGTGAAAATTCGACTACCTTAGAAAAATCTGTAAAAATAGTAAATATGTTAAGGTCGAGGTAGATAACAACTTTTCCTTCTGGCATTAAGCCATTGTAAATCCGTGGTAAGATCTATTTAGAGTTTAAACCCAAAAGTGCACACTTGTGACCTATACCTAACCCTTAGATTAAACACGAAATTCGACCTGAATACTCAACCAAATGAACTGAAATCAGTGGCAAATGGAAGGCCACAATGTAAGGAACATTTACCCTCAATCAATTTTAGGTAAACCTAGCCCCAAAACGTGCTGCCGACATAGTTTGGTCAAGTCGAGGATTTCGGCGCCGTTTCTAAACACGTAGCTTGCAGCAGCGAATACTCCCAACTCCGAAGGCTCCAGAAGCTCTATGAGCTATCAAAATGAAGCCCTACGAGTCTTCTTTCATTTGGCTACTGTGGGGTTCGCTGAAGTTTCAGATCTGGGGAGGTCTAGCTCGATTTGTGGAGGTGGGTCAGCAGGCCGTTGGCTTCTCTTCATCCTTCTTTGATCCATCGATTGAGGTAGGAATTCTCAACCAAATTTTGATCATGAGTATAGCAAGTTGTGCATCTCGTCAAGATCTATCCATTGGGACTGAAAGCCCCAATTTTCATCAGGTGTGGAGTGAGTTATCACGGGTTTTCTAAGGTGCTGTCCAAGTGTTCTTCATCCTAGGGTTTGAGTTTTCTCTCTCCGATTTGAGGTAGGATCTAACAACCAAACTCTAATTAACTTACATGAAGTAATCGGCATGTTATTATCTTTCATTTAACGTAGAAAGCCCCAAATTCCATTGAGCATGCCTCGTAAATTTTGAATTTTTGTAAGAGCATATCTAGAACATGTTTCATATAGTGTTCCTTTAAGTCAGAGCTTGATTTCAGGCTAATTTTGAGCCCTGTAACTTGATCTTCATGTAGCATATCATACATGGTTGGATTCATAATCGAGTCAGCTTTCTTTTGACACCAAAAGCCCTAAATTCCGTTGTGTATGTTAAGAGAATTGCATGATTTAGTAGAAGTGGAGAACTAGGGTTTTCATGAAATTACCATATATAAGTTGAGATTCAATCAATTTCTGTAACAATTCGTGTTTCAAAATTGTAGTTTTATGACCCTAGAATGTCTATTAATATTCCTAGATCATGTGGTTTTGATTTCAACTCAATTGGACCCCATTTGGATGAGTTTATGTGGTTTCCGGAAGCAACATTCGTTGCTGTTCTTGCAGGGGTCGACCCCAGGGGTCGACCCATTTTCCGGGCAACCCTGCAGGCCCGAGGGTCGACCCCAGGGGTCGTCCCCTCCTGTTCCTGCATGGGGGTCGACCCCAGGGGTCGACCCATTGCACAGGAATGTAGGGGTCGACCCCAGGGGTCGACCGATCTTCAGAAATTGCTGGGGTCGACCCCAGGGGTCGACCCATTTAGCTTCCAGACCCCAGTTTTTCAGGGGTCGACCCCAGGGGTCGACCCGTACACCAAAAACCCGATTTTCATCATTTTTCGACCCGAAGATGGATCCGAATCAGTGGGGAATCAACCCACTTAACTTAGACCCACTGAAATTATATTTTTGAAGAACAATTGACCTATTCATGTACCCCCCATGATTTCAAATTTGCATTGGTCCTTTCTTGCAAACATAGTACAAAACACGATGTTTACCATCTCCATTACAACACTTACATTGGTTAAATAGAAACTCACATAATTAATGATTAATGGTGTAACTAAAACCCCTGATAATGCATTCTATTTCACCGCTGTGAGAGCTTGTTCTTTACCTCGACAACTTGTTCTAGCTTGTTGGCACCTTGGCTAATACAAATGATAATGGTTAATCATGATATCTTAACTTGGTGATTAGGATTAATATGTTGATTAGTTTGTTTGATTGCTGCTGTTTTACAGTAGCGCAGCACGATTAACTCTTGTTGTGACTTGGTTTCGATCTCCTTGATGATTATACTTACCTTGAAATTCTGGAAATGAATCTCTTTCCTACTTGAAGTTGTTATTGCTACTTAGTTTAAACCTTGGAATTCTGGCCATAAACTGTGGAAGTATAGATTCGTGGGATCTTTGATCCAAAGAAATCAATGCCTGGCAAACAATTAAGGGCTCGGTCTAGTCCTGGGAAGAGCGCCCGAACACTACGTGTACCCCCGGGGAGGTGAATGACTAGGTGTGGCATTTGGCACCAGTACTTGACATGTGTTAAATCTAGGACTGTCCACTACTCTCTACATTACTTTCTACTACTTTTCACTTTCCACTCTTCACTGTTCTATACTCTACTTGTTGTTACTTTACTTGCTGATTACTTGGACGTGGAAATGAAATTACATACGTGCTTGACATGACTTGAATTGTCTTGATATGGCCAACTTTTTATCGTTATCTCCTGTAGTAAATTCTTGTCTTACCATTCTATTCATTATATTTCTTGACCTTGCAAGATCTTTGAATTTTGTTTCGTGATATCATCGTTATCTTTTTATTATTTTTATCATTTGTAGCATGACATTTTAAAATGTAATTAAACTGCTAATCACTTATACCTGTCTGTTATTTCCTACTGAGCGTTAGCTCATAGTTGTGTTTCCCCCTTTTCCAGGTTGTTCAGGTGACGCACTTACCGATGGGGAAGGGCAGGAGTGATGTCTTGAGTGTATCAGTTCTAGTGTGTTAGTAGTGTGTTATCTTACTTTTAGTTGTGTTTTGGAGAGCATTTAGTCTCAGTCATGTTATTGAGCTTTAGTGATTGATTATTCCAGTTGCATTAAGTTGAACATGAGGTTATTGTATCAGTTGTGGTTTATTAATGATCATTTAGTATTTCCATCTTGTAGCACTTGTGTATTATTTTAGATTAGTTCTCTCTCTTGCCAGCGTGTCTCTAACTGTACGTCCCGATATTTCCGCCTTGTTCGGGGAGTGACAGTTTAGTTGGTATCAGAGCCCTAGGTTTCACATTCCTAGGTTCCCTAAGTTTTAGGTTTTCTTGCATTGCATCCCAATAACCGGTATATCAAAAGGTGTTGTCCGAACGTTAGGCTACGCCTATCGGAAAGGTCGCACACTTGCGCGAGTGGTCTTCGGACCGATTACCTCCGCCAGGTACCGAGTTTTGGTCGTGTCTAGGTGCACTAGATCCCTAACCTTGTGAAAGTTTAAGACCTGACCTGTGAGATTGGGTAGAACTTGGGTTAAGTTCGTTCCTTAATCATGCTTTATCTATCTTATTGGACCTAAGTAACCTATTTCTCGTGTAGATGGCAGCTGATCGTGCTGAATGGAGGAACCTGTAGCGTACGGTTCAAGGCCTTACTCAGGCCCTTCAGCAAGTAGCTCAGGCAGGAGCGGCACAGCATGGCACCGGTGATCTATACCGGAACTTCCGAGGGATGAATCCGCCAAGGTTTGCGGGTTCGATCGACCCTGACCAAGCCGAGCACTGGCTAGATGAGATGGGGAGGATCTTTGAAGTTATGTAATGCACCAACCAGGAGCGTGTCCTTTTGTCCACATTTCAACTGGAACATGATGCACGTACTTGGTGGGATTCTATCAAGGCAACTCTCGGTGATCGGCAAGTTATGTGGGAAGAATTCGAAGAATTCTTCAACAGCAAGTATTTTTCTGATAGAGTGCAAGAGAAGAAAGCGACGGAGTTCGCGGCCCTGAAACAGCGAGGTTTGTCCGTGGCAGAGTATGAGGCTCAATTTGCACGACTTTCTCGATATGCTACACATCTCATTTCCACCGAGAAGATGAAGGCGAAGCGCTTTCTCAATGGATTGAAGCTTCATTATATCAACCAATTGGCACCGATGGAGATTTCCACGTATTCTGAGGTGGTAAGGAAAGCGCAAGTTCTGGAGGATACTCTTGAAATGACGGAGAGAATCCGTGGGAAAGGCACCAAGAAAGAATTACCTACGGGTTCCGGGAGTGTCAAACCCGGGTATACCAAGAAGAGGCCTGTTAGTGGACCTGGTTCGTGGAGCGGGTCCGGATCGTGGAAGGGCAAGACGCCGAGGCATGAAGACAAGAAGTCTGGCCCTATTGTTCCATTCAAGGGCATGTGCAACTATTGTGATCGTCCGGGTCACAAGATAGAGGAGTGCTGGCGCACGCTAGGCGCCTGTTTGCGATGTGGAAGCAAGGAGCACCGTATCCCCAATTGTCCTCTCATATCGGAGCAAGCTACACCGGCAAAACCTCTAGTCTTCAAGAAACCACAAGGCAAGCTTCAAGCTTTACATGCTGATGAAACTGGGATTTCTGATGATGGCGGACTCGTCGAAGGTACCCTTACTATAATCGATAAGCCCGCATTTGCTCTCTTTGATACTGGTGCAACACATTCTTTTATTTCACAGAGATTTGCTAAGTCATTAGCTGTGGAACCTATTTTGATGAATACTCCGTTAGAGATTTCAACCCCTATTGGCACTAGATCAACAATCCAGTATTTCTATCCTTCTAGTAAGGTGATGATTGGTGAGCAGAACTTACCAGCAGATTTGGTCTGCATGGACATGAAGGATTATGATGTAATCCTAGGAGCAGATTGGTTGGCTCGATATGAGGTTAGCGTTCACTGCAGTTCTAGCTCCGTGTCTTTTACTAGGCACCCGAGACTTTCTTTTGTGGGTGTTAAGCATCACAACTCGGTGTCACTTATCTCGGCTCTTCGAGCTGATAAGCTTTTGAGGCATGGGTGTAAGGCTTTTCTAGCCTTTGTCTGTACAACTCCTGAGCAGCAGATGGAGATTCAGGACATTTCTGTTGTCCAAGATTTTCCTGATGTCTTTCCAGAAGAACTACCAGGACTTCCGCCTGAGCGGGAAGTTATCTTTTCTATTGATCTTATTCCTGGCACATCTCCTATTTCAAAGGCTCATTATCGTATGTCTCCTGCGGAACTGCGGGAATTAAAGCAGCAGCTGATGGAATTACTCGAGAAGGGTTTTATACGTCCTAGTACTTCTCCTTGGGGAGCCCCTGTACTATTTGTCAGGAAGAAAGATGGTTCGATGAGGCTGTGCATTGATTATCGGCAATTGAACCAGCAGACTGTCAAGAATAGATATCCATTGCCGAGGATTGACGAACTATTTGACCAGATAGCAGGAGCTCAATATTTTTCTAAGATCGATCTTCGACCTGGATATCACCAGTTGCGGATTAAGGAAGAGGATATTTATAAAACGGCTTTCCGCAGCAGGTATGGTCATTTTGAGTTTGTCGTTATGCCTTTTGGTCTAACGAATTTGTAGATCTCTTTTAAAATCCACTTAAAAGAAATATCAATAAAAAAATGATAACAATTATAAGCATGAGCACGAGGTGCTAAGGGGAGTGTGTGTGATCGCCAGAGACGCGAGGGTCTCAAGTGGAGATTATATGGGGAGATGATCGCAAAATACCTCAAAAGATGCGGGGATGTGAGTGCTTCCTTTCTCTTCAAATCGGCCGGCCGATGAAGAGAGTTCTTACTTTTATTACCCTTGCAAAAATAGACACAAACACCACAAAAGAATTGAATTAGAACATGGTGTGTAGTATCAAATCCATAGTAAATAGATGAGCATGCAAATACAATTAAGACACACCTTGTGGGTGGTTGGCCCTTAAACCCCTATACAAAGAGGGTGGGAGATATATGATGAATGTAAAATAGAATAAGGGGAGAGAGTGCAAATGTGCACTAAAAGAGATACTCAACGTAGTTGAGTTTGAAAAATAATGAGAATGATGATGTAGTATGCATGCGTGTGAACTAAACAGAGGAATAGAAATAAGAAGATAAAGGGAAAGGAGCCTGTGATGCGGCTTTGATTTTCGATTGGGAGAAGTCTTCCAAGGGGATGAAGATGTAAAACACTTGATGAAGCAATGGAGCCTCTCCTTAGCCGAGCAACAGCAACCTGCGAAGGAAAATAAAAAGGAAAACAAAGCCAAAGAAAATAAAACAGAACCAGAAGAAGAACTGAGGGAGCAACAGAAGAAGACAGCGGAGGGGAAGGAAGGGGGAAGAGTCCAACCGGTTAACAGAGCTCGGAAGCTCTATTAATAAGATAGAAAAAGGGATAAGAAGGAAAGAGTCCAAATGTAAGGAAAGATAAGAACGGGCAAGAGCCCAAAGAGGGGAGGATAAGACTGGGCAAGAGTCCAAACGAAGCAGGGATTCTCTGGGGAAAGGCTGCGTTTGTTCGGAACACAAAAATGAAACACGACCTTGACAAAGGCATCAATTCAAGAATTGACGACCTGCCAAATGGCGTCTTTTAAAAACACGACTTAGATTAGGGCGTTAATTCAAAAATCAAATTTTAGAATTTATTTAAAAATTGTGAAACACGTCTGAGTCAAAGGCGTTAATTAAAACACGCCTTAACCAAGGACGTTAATTCAAAATATTCAAAATAGGGCCATTTTTCATTTCTCAATATTATTTTCTCATTTTTTAGGTGGAGGTGCATCTCGTCGCCCTGTTTCCAACGACTATTTTTGCGAATTTTTCTGACACCCGGAAGGCCACCAAATCACCTCTTAAACGGGGTTAAAATAATATTAAAATATTCGATTTGAAAGTCACGCCCTTACATACGGTGTTATTCAATTTTTGATTTTTTTATTCTTTTCCAATTCAAAATAACGTCCATGGTTAAGTCGTTAATTCTCAAAAAAATTGAAAAATTCCCAAAAAATCTAGAAAAATGGAAATTTGAAAGAATGGACGCCCTCCAATATAGTCGTTATTTTTTTAAGAAACGCCTATGTTTAAGTCGTTATTTAAAAGACGCCCCACGTCAAGTCGTTATTTCTAAAAATAGAGAAAAATGCCCAAAAAAATCAGAAAAATCTAGGAAAAATAGGAAAAAATAGGAAAAGAGAGAAAAAAGGGAGAAATCCAAGAAAAGTGGGGAAAACCACTCAAATAGAACTAATTTGAGTGTCAAATTGGGGCATTACAAGGAAATATGAGATGTACTCACAATAACGTCAATTTTGGCGTGTCTACAGCTGCCCCGCCTTGGCGTCTGCTTTGCAAGGGAGCAGAGCAAACTGAAAAGTAGATGCCAAGGTGTGATGAGACACGCAATCAACATCACTTGATGAGAATGAAATCAAAAGCACGAGATGAAGTAAATCTCGGGAAATCCAACGAAATCAACAATGTTTGGATAAAATGGGGAGATGTGCACGAGGGCACGAAGGAGAATGATCAACTTCCAGCGCGGTGGAAGTACCTCAGGTCACAAACCTGTAGGTTTCACCATTGGGGAGCGGTTACCAGCTAATATGGACGTGCTGCAGCCAAGGTGGATCAAGGGAAAGGAGATAAAATAAGATGATAAAAATCCAAACAAGGAGCTTTCGAGAAAATGACCCAAAACAGCGACAAAACGAACTGAGGACTCAATTCGGCATGGAATATCTCATATTGAAGATTAAGATCAATTCAACCCTCAAAACAGCTTATCAGAATGATTTTTCAATAATTGTTTCAAATTCCTACATGAATGCATGCTGGGTTTAAAGGGAAAAATAAAACAAATGAAAATATAAGATAATCAAGGATAATATTGTTAAGCTATCCAGACTGAGTCAAGAAACTGATTTCTGCGAGCTGATACTAAGCCGAAGCCCGTTTATCCGCGCACCAACTCGTAAAAGGGAACCATCGTCCTCAGTCTTGGACGGCTCAACGGCCTATCCGTGTGACTAAGATGCCTCTGGAATCATCATCGTTTTTGATGAAGGGGAACTCAAATTCCACATTTACCAAAGCCACAAGGTCCTTGATACAATCTAGTAACGTATGTAACATATAGTAGAATGCATACAGGGAGATGGTGATATCAATAAGCATGGGAACTGAGAAATGAGCTGCAAGCACCGTGTGACTTTGAGTGATGATGCCCTGCCGGCGGGACCAAGAGCCTCTTCCTGCGCTCAAAAATCCATTAGCCAAGATATAACAAGCAATGAATAAGGCATTTAATCATAGCATGCATAGCATGAATCAAAGCAACCAATCATAGCATATATCATGAATAGCATAAGTCAAATTATGGCATAGCAAAGCATCATTATTTGTTGTTTGTCATGAGGATGACAATCTGGCTAATCAAGTTTTGGAGTTAAATAATCAGGATCTGATAATGCCCATCGGCGGAGTAATCAGATGAAACGAGCAGGAGTTGATTGAAAGATTTGGAGATGAATAATCATGAGATATGATAATCAGAATGATATAGGGAGATGATGCCCCTGGGTGGCATGTCATGAGAATATTGGGAAGAATCAATAGATTGATAGCAATGAGTGGAAATAGGACTCATCCCGTGCTCTTGGTCTTTGTAAAGCTGTTCCTGCAAAACACCATCAGAAAATACAATGCAAATTTTTTTGGATTTTGGAAATATGCAAATTTTTATGAGTTTTGAAAATATTTGAATTTTTATGAATTTTGAAAAATATTTGAATTTTTATTATGAATTTTGAAAGTATTCAATTTTTTGTTTGATTTTGCTCAGGAAATATTCAATTTTTTGTGGATTTTGGTTTAGACATTGTTAATGCAGCATCAAAGGGTTGTTTTTGAACCACTGGCTAGGGGTCCTAGTTCCTTCCCTTTTCGCTAAAATTACCCAAAGCTAGACGTGCATTGAAAGTGGCATCCTATAACCGACCGTCTTTGATTAACGGTGCCCCTACCAAGGCCATACCCGAGAAACATTCGGTCTTGGAGGGAGAAGAGAAGAATAATTGGGGATAAACTTTGTGCATGATGGGAGATATCAAGACTTGAATTCCTTCCAAGGTGTTCCCTTCAAAGAGGTAGTCTGTTGTGCCGGGGCTTTGTGCCTTTAATTTTTAGACCCTTGACATGCATACGACCAGGGTTTTCCCTGCGGGGACTTTGCCACTCTTGACATGCCATAATTCTCAATTTTGCTTTTATCGAGATTTTGACTTGATTTGATTTTCATAATAGCCCTTTTGGCGAAATGTATATCATGAAATTCATATAATTTGGGTCAAGACTGCCCCTATTTGAGACTCCTCTCGTATTGGGGATTACCAAGGTTGGTCATCTCATCCGTCAACCTCTTGCCCCTGTATGCGGCCGAGTAAAGAAGAGAAAAGACTTTCAGATATACTCATGGCATGGCCAAGGTAGCAACGGTGTTTTACCAAAGGAGCCGGCTAAGGACGCCGTGAAGTGTGTGAGGTGCCCAGCTGAAGGTTACTCTTAACAAGCAGGGAGAGAACGTTGAATTCCCAGCGTGGGGTTCTTATTACCAAAGTGCTGCATAAGCAAGGCTAAAGACTTTTTTTTTAAAAAAAAAAATGAGAATTCAAAAGTTTAAGATAAAGGTTTAAAAACATCACTCTTAATCCTGCTAAGAAGCACTTTCTTTTGAAAATCATGCGTGAAGAAACGAGGAAATGATATGAAAAATGTATACTTATGCCAATATGTTACCTTGCAACCTTTGTAGAAGCAGCTGTCAGAGGCGAGGTTGATCATCGTGGGATTTGTCCTCTTTGGCAGTCAAAAGGATTGGAAGCAAAAGATTTTGGGAGTGACTTAACAAGAATGAGTGGTGCTCAAACCAGACTCAGACGAATAAGGAGAAAAGGAAAAGAGGCGAGGGCTAGAACTCCCTCACTAAGGCACGGAGACCCTGATCACATGGAACAGTCTACAGAAGAAGCGGAAAATCAAGAAGAGGGGTGAGGACTAAAGCCTCGGAAGCAATGGGAGAAAGGGCAGATGCCCAAGGCAGTGGATGTGGAAGAAGTTGGGTCAGACCCAGAATTAGGAGGAATCAGAAGAAGAAATTGGTAGATGGAAAGAGGTGGATCCGGAGGGTCCGGAGGCAGAGGAGGAGAATCATGATAGGAGGAATCCGGAGGCTCCGGAGGAATATTGAAAGAAGGGATGCGATGCCCTGGGGAGAAATAGGGAAAAAGATGATGGAAAAGGAAGAAGAAAATGAAGGATGTGATGTCCCGGAGGAGCAGAAAGATGAATCGGAAGAAAGATGGAGGGTCCGGAGGTTCCGGGGGAATAAGGTGGAAAGGGACGCGATGCCCTAGAAGATGGTAGAGAGAATAAGATGGAGAATCCGGAGGTTCCGGAGGAAGCAAATGGAAAGGGACGCGATGCCCTGAAAGGACAAGGGAAGAATCCGGAGGTTCCGGAGGAAGAGGATGAGAAGGGGCGCGATGCCCGAGGGGAAAGTCCGGAGATTTCGGAGGAGGAAAGTGGAAAGGGGCGCGATGCCCAAGGGAAAAGTCCGGAGATTCCGGAGGAATAAGATGGAAAGGGGCGCGATGCCCTGGGGAAAGTGAAAGAAATGAAAGAGAGAAATCTGGAGGTTCCGGAGGAATGGAATCAGAAAGGGCGTGATGCCCGAAGAAGAGGGCTAAAATCCCTGGAGGTTCCAGGGAGATAGCAGGAAAGGGGACGCGATGTCCCAAGGAGAGTGAATTAAAGAAAGATGAAGATGAATAGGATGAGAAATGCGGAATATCCGGAGGTACCGGAAGGCGGGGAAGATACGGGTTTGGAAACCCGGGAAGCAGGAAGTGCAAATGTGTGCAATGATGATGCAGTGGATGCAATGAATGCATGAATGCAACAGAATGCATAAAATGCAAAGGATACGAAGAATGTGAAGGGCGAGAAGATGAGATCCTCCTCCTAACCCTGGGAATGGCCCATGAAAAAGATGTGATAAAAATGGATGAATAAAAGGTGGAACAAATAGGGGACGGCCCCTTAGCACCAAGATAACTGCCCCTCCACGGCAGTGAAAGTGTATAGCCAATTGGCCCAATAAAAGGAGCTTCAATAAGTGGCAACCCCCTTTGATGGCAAAGATCAACAATGTGAGGGAGTTGGAGAGTTGGAACGGGAAGCATCGTGTTGCCCATTGAATGTGGTATATATGGAAAGTTGAGCAAAATGGGCATTCGCCCCTTGTAAGGAATAATGAATTCGGAATTTGGAAATTGGAACAAGGGGTGCCCTGCCCGGCCCTTAGACGGCATCAACGCCTGGCATGGCGGCGACTTGACTTCTTCGGCCGTGATTGGCACAATAACCCGGATTGGCATCCGGAAAACAAATTCTTGCGTCTTGAATAGCGCGGCCAAATCATTGCTGCCCGGCTCTTGATCATCTTCGGCACATGTGCTTGTAGAAGGCCCCCCATTCCGAGTAGTAGAGGGAGGTGAAGCGGAGGCGGAGGGCTCCATGGATGGGGAAGATATAAGGGGAGGTGTTGGAGAAAGGATAAGTGGAGGCTCAAACACGTCGAGTTTCTCCCTCTGCTCGGAAGCAGTTGGGATTGGCTCGAGTGCAAAAAGGGGTGAATCCTGCTCAGGATTAGCCACGGGTAAGGGTAAAGGGTTAAATGGTGGAATAGGCAAAGTGGGTTTTAAAGGGATAATGGAAGGCCGAGGTGGCGGTAATGGGAGGCTAATTGGGGAAGGTTTAATGGTGGACTCAATGGAGGCCGATGGTGCGAAGGTTAATATAATTGGTGGAGGTTTAATGGAAGGTTCAGGGGAGGTTGATGATATGAAGGTTGATGTAACTAGGGGAGGTATAACTAGTGGGGGTTTAATGGCAGGTTCAGGGATAGGAGGAGACTCAAGAGGTGCCAACGTGGGCGATTGGAGTATCGACCCATCATCGTAACACCAATTAGTCTCGTAAATGGGGGTTGGATCGGGGACGGTGGTTTCATCCTGAGCAGGAGGTTCATCAAATGATAATGGGGGGAGAGGGAAATTAAGGAAACTCGGAAGGGGTGCCTGCGGAGCTTCATCATCATCGTACACTGCCTCGGATTCTTCAAATGCCGGCCCCTGCTTGCTTGAAATGCCGAAGTCATAATCATCCCTCCTATCCTTCCATTCATTCTCCATCTTCGTAATATCATCCAAGAAAGCATGAAGAGGATTGACCGGAGTAGGAGGAGCCGTGACCCTCTTTAATTGTTCCTCCATCAAAGTGATTTTATCGAGAAGAGACTGTTGGAGGGGTGTAACTTGAGCAACCGAGGGTTGGCAGGGCCTTGAAGGAGGGGTGGCATAAAAAGGCCGTGGAGGGGAGTTAACGGGATGACCCGCAGAAGAACTCGGATGGGCCGGATTGCAAGGAACAAATGGGCCTTGGGGCCGTGTTGGAGGAATAGAAGGAGGCGGGTGTTGGGCCACCCGAGTAGAATGAATAGGGGAGGTAACTGGGGGATGGGCCACCCGAGTATGATTGGAAGGAGGTGGGTGATGGGCCACCCGAATAGAATTGGAAGGAGGTGGGTGATGTGGGTGATGGGCCACCCGAATAGAATTGGAAGGAGGTGGGTGATGGGCCACCCGAATAGAATTGGAAGGAGGTGGTGATGAAGGAGATGCACCCTCAATAGCGGCCTTAAGGGCTTGGATCTGTTGAGGGGTGAGATGATCTAATGCATGCAAAATCTGGGAGACCTTCTCATCATTGGGACGAGAGGGTCTAATAGGAATAGTGGCCTGAAATTGAGTATGGGGACCATGAGAATGGACATTGCCCATGGGCTGGGCATGACCATAAGAGTGAGAATGTGGTCCCTTGGAGAGATGGCGAGAATTATGTTGAACATGTTGAAGGTGAGGATTATAAGATGTGCTAGGTTGTATATCCTCATGAATTGAATTGAACATGTTGTTTTGTTTATCAAAGTAAGGCATTACGCAATCCAAATAATGTGCAAACAATTTGTAAAGAAACACACAAGTTGGAATGGTTACCTTGATTTTTATTTGTTTGAACCTTGGTGAATTAAGGATTTTAGCAAAGTTTGGAATGATTCACACAAGGGGGGAACCTAGTTTCAATATGATTTGAACTTCAATGCCAACTAGGGATCCTCTCTCACCGTATAGGCCAACTAACTCGGGACTTCAAAAGGGTACAACCTGCCCGGCGTCCGTGAGGGAATCCACGGGTGCGGGGACTTACGGAGGCTTGGAAAAGGGATTTCCGGTCCAAAGAGACGGAATGCTCAATGGAGGGTCGTCCCGATTCCAAGAGGGTGTGTGGATCCTAATGAAGAGGAGGGGGGCTCCCAAACCAAAATGTAAATATGAATGCAGCAGGGAAAATCAAGCTAATCACAGCAAATGATCAATCAATAAAGATAAGCATGAATCATGATGAAAAATCACAGCCGGGAGGGCTCTGTAAACCCACAGTAAAAACACGCTCTGGCAGGGGGCGCTACTAAAAAAGGGCACGACGGTGTGACTGTCGTGAATCAAAGCGAGGGGCCCAGGGCAGGGTGAGACACACCTTAGAGTGAGGCGTTACCAATAAAAGGACGCCCTTTCCAGCGGGCGTCAAATCAAAAGAAACGCCTGAACGGGAGGCGCTAATCAACAAAGAAACGCCCTGTGGTAGGGCGTTAACTCACAGAGCAGGTAAATAACGTAGGGCAATGTGATAAAGATGCCCGTGGGGGAGGCGTTAATCAAAGATAACCCGCCCTGCGTGAAGGCGTTATAAATAAAAGACGCCCCTGAGAGGGGCGTGAATTCTTTCAAACCTCCACGGCCAGCAACCAATGAAAACACTCACAGTCACATAAATAAGGCAATCAACAGGATATAAGCATGCTCATCAAAAAACTTTAAATAAGTGGAAATTTTTAAAGAAAAATCAACAAACTGACAAATCACTTAGGGAAGAGTGCAAAACCAATGGAGGGTGCCCGAGGGGCACAAAAGGGAGACGCACCGAGGGTGCAATAGGGGAGACGGCACACGCGGGTGCCTAAGGGGAAAGGGGTAATAAACAAAGAACACAAAAGTGTCCCACTGTGATCGCCAATTTGTAGATCTCTTTTAAAATCCACTTAAAAGAAATATCAATAAAAAAATGATAACAATTATAAGCATGAGCACGAGGTGCTAAGGGGAGTGTGTGTGATCGCCAGAGACGCGAGGGTCTCAAGTGGAGATTATATGGGGAGATGATCGCAAAATACCTCAAAAGATTCGGGGATGTGAGTGCTTCCTTTCTCTTCAAATCGGCCGGCCGATGAAGAGAGTTCTTGCTTTTATTACCCTTGCAAAAATAGACACAAACACCACAAAAGAATTGAATTAGAACATGGTGTGTAGTATCAAATCCATAGTAAATAGATGAGCATGCAAATACAATTAAGACACACCTTGTGGGTGGTTGGCCCTTAAACCCCTATACAAAGAGGGTGGGAGATATATGATGAATGCAAAATAGAATAAGGGGAGAGAGTGCAAATGTGCACTAAAAGAGATACTCAACGTAGTTGAGTTTGAAAAATAATGAGAATGATGATGTAGTATGCATGCGTGTGAACTAAACAGAGGAATAGAAATAAGAAGATAAAGGGAAAGGAGCCTGTGATGCGGCTTTGATTTTCGATTGGGAGAAGTCTTCCAAGGGGATGAAGATGTAAAACACTTGATGAAGCAATGGAGCCTCTCCTTAGCCGAGCAACAGCAACCTGCGAAGGAAAATAAAAAGGAAAACAAAGCCAAAGAAAATAAAACAAAACCAGAAGAAGAACTGAGGGAGCAACAGAAGAAGACAGCGGAGGGGAAGGAAGGGGGAAGAGTCCAACCGGTTAACAGAGCTCGGAAGCTCTATTAATAAGATAGAAAAAGGGATAAGAAGGAAAGAGTCCAAATGTAAGGAAAGATAAGAACGGGCAAGAGCCCAAAGAGGGGAGGATAAGACTGGGCAAGAGTCCAAACGAAGCAGGGATTCTCTGGGGAAAGGCTGCGTTTGTTCGGAACACAAAAATGAAACACGACCTTGACAAAGGCGTCAATTCAAGAATTGACGACCTGCCAAAGGGCGTCTTTTAAAAACACGACTTAGATTAGGGCGTTAATTCAAAAATCAAATTTTAGAATTTATTTGAAAATTGTAAACACGTCTGAGTCAAAGGCGTTAATTAAAACACGCCTTAACCAAGGACGTTAATTCAAAATATTCAAAATAGGGCCATTTTTCATTTCTCAATATTATTTTCTCATTTTTTAGGTGGAGGTGCATCTCGTCGCCCTGATTCCAACGACTATTTTTGCGAATTTTTCTGACACCCGGAAGGCCACCAAATCACCTCTTAAACGGGGTTGAAAATAATATTAAAATATTCGATTTGAAAGTCACGCCCTTGCATACGGCGTTATTCAATTTTTGATTTTTTTTATTCTTTTCCAATTCAAAATAACGCCCATGATTAAGTCGTTAATTCTCAGAAAATTCCGAAAAATTCCCAAAAAAATCTAGAAAAATGGAAATTTGAAAGAATGGACGCCCTCCAATATAGTCGTTAATTTTTTAAGAAACGCCCATGTTTAAGTCGTTATTTAAAAGACACCCCACGTCAAGCCGTTATTTCTAAAAATAGAGAAAAATGCCCAAAAAAATCCAGAAAAATCCAGGAAAAATAGGAAAAAATAGGAAAAGAGAGAAAAAAGGGAGAAATCCAAGAAAAGTGGGGAAAACCACTCAAATAGAACTAATTTGAGGGTCAAATTGGGGCATTACAAGGAAATATGATATGTACTCACAATAACGTCAATTTTGACGTGTCTACAGAATGCACCAGTAACTTTCATGCAGTTGATGAACGATGTTTTTCGGCCCTATCTTGATCAGCGGGTCGTGGTATTTATTGATGACATCTTGATCTATTCCAAGAGTGAATTGGAGCATGTTGAACACCTGAGGATGACATTGCAACTGTTGAGAGATCATCAACTTTATGCCAAGATTAGTAAGTGTGAGTTCTGGCTACAAGAAGTGTCCTTTCTCGGACATATTATCACCAAGGAAGGTATTTCAGTTGATCCTTCGAAGATTGAGGCAGTGAAGAATTGGGAGCAGCCTACTAGTGCAACTGAAATCAGAAGTTTCCTAGGCCTGGCAGGCTATTACCGAAGATTTATTCAAGATTTCTCCAAGATTGCAGTACCTTTGACAAGATTAACCCGCAAGGAGAATAAGTTTGATTGGTCAGATGATTGTCAGCGAAGCTTTCAGACTCTGAAGGAGTGTTTGACTACTGCACATGTTTTGGCTTTACCTTCTGGTGAAGGAGGATTTGTTGTTTATACTGATGCTTCAGGTATTGGCTTAGGCTGTGTACTCATGCAGCATGGGAAGGTGATTGCCTATTCCTCTAGGCAGTTGAGGAAGCACGAAGATAATTATCCTGTTCATGATTTGGAACTTGCTGCAGTCGTGTTTGCTTTGAAGATATGGAGGCATTACTTATATGGAGAAACCTTTACAGTGTTTTCAGATCATAAGAGTTTGAAGTATTTATTTTCTCAGAAGGAACTCAACATGAAGCAGCGGAGATGGTTGGAGTACTTGAAAGACTTCGACTTCTCGATTGAGTATCATCCTGGCAAAGGTAATGTTGTGGCAGATGCATTAAGCCGGAAGCCAGTAGCTAGATTGTCAAGTCTCATGTTACAAGAATGGAGGTTGTTGGAACAATTATCCAGTCTAGATCTTAATATTGACAATGATCGGGTCATGATTGCTCAGATCCAACTTAAGCCCGAATTGTTGATGGAAATCAAGTCCTTGCAAGAAAATGATCCCGAGTTGGTAGAGATCAAGGGAAACTTGAGCAGCAGACCTGACTTCATGTTGGCCAATGATGGTAGATTATTATTTAAAGGCAGAACTTGTGTCCCGGATGAGGCTACAATAAAGAACAAAATTCTTGAGGAAGCTCATAGATCCAGATATACCATTCATCCTGGAGGCACTAAGATGTACCGAGATTTGAAAAGGTCCTTTTGGTGGCCGAATATGAAAAGAGAAGTTGCAGATTTTGTGAGCAGATGCTTGGTATGTCAGCAAGTTAAGGCCGAACATTTCAGACCAGCAGGGAAATTGAAACCACTCGACATACCCCAATGGAAGTGGGAAAGTATTGGCATGGATTTCATTATGGGTCTACCTATGACTCGTGGTGGATTTGATGCGATATGGGTGATTGTCGATCAATTGACAAAGTCGGCTCATTTCTTACCAATTAAGTCCAAGTGGACGATTGATGTATTGGCTGCTTTGTATATAAAGGAAGTGGTGAGATTGCATGGTATTCCAGTGAATATAGTATCTGATCGAGACCCCAGATTTACTTCACATTTCTGGAAGGGACTGCAAGAGTCTTTGGGTACTCGTCTGAATTTCAGTACTGCTTTTCATCCACAGACAGATGGACAGACTGAAAGAACCAATCAGATAGTGGAAGATATGCTGCGAGCTTGCATGATTGATTTCGGTGGTAATTGGAGTGAGCATTTGGCATTAATTGAATTCGCCTACAATAACAGCTATCAGTCTAGTATTCAGATGGCTCCTTTTGAAGCACTATATGGTAGAAGTTGTCGTTCCCCGTTGTGTTGGGACGAGGTAGGTGAGAAACAGTGGCTTGGACCAGATCTTGTTTCGGAATCATCACAGAACATCCATGTTATCCGAGACCGGTTACAAGTAGCCCAGTCAAGACAGAAGAGTTATGCCGACAACAGAAGGAGAGTATTGGAATTTCAGGTTGGCGAGCATGTGTTCTTAAAGGTCTCTCCGACGAGAGGGATCCGAAGATTTGGCATTCATGGCAAGCTGAGTCCGAGGTACATTGGTCCATTCGAGATTCTAGATAGAGTGGGAGAGGTGGCATATAGACTGGCTTTACCACCGTATTTGTCTGGCATACACAACGTTTTCCATGTGTCTATGTTGCGGAAATATGTGTACGATCCCACTCATATCATTCAGCAGGTGGATTTTGAACTGAAGGAAGATTTGACCTATGAGGAAAGACCTGTCAAGATTCTGGACCGGAAGCAACAATAACTCCGGAATCGTTCGATACCGATGGTCAAGATTCAGTGGAGTCGGCATGGGACCGAAGAAGCTACATGGGAGTCTGAAGAGACTATGCGAAAGCGGTATCCCGATCTATTCTAGGTGAGCGATCTTTTTCTACTCTCAGTTTTAGTGCAGTGAATTTGGAGGACCAAATTCCTTTAAGTAAGGGAGGGTGTAAGACCCCAAATTATTTAATTGAGCCCAATATTTCTTATTAAGCTTTTATTAATTGAGAATAGAATTTTATTGAATTAATAATTCAATTTCGGATTTATTAATATTTAATTCGTTAAAAATAGTATGAGTGAAAATTCGACTACCTTAGAAAAATCTGTAAATATAGTAAATATGTTAAGGTCGAGGTAGATAACAACTTTTCCTTCTGGCATTAAGCCATTGTAAATCCGTGGTAAGATCTATTTAGAGTTTAAACCCAAAAGTGCACACTTGTGACCCATACCTAACCCTTAGATTAAAACACGAAATTCGACCTGAATACTCAACCAAATGAACTGAAATCAGTGGCAAATGGAAGGCCACAATGTAAGGAACATTTACCCTCAATCAATTTGAGGTAAACCGAGCCCCAAAACGTGCTGCCGACATAGTTTGGTCAAGTCAAGGATTTCGGCGCCGTTTCTAAACACGTAGCTTGCAGCAGCGAATACTCCCAACTCCGAAGACTCTAGAAACTCTATGAGCTATCAAAATGAAGCCCTACGAGTCTTCTTTCATTTGGCTGCTGTGGGGTTCGCTGAAGTTTTAGATCTGGGGAGGTCTAGCTCGATTTGTGGAGGTGGGTCAGCAGGCCGTTGGCTTCCCTTCATCCTTCTTTGATCCATCGATTGAGGTAGGAATTCTCAACCAAATTTTGATCATGAGTATAGCAAGTTGTGCATCTCGTCGAGATCTATCCATTGGGACTGAAAGCCCCAATTTTCATCAGGTGTGGAGTGAGTTATCACAGGTTTTCTAAGGTGCTGTCCAAGTGTTCTTCATCCTAGGGTTTGAGTTTTCTCTCTCCGATTTGAGGTAGGATCTAACAACCAAACTCTAATTAACTTACATGAAGTAATCGGCATGTTATTATCTTTCATTTAACGTAGAAAGCCCCAAATTCCATTGAGCATGCCTCGTAAATTTTGAATTTTTGTAAAAGCATATCTAGAACATGTTTCATATAGTGTTCCTTTAAGTCAGAGCTTGATTTCGGGCTAATTTTGAGCCCTGTAACTTGATCTTCATGTAGCATATCATACATGGTTGGATTCATAATCGAGTCAGCTTTCTTTTGACACACAAAGCCCTAAATTCCGTTGTGTATGTTAAGAGAATTGCATGATTTAGTAGAAGTGGGTCAGGAACTAGGGTTTTCATGAAATTACCATAGATAAGTTGAGATTCAATCAATTTCTGTAACAATTCGTGTTTCAAAATTGTAGTTTTATGACCCTAGAATGTCTATTAATATTCCTAGATCATGTGGTTTTGATTTCAACTCAATTGGACCCCATTTGGATGAGTTTATGTGGTTTCCGGAAGCAACATTCGTTGCTGTTCTTGCAGGGGTCGACCCCAGGGGTCGACCCGTTTTCTGGGCAACCCTGCAGGCCCGAGGGTCGACCCCAGGGGTCGTCCCCTCCTGTTCCTGCATGGGGGTCGACCCCAGGGGTCGACCCATTGCACAGGAATGTAGGGGTCGACCCCAGGGGTCGACCCATCTGAAGGAAATGGTGGGGGTCGACCCCAGGGGTCGACCCATCTTCAGAAATTGCTGGGGTCGACCCCAGGGGTCGACCCATTCAGCTTCCAGACCCCAGTTTTTCAGGGGTCGACCCCAGGGGTCGACCCGTACACCAGAAACCCGATTTTCATCATTTTTCGACCCGAAGATGGATCCGAATCAGTGGGGAATCAACCCATTTAACTTAGACCCACTGAAATTATATTTTTGAAGAACAATTGACCTATTCATGTACCCCCCTTGATTTCAAATTTGCATTGGTCCTTTCTTGCAAACATAGTACAAAACACGATGTTTACCATCTCCATTACAACACTTACATTGGTTAAATAGAAACTCACATAATTAATGATTAATGGTGTAACTAAAACCCCTGATAATGCATTCTATTTCACCGCTGTGAGAGCTTGTTCTTTACCTCGACAACTTGTTCTAACTTGTTGGCACCTTGGCTAATACAAATGATAATGGTTAATCATGATATCTTAACTTGGTGATTAGGATTAATATGTTGATTAGCTTGTTTGATTGCTGCTGTTTTACAGTAGCGCAGCACGATTAACTCTTGTTGTGACTTGGTTTCGATCTCCTTGATGATTATACTTACCTTGAAATTCTGGAAATGAATCTCTTTCCTACTTGAAGTTGTTATTGCTACTTAGTTTAAACCTTGGAACTCTGGCCATAAACTGTGGAAGTCTAGATTCGTGGGATCCTTGATCCAAAGAAATCAATGCCTGGCAAACAATTAAGGGCTCAGTCTAGTCCTGGGAAGAGCGCCCGAACACTACGTGTACCCCCGGGGAGGTGAATGACTAGGTGTGGCATTTGGCACCAGTACTTGACATGTGTTAAATCTAGGACTGTCCACTACTCTCTACATTACTTTCTACTACTTTTCACTTTCCACTCTTCACTGTTCTATACTCTACTTGTTGTTACTTTACTTGCTGATTACTTGGATGTGGAAATGAAATTACATACGTGCTTGACATGACTTGAATTGTCTTGATATGGCCAACTTTTTATCGTTATCTCCTGTAGTAAATTCTTGTCTTACCATTCTATTCATTATATTTCTTGACCTTGCAAGATCTTTGAATTTTGTTTCGTGATATCATCGTTATCTTTTTATTGTTTTTATCATTTGTAGCATGATATTTTAAAATGTATTTAAACTGTTAATCACTTATACCTGTCTGTTATTTCCTACTGAGCGTCAGCTCATAGTTGTGTTTCCCCCTTTTCCAGGCTGTTCAGGTGACGCACTTACCGATGGGGAAGGGCAGGAGTGATGTCTTGAGTGTATCAGTTCTAGTGTGTTAGTAGTGTGTTATCTTACTTTTAGTTGTGTTTTGGAGAGCATTTAGTCTCAGTCATGTTATTGAGCTTTAGTGATTGATTATTCCAGTTGCATTAAGTTGAACATGAGGTTATTGTATCAGTTGTGGTTTGTTAATGATCATTTAGTATTTCCATCTTGTAGCACTTGTGTATTATTTTAGATTAGTTCTCTCTCTTGCCAGCGTGTCTCTAACTGTACGTCCCGATATTTCCGCCTTGTTCGGGGCGTGACAGACCCTCTCCATAGCAATTCAACACTTACCCGGGGCATCCTGGGTCGCTATCGGCTCCTGCCCCCCAGCTGGCAGAGGCGCTTCACCCTGTGCCTCGGAAGAAGCCCCGATCTCCAACATCTTAGCCACTCCTGCATGATACCGGTAGTTATGTCAGTCTCCAAAACCAAACATAGCCGTGACAAGGATGTGCCTGGTCTCAGAAGTCTCTACCTGGCTGGGTGCTCTTTGGAGCCTTCCATGACTCAAAGTCGAGAAAAGTCTCAATGTTAGGGGCAGCCTCGTCCATCAAACAAAGGAACCCCTCCACATCTATCTCACATTCGACCCCGCCGTCAGATAACGGGTCGACCTCCTGGGGCGGCGAGAAAGCCACGTCTGCCCCAGTCTCCAGTGGAGCTACAAAACACAAATCCATCAATATGGGCTTAGTCAACCATCATGGCTAAACCAATAAGAAATCAAAAGGCAAACACGGTACTTACTCAGAGCCGGCTATGCCTCAACATGTTCGCCAATCGCGGGTCCCCGAGAAGACTCGCCAGTCTCCCCTGCTCCGGTTTCTACCCGGGGACGCTTTCATCGGGGCTGGAGATCCCCATCCCCATCCCCGGAAGATGTCTCTGTAGAAGGGTGATCCTCATTCGCCGAAGAGCCTGACAATAAACAACCACATAAAATGCCTCAGTCATATAGAACAACAAAGCAGAGGCAACAGACTCTAGAAGAAGTCTTACCTGTGGCCTCAAAGGGTGTTAACGGCAGAGGAACCAACTGCTCTGGCTTCAAACCCACAACCCATGTAGCCTTCGCAACCGCCACCTTCACATCCCTCAGGGTATAGGCGCACTCAATGAGGAACACGAGCTCCATGGGCCCAGCCGACCAGATCGCATGGGCAATGTGGCGCCTCCAGTCATCAACCACCGTGTCCGCAAAGCTCCCCTCAGGGAGCACTCGATCCAAGGAGCCCTTCTTCCCGAACCCGCCGTCGACCAGAAATTGAGTCCACCAACTCCTCAGTGCCCTCGATCGGGATGTCCTAGCTCCAGCACCTTTCGGCGCCGGTCGCGCCTGCCTGAGCTGCTTTAGGGCCCCACCGCCGCCTCGTCCCACCGACGTCGAGCCCCGACTGCTCCGGGGCGCCTACTGTACCAACCGCTCTACCTCCTGGCGAATCTGGGAAAGGCGAGTCCGCAAGTACTCATCGTCTAATGGAATGGGAGGCAGATCCTCCCTCAAAAGTCGGTCCTCCTCGGCTTTCCGAATCACCGAGGCCTTCTGCCGATACATGTGGCTGTGCTCGAACCACCACCTGGCGTAATGGACGTCGAACCATCCCCTACGTCCCGGCCCAGGTGTCGGCAGCCGCTCAGGCTCCTGACGACAATAGAAGTCCCACCACGCTGCAGCCAGCAAGTGGGTATCCCGGCCTCTGTACTGCCGGCCCGCTAAAGGGAACTCCTGGTTCAGCGGGATTCCCTAGTCGTACCAAAAGTTTCGCGCGAACCTGTGTGGGTAAAATAGCTCCAGAAAGCTCGTCATTAGATCTGTAAATGGTCGGATACGGAGCGGATAGTGTGATATCCGAAATCGTATCCGATTAATAATCGAATTATCCGATTAGTAATTGAATTATCTGTCGGATATTTTATTCGGATAACGATCGGATAAATCCGAATTCGAATTCGGTTCAAATTTTAAACGGATAATTACTAGGCCTACTTAGGGGTGAGTTGTGTTAGCCGTGTGAGAGCATCATATATTATTTTCTCAAAAAAATAAAGAGTGAAAGTTTTTTTTATTTTGAGAGATGTTATCAAAAGATTAGACTTCATCCTAAAAAATAGGAGATAACTTACCAAGTGGGTGTAAGTGAATTTCTTATTTTTAAATTATATTTTGAGATCAAAAAAAGATAAAAAAGAATAATCAAATAATATATTAAGATTTAAGTTAATTATATATAGAATATGTATATCATTAGATTTTTATCTAAGGGTTCACATTCGGTCGGATAATATCGGACACGGATATCTCAATATTTGAATTCGTATCCGATTAATAATCGGATATCCGATATCTGATTAAATTATCCATCGGATATTTTATTCGGATAATTATCCGATTAAACGAATACGAATTCGAATTCGGTTCGAATTTTAAACGGATAATTGCCAGGCCTACTCGTCATAGACCGGTGTAGCGTCACTACCGCCGGCCGAGTGCTCATCACCCACTCTGTGTACAGCGCTGCATCTGGCTCCCACTAATAAGGAAGGGCACAGGCCGCCCCGCCATCTGAAGGCACCAAAATCAAGTGGGAGTCTCTAACGGCACTGTCAAAAGGTAGCCCCTGCTGGGCAAGTAGGATAGAACTCTCCTGGCCCCCTCTAACTGCACAACGGCATCTCCGTCCAGCTGCCCGGTGAAACTAAACAGTAGGGGTGCCGCCTGGTTCGCCACTGACCCTTGGGCCACTAGCCCCGGAAACAGCAAGCTAGCCCACACACTCAGGTAGTGGGTCGATAGAAGCAGGCTCCTCTTACGTGGCGATGAGTGCGCCGCCAACACCCCCAGTCCCTGATAGACATTGGCGAGAGCCGCCGGGGCTAAGGCCAGCCTCCGCCCCTCTGCCGGTAGACACACAGGCCACAGCAACTCCACCCTTAGTAGGCCGTCTGATGCGGGACGAACACGCGACTTGGGACTCTAGCTCGCGATCGTCCCTAAGCAAGGGAAGACGTCGGACCGGGCGCGGTTGAGAAACCGGCCGTGAGTCTCGGGTATCGGCTTTTCCGCGTTAACTCGGATCGAGTCACGGTACGGTCAATCACTCTCGCTCTCGCAACGGTGATAAAATGATAACAAGCTAGATAATCTATCACTCATGCAGCGGCATATACAAAAATATACAAGTAAAGCAATGCCTACGAGGAGGGTGGCGAGTGTACCTCCACTCTCCGGGCGTGGGGAAGACGTTCCCGGCCAAGTACGGTAACTCCCGGTAACAACGGTAAAAGTTAATTACAATAGTGAAATCTATTGCCCACTCCACCCAGAGAGGTAAAGGACTACAAGTGGGGCCCGGGAGGACCGACCATGGGTTGACGGGCAGTAATCTGGAGGTGCGTACGGCACGAACTCGGCCTGCTGGTCCGACTCGGTCCTGCACTGACTCGGTACTGCGCCGACTCGGTTCTGACTCACTGGACAGCAAGGCGCGGATTCCAAAGGAACGACGCCCTCCTAAGGTCTTCTGAAGGCGCCGCTTGGCTGAGACGGCGGAGGGATGTCCCTGGTCGACTCCCTGAAGTGGCGGTTCCAGAAGTTGACTTTTGATAATTTTGCACGAATTATTCCCGGACTGCAATTTCAGACCTACACAGGGAACAGATCTGCACGTCTCGACTGCAAGAATTATGTGGCTCAGATCCGGAGGCCGATCGAGGCGTGACTGGTACCGTTGGAAAGAACACTCAAAGAACTACAACATATATTTTTCACAGCTCCATCCACCAAACGGATTGAAGATGAGAATGATTGTAACACTGTTTTGTTTTTTGACCCGGACTGACAGACACACATGGCAGACTGTGTTTTTCCTGAGATTGACCTTTGACCGAAGGGAAAATGATTTTTATAGACTCCATAAAAATTATTGTGGAAGGGAGTATATGTGAGGAACACTGAGGAATTTTTGTGATTTTGTTTGAAATTTATACGTGGGTGGGAAAAATACAACAATGTGACTCTGTCTCGTAGATCTGCAGAATGACAGATTACAGGGGGAGAACAATAAATGCGGGAAAAATACCAAATGAAGTCCAAATGACACAAAATATGAACTGAGGGTTAGGGGAGATGGATAGAATAAACCCTCAAAATTAGGACTCGATCAGACAACAAGAACCAGAGATAAAAATCCAGAGATGAGCTTCTGTCTTGATGTAGACAGAATCCGGTGATGGTGGCAGTGGCGCGATGGCAGTGCGATGGCGGCGGCGGCAGAAATGGAACTCAGAGGGGCTAAGGAGAATGAGCTTCACACCCTAGAGGGCTGGAGGAGGAAGAAGAATCAGGGAGAGAGGGAGAGGGGCGCACCCTCCTTGGGGGATTCCAACCAAAATTCTGATTTTTCACTTCATTAATTCTCATAAAATGGAAATACAACCTATTTGTATGAAATGTAAAAAGACTCAAAATGACCTCAGATCTAGGGTTAGGGGGGGTAAACTAGGGATAGAATAAATTTTTTATCCCATTTGGTTTGGAACCACATTAAACAAGTAATAAGTGGGGGGCGCCCCCTTGACCAAGGGAGGAGAAAAGGTGGACTTTTTGGTCCATTTGTCCCACATGTGTCTATTTGACATTCAACCCTTTTAGAAGCCACCTAGGATGGTTGACCAGCCCCACATGGATGAGGTGGACCAATGGAGAAGGAATGGGGGGGCCCTTGCTAGACCTACTACACTTTTTACACAAAAATCCAAAGAATCCAAGGGAATGACAAAGTGGCTTAAAAAGCCTTACATTTGCGTACATACTTTCCCAAGGATATAAAAGTAAACTAAAAGGACACAAGTGTAAAATAAAATTAGTGCTCGGCGTCGATTCCCATCAACTCTCCCCGGGTGGGAAGAACTCGACCCCGTCGAGTAAGGGGTACGGCTGTTCAAGTAGCTCCGGCGGATCCGTCACCGAACCTGGAAGTGCGGAGTACGCTCCACTCCAAGTAATCGACACTTGCTCATCCCGTATAGATTCGATATGCACATGCTGCCATGTGAATGAGGCTAGAGGTGGAGACTCCGGGGTGGGGTCACTCTCAAATGAGGGAGGCGGCTCACAGACTCACTAGGAATCACCGCGGGTCCCTTATGTGACTAGATCCGATATGTGGAGTAGAACCAATCCCAAAGTCCGACAAGTCTCATACTCGAAAGGGACTAACAACGCGAGCGCACAAAACCGACTCGACTCAATGTATGCACAGACACACAATGCACTCGACAAACGAACCAGACGAAACAAAGGCTCACACAGACCCTAAACAAACCTAATGTTAGTCCGACCTACGCATAGGCGACGATGGACCAGGACACCCGAATATGTGCCATGCATGCATCTTTTGTACCCGTAGGTTGGTGCTATGGGAAACACCTAGACGCCCAAGTATGACCCAGTCATGCATGAACGGATCATTGGATTTGGGAGACTTGAGAGGGCTAGAAGAACCGGGTGTGGACGAGTCGGGTGTGGGTGTATCGAGATTGGGCTTGGTGGGTATAGATGACCCGGACCGTGGGGTAGGGGTGTGGTAGTGGACTCCCTCAAAGAAAAGAAGTATATATAGAGGGTCAAGGGGCCCACTAGGGAATGGGTCAAAGGGATCAAAGAAGGTATGACCCCTTGTGGTGGGTTCCCACAAGTCACGGTCCCATGTATGGAAGTCTTGAAGGTGTGTATGGTCACCTTCATACATTGTGGTAGGTGGGACAGTGAGCATATGTAGGATGTATGGTTCCTCCCTTGGGCAAAAGGGTATGAAGTCGGGCTCGGCCGGCATAGGGAGGAATAGAAGAATTTCCATGGTGGCACAACCCACGGTGCACACGGAGGTAATGGACCCTAAGGCCGGATGGGTGAAGCTACGACTAGTGGGTTGGTCGAAGCTTCGGGTCAAGGAGTGCGTCAACTGCCATTGCGAGTCTAATCCCGTAATAAGGTCATCCAAGGTATCAACATGGTGACTAGACTGAAATGTAGTGTGGAAGGAGTTGACGGGCACTAGAGATAAGGTGTGGTCCATGGGTGGGTAAGGAGGTGGGACCAAGCCATCTTGAGCCAACTAAGAAGCGGCTCGGCGATAAAAAGCGTACCCGTTAGAAACACGGGTGGCTCGGGCTTGGGTGCTCCAAATAAGATGGTTCCGAATAAAGTTCGGAAGTAGAAAGTGGCAATGGAGCACTCACGGGTGGTGAAGGAGCATGTGTCCTTTCTATCCTTTCCAACCAATCCGAAAGCATTTTCTTGATTTCATCTAAGGTGCGGGTTGGAGTAGGGGCCTCGGGGTGGACACGCTCCTCATCTCTCGACCCAGATGTGGACCTAGACTCGACTATAAGTGGGGCTTTCACTTGGTTGGAGGTGATTGGGTGGGATTGGACGGAGGTGCCAAGGGGTGGTTGGTTGGAGGCGACAGGGAGGGCCACTTGATTGGGGTTGCTTTAGTGGACTTGGATGGAGGTGAAGGGGCGGGGTTGGTTGGAAGTGTGGCCCACTTGATTGGGGGTGAGTTGGTGGGGTTGGTTAGTGGTATGATCCCCATGGTTGGAGGTAGGTGGACGGGGAAGGTAGACCCTCCTAAGCGCTGTCTTCATGTCCCACCATGATTCGATGGGCCATTGCCTCCTAACCTCTCTCAAGCCTTCGATGTCTCTCCACTTTTCGGCAGCCCCGTGGAGAAGTCTCTCCTTAGCAAAATAGAATTTCCCAGCTTCGGACATGGGATAACAATCAAAGTATGTGTCCATGGCGGCCTCCCACTTGAGGAAGTCGCCCGGGACTTTGGAGCCATAAAAGTTCGGGGCTTCGGGCCCAAGCCCATGAGGGTGCCAACGGTAATATCGCCTGGGCGACCGAGATTCCATTGGGAATGGGGAATTACAAGGAGGACATGCCGACATACGGAGACAAGACACTAGACACGATGACAATGCAATTTGGAATGCACTAACTAATGCACACTAAGGACCCTAGACTTAAACCAAGACTCGGTACGTGGCGGAGTTAATCGATCCGGAGATCACTCGCGCAAGTGTGCGACCTTCCCGATAGACATAGCCTAATGCTCGGACAACACCTTTTGACATACCGATTAATGGTATGCAAATGTGACACTTAGATCGACTTAGACTTAGACTCGACTTAAACGACTCTTTTTTTTGTTTTAAACACCCTAGACTCAACTGGCTCTCTGATACCAAACTGATGCGGGACGGACACGCGACCTGGGACTCTAGCTCGCGATCGTCCCTAAGCGAAGGAAGACGTGGGACCGAGCGCAGTTGAGAAATCGGCCGTGAGTCTCGGGTATCGGCTTTTCCGTGTTAACTCGGATCGAGTCACGGGATGGGCACTCACTCTCGCTCTTGCAGCGGTGATAAAATGATAACAAGCTAGATAATCTATCACTCATGCAGCGGCATATACAAAAATATATGAGTAAAGCAATGCCTACGAGGAGGGTGGCGAGTGTACCTCCACGCTCCGGGCGTGGGGAAGACGTTCCCGGCCAAGTACGGTAACTCCCGGTAACAATGGTAAAAGTTAATTACAACAGTGAAATCTATTGCCCACTCCACGCAGGGAGGTAAAGGGCTACAAGTGGGGCCCGGGAGGACCGACCCTGGGTTGACGGGTAGCAATCTGGAGGTGCGTACGGCACAAACTCGGCCTGCTGGTCCGACTCGGTCTTGCGCCGACTCAGTACTGTGCCGACTCAGTTCTGACTCGCTGGACAACAAGCACGGATTCCAAAGGAACGACGCCCTCCTGAGGTCTTCTGAAGGAGCCACTTGGCTGGGACGGCGGCGGGATGTCCCTGATCGACTCCCTGAAGTGGCGGTTCCAGAAGTTGACTTTTGATAATTTTGCACAAATTATTCCCGGACTGCAATTTCAGACCTACACAAGGAACAGATCTGCACGTCTCTGCTGCAAGAATTATGTGGCTCAGATCCGGAGGCCGGTCGAGGCGTGGCTGGTACCGTTGGAAAGAGCAATCAAAGAACTACAACATATATGTTTCACAGCTCCATCCACTGAATGGATTGAAGATGAGAATGACTGTAACACTGTTTTGTTTTCTGACCCGGACTGATAGACACACAGGGCAGACTATGTTTTTCCTGAGACTGACCTTTGACCGAAGGGGAAATGATTTTTCTAGACTCCACGAAAATTATGGTGGAAGGGGGTATATGTGAGGAACACTGAGGAATTTTGGTGATTTTGTTTAAAATTTATAAGTGGGTGGGAAAAATACAACAAGGTGACTCTATCCCGTAGATTTGCAGAATGATAGATTACAGGGGGGAGAACAATAAATGCGGGAAAAATACCAAATGAAGTCCAAATGACACGAAATTTGAACTGGAGGTTAGGGGAGATGGACAGAACAAACTCGAAAAATTAGGGCTCTATCAGACAACAAGAACCAGAGATAAAAATCCAGAGATGAGCTTATGTCCTGATGTAGATAGAATCCGGCGATGGTGGCGGTGTGGTGGGGACACCGGGTCCACTACTCGGAGCCGACGCCGCACTGCCCCGACACCGAGCTTATGGCTCGGAGATCCTTCCTGAAGACTCGGCTTACGGCTACGGTAGTTATTGCGTATTGAGTATATGTATTTGTGTGTATGTATACATGTATCCCTACATGTATTTTTTTCTTTCGTCTTATTAGGCTAGTCTAAGTCAAAATAACATGTGTGTAATTTTTAATTTTATTTGATTAAAACCCACAAAGTCTTTAAGTGGGTTGGTGGGATTGTCTTGTTAGGCTAGGATATATATACGAATAAGTAGAGTCTTAAGGTTTTTTTATGTATCGGCTCTTCCTATATAAAGAGGCCAAGGGTGTGCTACGAGAGATATGTTGTATGAATGAAAGAATGAATGAGTTGATATTTTGTGTAAGAGATTTCCCCTCTTGTCTTCCCCTTCTCTCTCTTCTCTTTTGTGAGGATTGAGCGTCGCCCGATGTGAGACCGTCCGGCGTGAGACCGAGCTGTGTGAGATAGCAGTTATCCGTTCCTGTCCTGTTCGCGTCCCGTAGTGCCGTCGATCCATTCCCACGTCGCCGCCGCGTCAGATTTGGTATCAGAGCCCAACACGGTGTCTCCGACGACCCCAACGTCCCCGACGTCTCTCCTTCTCTCTGAAGTGTTAGATAGTGAAAAAAAAAAAGAGAAAGAGTAGCAGAATATCTCGGTTGGAGAGAGTGAAAAAAAAAATTTAAAAAAAAGAGGAGGAGCATCAAGATCTCGGTTGAAGTAGCTGAATTTTTTTTTTTAAAGTACCGAAACCCCCCTGTACTCTCTCTGTAATCTCTCTCCCTCTCTCTCACGCCAATCCCTCTCTCTCTCGCTAATCTCTCTCCCCCTTAATCTCTCTCTTTCCCTCTCTCTGATTCTCAGAAAAGAACGAAAAAAAAAGAGAAGAAATTTTTTTTTACACTACGCGGCACGGGCATCGTCGCCCGTGCCCGCCTTCAAAAGCGGCAGGGCCGCAACGGTCGCGCCCCGCCGCCGCGAACGACGCCCGCCGGGCCCCGCCGCGGCCGTCGCCGCTGCGTCCGCCCGTCCCGTGCCATTGCGCCCCCCCCCCCCCCCCCCCCGCACGCCCCTGCGAGCCCCGTGCGCCTGAGGCCCGCGCCCGCCCTGCACCCTCGTGCGCCCGCCCGTCGCAGGCCCCGCTCCGGCCCCGCTAGACGCGCCTAGGCGCGCCCAGATGCGCTTGGCCCGTCCTCCCGGACTGTCACCCGAGCCCACAGGTGCTCCCGGGCCCGCTCTTACCGGCAGGTGCGCCCGCACCCGCAGCCCACCTGGCCGCCTGCCACGTGCTTAGCGCGTTGACCGCCGGCCTCTCTCACCTGCCAAACCCGTGAGAAACGCGGGCAGGCTGAAGAAAAAAAAAGGTTGAAAAAAAATGTGTGGATAAAAGGTTTGAAAAAAAAGGGGAGAGAAGTAGGTAAAGGTTGAAAAAAAAGGGTTGATTAACATATATATATTGTGTATATGTATGTAATGTTATATATATATATATACTTATATATATCTATATTTATACCCCTTGATTAAATTAGAGATTGTGGCATCCGAAGTCCGCAACGACGACTTGCCCAGTGCCCGAGTCGCCGGATAGCCGACACACAGTCCGTAATTCACTGAGTGTGAGTGCCCTTAAGTCTCTCTGCGCGGAGTAAAGTCTGGAATGATTTGTTCCCCTGCGTGGGAAATTTTTAAGTCACGTGGTTTTGTAATAATTGCGACCTCCCTGCGTGGAGTGAATTTTTGTAACCGGTGAAGCTTCGTCGACGCCGTGCGGGCACGCACGTCCCCGCTCGCCTTCGTCTCCGGTCGGAGCTTGACTTCTCAGTCAGCTAGGTACGTGCTCCGAATCACTTGCTTATTTAGTATCCTTCTCATTTGCCGCGCGACGAAGTGAGCGAGAGCCCGATCCATGCAACCAGTCTCCTGAGTGCATCGCTGTGGACGGAAAGAGAGAGCTTGCTTGTACCCGTCCTTTAGGCCCTAGACTGCCGCATTAGGGCACCCTAATTGTCAGGAGGTAATTCCACGACTACTTCGCCTACGGGCGAGCAACTTTTCGCTGACCGATCCCTTCAAATTGACCCTTTGTATATCAGCTGGGTCCATAACTTGCTAATTTTCGGTCTCAGGATTGCATCACCTAGGTCCAAGCTCGTGCATGCCACGTTGGTCTAGGAATTCATCTGGCCGTCTAGAGCGCCCCTCAACGCTACCCATGGATCAAGAGAGCGTGACTGCTATGCTAGTCCAGCTCGAGCATAATCTCGTGGCCCACTTTGAAGAATCCATAGGCCAACTACGGACGGAACTCGATAAGAGGATCCGAGCCTTAGATGATCGATTAAAAGGGGAGGAAGGAAGAGTGAATGGCCACGGCAATCCCGTAGCCAATCCTAGGGAGGAAAGAGAGCAAGTCCGCCCGAATCAGGCCCCCGTGTGCCTCGTGAGAGAGACCACGACGATGAAGATATCATCTTACGGAACGTCAAGATTGACGCTCCAAGTTTTGATGGGTCCCTCAACCCCGCTACATACCTTGAGTGGGAGACCGGGATGGACCAATATTTTGATTGGCATCGCCGCATGACCCCTGCCACCAGGGTGAGGTTTGCCAAAATGAAACTCCTGGGTCAAGCCAAAACTTACTGGTGTAACGTTGAGAATCTCCTAGCCAGGAGACGGGAGGAGCCTATTAGCACGTGGGAAGAAATGAAGGAGAAATTAAGGGAGAAGTATCTGCCACCTTCCTACCATCAGCGTCTTTTAGACCAATGGCAGAAACTCACCCAAGATGGAAAGTCTGTGGACGAGTACATCACCAAATTTGATGACTTCTTCCTTCGGAGTCGAGTCATGGAGGATGCCTCCGTCACCCTCTCTCGGTTTAGGGCTGGCCTACACGAGAGTATTCAGCGGGAATTATTCTTACGGGAGGTTAACACCCTCGAGCACGCCTACCAAGTTGCACGAGATGTTGAGAGGTTTCAAAGGGTGGTCCCACCTCGGGTTCCCATCTACCGCCAACCTGAAACCCGAAACCCCATAGTCCGCTACACTGAGAGAGTTGGCCCCTCCACCTCCTACGTCCCTACTGCTACCCCACTTAGGGCCGTTGCCCCTACGGCTCCTTTCCCACGGAACCCTTTACCTGCACCCGCAGCTGTGCCTAGGCTGGAGTATACTCCACCAGTTGAGAGGAGAGATGACAAGGGAAAGGGAGTCGTCCCTAGCACCTCCCAACCAGCCCCTGTCTCGGGAGTCCGCTGCTTCAGGTGTCATAACTTAGGGCATATTGCCACCAATTGCCCCACCCGAGCCTTGGTCATCACCGACCCCCAGTCTATGGAGCTTCCACCTCAGGAAGGAGAAACCCTTGAGAGATATGAGCCTGACCCTGATCTCGTGACCCAGTTTGAGGAATTAGATGCAGGGTATGATGGAACGCATGTCGAGTACATGCAAGTGGGGGAAATTACCGAAAGTTCAAACCAGGGAAGACTAGGTGTAGTTCGCTGCATCCTCGCACACCCACAGGAGGACGACTGGCGTCGAACCTCCATCTTCCAAACCTACGTCATGGTCAAAACTCAACCCTGCAAGGTGATGTTTGACAACGGAAGATGTATCAATGCAGTCTCTTCAGACTTTGTATCCCTTCTAGGTCTACCTACCCATCCTCATCCGAGGCCATACAACGTGGCTTGGGTTGACGACACATCTATCCCAGTCACCACTACATGTGTCATTCCCATCTAGTTCCAGTCCTACCAATGACAAATCCTATGCGATGTAGTGCCTATGAAGGTTGGGAGCATCATCCTAGGACGGCCATGGATCTACGATGTAGACCTTACTACATTCGGTCGGTCCAATGAGTGTTCCTTCTCCCACAATGGGAAGAGGATTCAGTTGCTCCCAACACCCCCAAAGGTGGCCACGGGAAAGAGTCCTACCTCCACACCCGCTGCATCCCCCAAAATTCGGGAGAATGCCCCAACCCCCACCAACGGGAAGCTTCCCATTTCCTCCTCTCCTACACTTGTCATATCCATCCCTAAGGCCCCTAAGGTTGACCATGACCCGATTAGGCGCCTTAACTTCATAGGTGTTCATGAGATGAATAGAGAGGTTGCCGAGGGTGCCCCTGTTTGGGCTGTTGTCGTCACCATTACCCCTGAGGAGTCCCAAGTCTCCATCCCACCTGAAGTCCAGGCAATCCTGCAGGACTTCCAAGATATCTTCCCGGAAGACTTGCCTTCAGCACTCCCTCCCATGCGTGATGTTCAACACGCCATTGATCTTGTCCCTGGGTCCACCCTACCCAACCTTCCCCACTACCGGTTGAACCCCAAGGAGCATGCTGAGCTCCAAAGGATTGTCGAGGACCTTATCCACAAAGGTTTCCTCAGGGTGAGCAAGAGCCCATGTGCGGTCCCTGCCTTGCTCACACCCAACAAGGATGGCACCTGGCAGATGTGTGTTGACAGCCGCGCCATCAATAAGATCACTGTCAAGTATAGGTTTCCCATTCCCCGTCTTGATGACATGCTTGACATGATGAGTGGAGCCACTATCTTTTCCAAGATTGACTTGAAAAGTGGCTACCACCAGGTCCGGATTCGACCAGGGGATGAGTGGAAGACAGCCTTCAAAATAAAAGAAGGTCTGTATGAGTGGCTTGTCATGCCTTTTGGGCTATCCAATGTCCCCAGCACATTCGTGAGGCTTATGACGGAAGCCCTCCGTCCCCTCATCGGTCGCTTTGTTGTCGTCTACTTCGACGACATTCTCATTTATAGCCACAACCCTCAGGACCACATTCATCATTTGAGGGAGGTCTGCGAGACCCTGAGGAAAGAAACCTTGTTTGCCAACCTGACTAAGTGTGAATTCATGACAGACCGGGTCACTTTTCTCAGATTTGTGGTTTCAAGTCATGGAGTGTTTGTGACCAATCCAAGGTCCGAGCCATAGTAGACTGGCCAGAGCCCCAGAATGTCCATGACGTTCGAAGTTTCCACGGTCTAGCCACCTTCTACAGACGCTTCATCCAGGGATTTAGCACCATTATGGCACCCATTACGGATTGCATCTGTAAGGGAATTTTGAGTGGACCAAAGCCGCCTCCCAGGCTTTTCTTGCCATAAAAGAGCTTATGACCAAAGCCCCTGTCCTCCGCCTACCAGACTTTTCCAAAGTCTTTGAGGTTTCATGTGATGCATCTGGCGCAGGAATAGGTGGAGTGCTTAGGTAGGAGAGCCACCTGTGGCTTATTTCAGTGAGAAGCTTTCTGATGCAAAGCTTCGATACTCCACATATGATAAGGAGTTTTATGCCGTGGTCCAAGCCCTCAAACACTGGAGACACTATCTCTTACCACAAGAGTTCGTCTTATACTCGGACCATGAGGCTTTGAAATTCCTTAGCTCTCAGAAGGGCTTAAACCCAAGGCATGGTCGGTGGGTCGAATTCCTCCAGTCCTTCACCTTTGTCCTAAAACATAAGGCTGGAAAGGACAATAAGGTGGCCGACGCCTTGAGTCGAAGGGTCTCCCTTCTTTCCACTGTTCGGGTAGAGGTCTCCAGATTTGACCGCATGAAGGAACTCTATGGAGAGTGTCCTGATTTTGGCCCTGCCTACTCTGCTCTGTCCGCTGGACCCTCGACAGTCTTTTCTGACTATCTACTCCAGGATGATTTTCTATTTCGAGGGCAGGAACTCTGTGTCCCGAGGACTTCTGTTCGGGATTTCCTGATTTGGGAAATGCATGCTGGAGGTCTTGCTGGTCACTTTGGCCGCAACAAGACCATCCATTCTGTGGAGGAGCACTTCTATTGGTCTGGCCTGAAGAGAGATGTGGCCAAGATTGTAGCCCAGTGTAGGACATGCACGATGGCCAAACAAGTCAAACAGAACACTGGTCTCTACACTCCTCTCCCCGTCCCTGATCGACCATGGGTTGATGTGAGCATGGATTTTATCCTTGGGTTACCACGCACTGCTCACAAGCATGATTCCATCTTTGTTGTCGTTGATAGGTTCTCTAAGATGGCCCACTTCATTGCATGTTCCAAAACATCTGATGCATCTAGAGTAGCCCATTTGTTCTTTGATGAAGTCGTGCGTCTGCATGGTCTCCCCCAAACTATCGTGTCTGACCGGGATGTCCGGTTCACTAGCTATTTTTGGAAGACACTTTGGCACCTAGTTGGCACCAAACTGAAGTTTTCCACTGCCTATCATCCCCAAACTGATGGGCAAACTGAGGTCGTCAATAGGAGTTTAGGGAATCTGTTGAGGTGTCTCGTAGGGGATCACCCCGGAACTTGGGACCTTCTTTTGCCCAGAGCCGAATTTGCATACAACAGTTCGGTCAATCGGTCCATAGGTATGAGTCCATTTGAGGTCGTGCATGGATACAAACCTAGGAAACCTGTGGATCTCATTCCCCTTCCCCTCGAGTCTAGGATATCCAAGTCAGCTGAGGAGTTTGCACAGCATGTCACGAGTCTGCATGAATCAATTAGCAAGCAAATCAATCTCAGTAATGAGACTTATAAAAAATTGGCTGATTCGCATAGATGTCACCATGAATTTCAAGAAGGTGACATGGTTATGGTACGGGTTCGACCCGAACGACTCCCTTCGGGAGCCATTAAAGAGTTGCAAGCCCGTAGTGATGGACCCTTCCTAATTCTGCGGAAGATTGGCTCCAATGCTTATGTTGTGGACTTACCTCGAATATGGGATTAGCTCGACTTTTAATGTGGCAGATCTAGTGGCCTACAAGGAACCCACAGCGATTCCTAGTGACCCTTTCGAGCCTTCTCCTCCCATTGAGAGCGAGCCCACCCCTGTGCGTCCCACAGCCTCGAGCAGTACCGCGCGAGCACATTGAGAGGATACTGGATGAGCAGGTGACCACTACACGGAGTAGGGTGTACCAGCGCTACCTTGTCCGCTGGCGGGACCGTCCACCTTCTGATGATTCCTGGATCAGCCGGGAAGATCTCCAGCGCCTCGATCCAGATCTGCTGGAGCACTACCACAGTAGTGTCCCCCCTTACTCGACGGAGTCGAGTTCCAGCCACCCCCGGAGGGTTGGTGGGGACACCGGGTCCACTACTGGGCCCACTACTCGGAGCCGACGTCGTACTGCCCCGACATCGAGCTTATGGCTCGGAGATCTCAGAGATCCTTCCTGAAGACTCGGCCTACGGCTACGGTAGATATTGCGTATTGAGTATATGTATTTGTGTGTATGTATACATGTATCCCTACATGTATTTTTTTCTTTCGTCTTATTAGGCTAGTCTAAGTCAAAATAACATGTGTGTAATTTTTATATTTTATTTGATTAAAACCCACAAAGTCTTTAAGTGGGTTGGTGGGGTTGTCTTGTTAGGCTAAGATATATATACAAATAAGTAGAGTCTTAAGGCTTTTTTATGTATTGGCTCTTCCTATATAAAGAGGCCAAGGGTGTGCTACGAGAGATATGTTGTATGAATGAAAGAATGAATGAGTTGATGTTTTGTGTAAGAGATTTCCCCTCTTGCCTTCCCCTTCTCTCTCTTCTCTTTTGTGAGGATTGAGCGTCGCCCGGTGTGAGACCGTCCGGCATCAGGCCGAGCTGTGTGAGATAGCAGTTATCCGTTCCCGTCCTGTTCACGTCCCGGAGTGCCGTCGATCCATTCCCACGTCGCCGCCGCATCACGGTGGCGCGACGACGGTGCGATGGCGGCGGCGGCAGAAATGGACCTCAGAGGGGCTAAGGAGAATGGGCTTCACACCCTAGAGGGCTGGACGAGGAATAAGAATCAGGGAGAGAGGGAGAGGGGCGCACCCTCCTTGGGGGATTCCAATCAAAATTCTGATTTTTCACTTCATTAATTCTCATAAAATAGAAATACAACCTATTTGTATGAAATGTAAAAAGACTCAAAATGACCTCAGATCTATAGTTAGGGGGGGTAAACTAGGGATAGAATAAATTTTTTCTCCCATGTGGTTTGGAACCACATTAAACAAGTAATAAGTGGGGGGCGCCCCCTTGACCAAGGGAGGAGAAAAGGTGGACTTTTTGGTCCATTTGTCCCCCATATGTCTGTTTGACATTCAACCCTTCTAGAAGTCACCTAGGATGGTTGACCAGCCCCACATGGATGAGGTGGATCAATGGAGAAGGAATGGGGGGGCCCTTGCTGGACCTACTACACTTTTTACACAAAAACCCAAAGGATCCAAGGGAATGACAAAGTGGCTTATAACGTCTTACAATTGCGTACATACTTTCCCAAGGATATAAAAGTAAACTAAAAGGACACAAGTGCAAAATAAAATTAGTGCTCGGCGTCGATTCCCATCACCGTCCTCCCCGTGCGGAGCCACAAACGTCGCCAGCCAGTATGCCAAGTACGCGGCTAGATGGGTCACGTCTGGCAATCTATGGGGGTTCCACCCCTCCTGTGGCGCGTAGATGTACCTCGTGTATGTCCGGAATCACAGCTCCACCTCTGTGTACTCCTCCCACTGATCTCTCGTGAACTCCTGGTAAAAGCAGAAGGGCCCGTTATAGAAGTGGTGAATCCACACATTCAACGGCACCCTAGGAGTCTGCGCGGCTATCTCTCTCCTGGCCAGGGCTAAGTCCCTCCAAGTCTTCAGCAAGTGCCGGTAGCTGTAAGGAACCTGGTATCTTCCATGTCCATCTGTGTGACTGCGGTGAAGATCATCCAGCACAACCTCCTCATATCCTTCGCCGTTGATCAACAGCCCGGAAATCCTGAACAAGGACCACAAGTCAAGTGAGGTCTCTCCCTCAGCCGTCGCTACTGTGTTCCACCAACGGTTGAAGCGCTCTGCCAAAGCCTACAAAAGCCCCGTGTAGCAGGGATATCCATACAAGGCCACAGTCACAGCATATCTAATGTCGGCCCGGTCTAGCAGCACCCTGTAATGGTGTACTATGCCCATCAGCCACTCAGTAGCTCCCTGGCGGTACCTGTGTGAAGGAATCACCGCCCAGCGACCATACCAGCTAATAGCAGTCTGTCGCAGAAGCCTAGACAAGAGGTTGTGATCGTCGAAGCCCTCCCCGGCATACTGCAGCCCTGATGGCTCTAACACCAGCCCTGTACTGCCCTCTATCTCTGCCCGATGATGGCCATGTAGGTCCCAAGAAGCGGTGCCCATCGGTCTGACCCGGACTACAAACTGATCCGCTCCACTGAAGAAGCCCAGGCACTCAGTACTGGGAAACTGGCATTGTCGCCAGTAGTCTCCGGAAAAACTTGAAAAGCCACCGAGAATGATCCCCTACAGGCTGTCCCTGCCCGCCAAGATCGCCCGCTCCAATCGGCGGCGTGCCCCAGTAACTCGGGAATCCCCCTCCTCCATGCCTGGTGGAACAAAGTTCCTGATGAACTCAAATAAGTGGCGGTCCAAAGGAAACTCCACCAGATAGCCCCCACTGCGGTCATAGGTATAGATCCCGCCAGCCTCCGAGACCCGGGCCAACTCTACGACCCCAACTCCGCTGTCGCGCTCACCAACAGGGCCCTCGGCTACTACTGTATGCCCCGAATCGAGCTGCTCCATGCCAGCCGCAGTGATGACCGACGGGCCCAAAGGAGGCATGGGCTGCTCTGTCCTCCTCACCCAGCGATCCTCCTCCCGAACCACTCGCCTCGGGACCCTCTCGTCCCTACCGAAACGTGCCATTGCTGCAACACAAAATATACAAAGACAGTCAGCACACCAGAAAGTCAATATACACAATGCAACAAAATAAAGACATATGAAGTGTTAAAATACAACTACGATCATCCAGAAAGAGAAGTTCACGGGCCGTACGCCCTCGTCTCTGCCTCCGACGCACGACCCGTGGGGGGCATTTGTTGTACCCAGATAATTTCCCCAGCAAGATACCAAAGAACATAGGGTTCAAGAATTTCCCCGAACACCTTCAAGGCATGGGCTATCCAGCCCCTCTGGAAACCCAGTGGGCCCGACCAATGGCCCCAACCCGCTAACTGGGATATACAGCGGCATTAGCAATTAACCGGGATCACTCCCGACCCCTCAGTTGCGGACTTTGTTCGCATTCTATACAACCACCCGGGCCAACCCGGGGGCGCCCCAACTACAAAGCCATGCCACGTGGCACTCAGCGAAGAGGCCAGGGGCTTTGGAGGCCCGCAGCATGTGCATACGGCTCACACACGGGTGCCGGGCTTTTCCCCGAACACCATGTAGGCACATATATCCCAGCCCTTCTACAACAAACCATGGGTCAACCCGCGGCTCCAGCACACCAGTCGGGTTCCACAACAACCCCCCAGCAAGTCGGGACTGCTTCTGACCCTCAGACACACGGTGACGAGCCGTTTAGACATAGCTCTCGGGCCAATCTGAGGTTACTCTGCCAACCCGCTACGCAGCGTGGCACACGCCTCGAGGCCCGGCCCAAGTGCCCAAAGTGCCTCCTCTCAGCTCCCAAGAGCTCACATCCTTAGCCCAAGGCCCATTCCAAGGCCTCTCAGCTAGTTACCCGGGCCGTTCGACAACCCGGGGTGTGTTGGGCATTCACCCGAACACCTTGCGAGCAGCAACTACAACTTTATAACGACAAGCCCCCATGGGCTAATCCCAACATCTCGGAGCCCTCAGCCTCTCAAAGGATACTGCCAGATGATGAAAAAAGACCCCCGAGGGCCACCCCTCGGGGCTGCGACTCACCCCGGGGAGGGTTAATCCCGGGCACGGTCGCATCCTGGGGAGGGTGAACTCCCTTGGGGAGCGTGCCCTCCTCCCATCCCAGTGGCCCCATGGCCATTCCCAATCCTAGCTGCTCTCAGTTATATCCCCAGTTCGTGAGATTCGTGCAAGGTTCGTTAGAGTACCCGTGCGTGAAAAGGAATCGCAAAGAATGAAGCCCAAAGCCACGGGGAAGCACACGAGCCAACCTCCACAGTTCCCAGCCAACCAGTTCGAGCCACGTATCCTTTTGTCCTCTCTTCTTAGGTAATTTAGGACAAAAAAATAAAAAAAAATCAAATTTTTATAGAGCTAGGCCCCCCTCTCTCCCTACTCCAGTCCGCCTAAACCCCCTGGGGAGTGGGGTTTAGGCAGACCAACCTGGCCCCCCAGGCTGGTCCGCATAAACCTCCAATAAACAACAAAAAAGAAAGTTTTTTAATTAAATAAAAAACACCCAGTCCCAGTCCGCCTAAACCCCCCTTGGGGAGGGTTTAGGCGCACTAGCCTGGACCCCCAGGCTGGTCCGCCTAAAGCCCCTGGGGGAGGAGGTTTAGGCGGACCAGCCTGCCCCCTCAGGCTGGTCCGCCTAAGCCCCATCAAAACCAAAAAAAAATTTAACAAAAGAAAAAGTTTTTTTAACAAAAAAAACCCTCTGAGTTGGGTTTAGGCGGACCAGACTTGCCCAAGGGGCAGGTCTGCCTAAACCCCCCCCTGGGGAGGGGTTTAGGCGGACCAAACTAGCCCCTTGGGCTGGTCTGCCTAAACCCTATCTCCCCCACTTGTTAAACAAAAAAATGTTTTTTCATGGGGTTTACCCAAACCAAGTTAGACCTCCAACTTGGTCCGCCTAAACCCCATCCCTGCCCCTTCAACTTCCTATAAATTCCACCCCTTAGAAGCTCAAGGGGCATACGCATGCATACACAGACAGACAACAAGGACATACACACCGGCCTAACTGTCGCACCCTCGTATTCCGAGGCTTTCAGCAAGGGTCAGGAACACGAGGAACGAAGCGTGCGTGCGCGGTGGTTGGTTGGCTTGTCAGATCGGCTCACACACGCCGAGGGTATGTCACATGTACTCCCCTCATACGGCGTCTAGCCATCATACATGGGTCCACCTCTGCCGCGTGTAAAGCGTCATGTCCAACACGGAAACACGTGCTCACTGCTCACCCCGAGCTGGCCATCGACCGCCCTGACTGATGACTCGAGTTAATCGAAATCCTGGCACGGGAGTAATTCACCCGGGACTGGCCCTAACTCACCAGCACGATGACATTCACCTTTCGAGGCCCGGACCCGACCGCTCATCTTCGAACCGCGTCCAACCTTCGCCGAGCATCAGCCCCTGACTGCTTGTGCCTCCCGGCAATAGGGCTTGCCTCGATTCCTCACAGAGGACCTCTGTAAAACGCACGGATATCCGCCATACCACGCATTGACCCAGGGACCGACTCACACGTCAAAATTGTCCCACGGCTTGCGCCAGCTGTACTCTGGCCTCCTTGGCCCACTTGTAAAACCCATGAGGATCTCATAAAGCATATAACCAATTGAATACAAGTGCCTACACGTGGGCCCCGGCTTTCCACCTACACCACTCGGCACACGTGCCTAATGCCCCTGACCTCAGCCGCCACCCCCCAGACAAAAGTGCGCCCATAGCTGTGAAATGCTCTCGACCCTCCACCCATGGCTTCAGACACATACATGCTTCTCTTCAGCATAGAACAATGGTGTTCGGATTCAATCTGATGTAAATAAACACCGATCGCTTACGGTCGGTGGGGAAAGACGTCCAGTACATGATTCCCACAATCGCCTACGCACTCGCACCCATGGAACCCCCTCGATCCACGTGTCACCCGACCTCTCGAGCCCGCGTGCCATGTCCCGGTGACGCTTCCCCAGTCAACCCTTGGTTCCATAGGTGATTGTCGAGAAATCAACTGGCACGCCCGCACCTTGTCCAGCTAACCTACACCTCTACATTTTCGTGCCATTCGACCCTTCTCAGCTTTCCGTAAAAGGAGAGTGCCCGGTACCGTCGTGAGAGGCCTACGGCCACGAAGGAGGACACCCGAGATACATCAAACTCCCGTATCTTCCTCCCCCGATGTATTCCTACCTTCACCCCGATCATCGGCATAAAGAAAAAAGATTAAAAAAAACCTCGCAACACTACTCCTAAGAAATTCTTTGAATTTTACATTAGTAAGTTGAAGATTGACTGCTCTGACATGGTTAATGTATGTTTGGTTTATTGCTATTAATAGCTAATACATACTTCTTCAAAGAGTATTGATGGGAATCAACACCGGACACTAACATTTTTTTTTACATTTGTGTCCTTTTATTTGTATTTATACCCTTGGCTAATTGGGTTTGCAATTGTAAGGCATTATAAGCCAAAGGGTTAGGCTTTAAAGTCTTTGAATTTATTTGTAAAAGTCCAGTAGGTATAGCCGGGGCCCCCACCCTCTTTCTCATTGATCCACCTAGGTTCTAGGGCCCATGTGGGGCTGGTTCAAAGTCCAAGATTGGACTTGGACCAAGGGGGGGACAAGGTGGGAGAAAATTCAAACTTGGACCAAGCAAAGTCCAAGATGCTCCCTCCTTATAATATAGTTTATTCCATGTTGTATTTTTATTTAATTTGATCATTTGACCACATGGGGGAAGAAAATGCTATCCCTAGTTTACCCCTCTCCTCTCTCCCACAAAATTCCCAGCCCCCCACCCCTTGCCATTCTCTATATAAGCCTATGTATAGTGTCATTGGAGATTTTAATGAAGAATTAAGTATTTTTGCCAAGAGCAAGCCCAAGAGCACCCTTTCTCTCTCCCACCCCCTTGCAGATGGAGTTCTATGAATTTCTTGAGGTGTGAAGCCTCCTCCCCTCCCCCTCTCTGAGTGAGAAGCTCAGCACCACCGCCGTCGCCGCCATCGAGCCGCCGTCGCACCGCCACCGCCACCGCGTTGAAGTTCTGTCCAGATCAGGACAGAAGGTTGAAGCCTGATTTTTATCTCCACATCAGGAGATCTGATCGAGCTGTAATTTTGAGTGATTGTTCTTCTTGTTATCCCCAGTCTCCATTTTAAATTTCGTGTCAATCAGAGGTGTTTTGGTATTTTTCCTTGATTTTTAGTTCCACACCTGACAGTCTGCCAGTTTGCAGATCTACAGGATAGGAGTCCATTCTTCTATTTTTCCAGCCCCCTTATACATCTCTAGAAAATCCCCAAAATATCATACGTGTTCCACACTTACGCCCCTTCAACCCATAATTTTTCTGGAGTCCAGATCTATTATTTTCCTATCGGTCAAAATTCATTTTCAGGGAAAACTCAGTCTGTCCTATGTGTCTGTCAGTCCGAGCCAACAAAAGACTACAACCCACAGTCATTTTCATTTTCAATCCATTCACTTGATGGATCTGAGAAAATTATATGTTGTAGCCCTCTGAGTCCTCTATCCATCGGTACCAATTTTGTGTCGATCCGACATCTGATCTGACCGCATAAATTCTTTTCGTGAAGGCCCGCAGAGTAGATCCGTGGACAGGCCAGCAACTCAATCCGGGAATTAATTTCTCAAAAAATACGCCGGCTCACCTTCGGTGACCGCCGCTCCTGGAGATCGATCGTCCACCCATCAGAAGTGCCCCAGCAAGCCGCCACAATAAGGATTCGACCGGATGCCGCCGTCCCAATTGCTGAGTTCCTTGATGTACCGAGTTGGAACAGTACCAAGTCGGAACCGAGTCGGACCAGCAGCCCGTCTCCGGCCCAAATTACTGCCCGTCAACCCGGGTTCGCTACTCCCAGGCCCCACATTGTAGCCCTTTACCTCCCTGCATAGAGTGGGCGATAAATTTATTTCTGTAATTATTGTAATATTTGTACACCGGGAGTACGAGCTTCGGCCGGGGTCATCTTCCCCAGGCCCGGAGCATGGAGGTAAACTCGCCTCCCTCTTTATCGCATTTGCTTATCTCGTATACTTTTGAATGCCGCTGCTAGAGTGATAGGATTATTAGCTCGTTATATTATTCCAATTATCGCTGCGAGAGAGTGAGTGTGACCCGTCCTGTGACTCAATCTGAGTACACGCGGAAGAGCCGAGTACCCTTGACTCATTGCCAGTTTCTCAACCGCGTACGATCCCACGTTTCCCTCGCTTAGGGACGTCCGTTAGCTAGAGTCCCAGGTTCGCGTTCCGTCCCACATCAAATTGGTATCAGAGGGAGTTGAGTCTAGGGTAGTCTTTGATTAAAAATAAAAAAAAAGAGAGTCTAAGTCGGTCCAAGGTTGCATTTGCATTCCTTTATTCGGTATATCAAAAGGTGTTCCCGGAATGATAGGTTACGCCTATCGGGAAGGTAGCACACTTGCGTGAGTGGATCTTTGGGATCAATTACCTCTGCCAAGTACCGTCTATTGGTTAAGTCTAGGTTTCTAACCGAGTCTTCATTCCAACTTTGCATTGTTATTTTTGGGTCGTGTCTAGTCCATTGTCTAGCCCGTTAGAGAGTCAGTTTATCTTGTCTCCATGTCCAACATGTAGTCTCCCCTTCCCCCAGTTTCCAATGGATTCCCGGTCGCCCAGGCGATATAACGGTTGGCACACCCATAGGCTTGGAAACCATCCTATCTCCTTCATTAGGCCCGAGGCCTCGAACTTTCTTGGCTCCAAGGTCCCGAGCGACTACCTACATTGGGAAGCCGCTATGGACAAATACTTTGATTATTACCCCATGCCCGAGGCCGTGGAATTCACTTTTGCCAAGGAGCGGCTTCTTCATGAAGCCGCCGAAAAATGAGACGACATTGAACGCTTAAGAGAAGTTAGGAGGCAATGGCCCATCGAGTCATGGTGGGACATGAAGAGGAAGCTTAGGAGAGTATACCTTCCCTACCCGGTCCTCCCCAACCAGTCCCACCCAACCATCTCCAACCTTCCCCAACCAGGAACGTCCTGCCATCGTCCCAGCCAAGCGCCGCATTTAGAAGATCTCAGGAGGATGACGTCCCTTTGGAGGCCCTCGTACGCTGTCCTACCGGCCTGCAAATCACAGATCCGGACTTGTTGTCTTCAACCGCTCGGAACCCCTCCAACATGCTGCCCGTCAACCCAGAATCGGCACTCCCGAACCGCTGTTGTGGCATGTTACCTCCCTGCGTGGAGTGGGATCACTTCTGTAATTATTAACATTTACTGTATCGGGAGTCACCGTTCTTGGCCGGGGTCGTCTTCCCCACGTCCGAAGCATGGAGGTATCGTGTTCGCTCCCCACTTGGCATTTGCTTTACTCATATATGTTTCTTTATGCCGCTGCATGAGTGATAGGTTAATTAGCTCGTTATATTATTTTAATCACCGCTGCGAGAGTGAGTGAGTGGAACCCGTTCCGTGACTCGATCCGAGCACGCGGAAAAGCCGATACCCGAGACTCAATGCCGGTTTCTCAACCGCGTCGATCCCACGTTTCCCTCGCTTAGGGACGTTCGCGAGCTAGAGTCCTAGGTTCGCGTCCCGTCCCGCATCAAGTAAAGTTGCTACACTCTAACTATCATTACTCATAAATCAGATATTTTCAAGGTTGCATTAGTTGAACTCTTATCCTATTAGATTCTGATCTCTGTATGCTTGTCTAATGAAGGATAACTCAATTTGTCAATCAGACATCTCCTCCATTATCACTCCTTCTTATCTTCTCAATACACTTTATCTCTACCAGCTCCTTGTTTGCTAATGGCAAAGGGGGAGAGATCGTTGTTGAGAAATTCTCTTTGTTGGAAAAAGGGGGAGAGATCGAAGTGAGATCTTTGTTGAGAAATTCTCTTTGTTGGGAAAAGGGGGAGAGATCGAAGTTTGTTATTCCCTCAAAGGGGGAGAGTTTGACTTGAGGGTGAGTTTGATTGTATTTTGCTCGTCCTTGCACACTGTGACCCTTGCATCTTCTTACTTATAATGCATTAGTGTTGCCATCAAAGCATTTCAATATTGCCATCATCAAAAAGGGGGAGAATGTTGTGTCTCCTCTGACTTGATGTCATTCTCGTCTAGTTTTAATGATTGGCAATAGTAGTTTGACCATTTGCTGACTTTTGCAACATCATCTTCCTATAAGTCAAAATATGTCACATTAGCTATTACAGGTCAGTGCATAGTCAGATTATTGCATATCAAGGCTAATGAAGGTCAATGCATGTTCCTGTAGCTTACTCATGAAGGTCTATGCATGTTACTATAGCAGTGCACATAAGGTCGATGCATGATTTGTCTCGCATAAGGTCTGTGCACATCTTGTATGACTATATACAAGGTCGGTGCACGCTGTGTAGAAATGCACACAAGGTCGGTGCAGTTTTTGAAGAATGCATATGGAGTCGGTGCACATCTTGTATGACTGCATACAAGGTCGGTGCACGTTACTGTAGCAATGCACATAAGGTCAGTGCACGTTTCTGCCTCATGCATATAAAGGTCTGTGCACCTTTTTTATCATACATATAAGGTCGGTGCATTTATTGCCTTACGCATGAAAGAGGTCGGTGCAGGTTTTGCGATGCACATGTAAGGTCGGTGCACGTTTGCATTTAGCATATAGAAGGTCGGTGCACATCCTGTTTGTCCAAGACCAAGGTCGGTGCACATTTTGTTTGTCTACATATAAGGTCGGTGCACATTCCTGTTCCTTCGATAGAAGGTCAGTTGATGTGGGACGGACAGAGGGACTCGACGCCAATGGATGCAAACCTCGGACTCTAAGTGTTGACGCGACCAGCGACACACGTACAATGGAGACACTTTGGCCCGACACTAAGAGTTCCTATGGGCTATACGTCGCAAACAGAAATGCGAGCTCACTCGTCATCCCAAAGCGAGGGAAAGCGTGGATCCGCGAGGTTGAGTAACCGGCAGAGTCAAGGGTGGTCGACTCACTTCCGTGCTCGGATCGAGTCACGGGACGGGTTCACTCTCCTTTCTCACAGCGGTGACATGAACTCACGAGCTAGAATTTCTAACGCACTCAAGCAACGGCATATAATCATATACCAAGAAAGCAAATGCCAAGAAGTTAAGACCGTTACCTCCACGCACTCGACGTGGGGAAGACAATCCCGGCCAAATCCGTACTCCCGGTTAACAAAAATTAACGATTACCAAATTAACCCACTCCACACAGGGAGGTAATAGGCCACATGTGGGCCCAGGAGTATTGGGTTTGGGTTGACGGGCAGCGTTTTGAGGAGCTCCGTCGGTGCCGAAAAGCCTCGGTTCGGTGTTGTCCAGACGGCGCATTCCGCGGGTTGTGGGCCCCACGTGCTGCTCGAACCTCTGAACAGAGCGGGGTTGGTCCCGCTGCGAAGAGGACTGCTAGAGGGGTGATCCCTAGGAGAGTGATGCCCTGGTTCGCCTCACGGAAGTCAAGACGGCTCCGATCGCAAAGGTGAAGCTTACTGTCCACGGATGTGAACTTTGGTTTCAGACCCACACGCTCCGGCAACAAAAATTGCTATGACCAGTACGGACGTCGGATCGGCACAAAACCGATGCCGTTGGAAATATAACTCGAAGTGCTTCGACCCTCTGTTGCTCCAGTATTTTTATTGGGGCCGTATTTTCGATGGTGGAATTTTGAACATGGCTGCTCTCAGTCTCAGATCTGGCCGGGCAGAATTGGATCTGCCTGAGAGTTGGTGTTGACCGTGGCTCAAACTTCGGATCTGGGTGTTGGGTTCTTCATGAAAGTTGGAGAGGGGGAAGTAAGGAAGATGAAGGTATTTTTTTGTAATTTATGGTAGAGGTTTGGTTAGGGAAAATGATTTTCTAACACTAGGTGGTCGGATCTAGATAGTGGGAGACAGAACTGATTTGGGACTTGACAGTGATTTTTAGAAAATGCAAACGAGATCCAAAGTTCTTAAAAAAATTCGTGGAAGGGGGCTTAGATGGACAGAATCCCCAAAAAAAATTACAACTCATTCAAACATGGGGAAGAGGGTCTGTTGAGTCCCGAAAGGCGGCAATCAAGAGGGGAGGGGTGAATTGATTGGCCAATTAAAAAATTACTTCCAAGAGAAAACTTGTTAATTAAGCATGCAAGCACTAGATCTCACCCGATCATGGATACACTTGTTAATGCGTGTGCAAAATGGTAGGTGTTAGATAATGGAATTGGTGTACGCTCAACTCACCGTGAAGCCCACTTGACTAAGGACGCGGAAGAACAAACCACAAGTGACACGCGGAATTTTTAGGTAGTTCGGGTACACTGCCGTGTCCCCTACGTCCACCCCTCACTCGTGAGGATCAAGACTTCACTATGAAGTGAGCCACACACACACGCTGTGTAGAACAGCGAACACACACACACACACGGCACCCGATCTGGGCTACCGAACATATACACACACACACGTTCGTGTTTCCGAACACGAACACCACACACAAAAATCTGATTTAAGATTTACAACAGATGCACAAGCTCAAACAAAAAGATTCAAAAAATGGAGAGTGAAGAAATGTTTATCATGGTTGAAGCTCCCCCTTTCACTTCCTTGAATGTAATTGAATGCTTCTATAAGAGGAAGATCGATCCTTGAGGAAGAATGAAGCTTTGTCGCACGAACGAGGTTGTAGCTTAGATGTTCCACGCAGCTCGCTGTTGGGGATGATGTGAAGGCTTGATTCAAGCTTCTTCCCTTCACTTTCAGGATCTGAACAAGGTGGAAGAAGGCCCTTGAGCTGCTACTACGAACCTGCACTCACCAAGGTTAGAACAAGAAAAACAACTCTAGATCTTCCTACTTCCTTAGGGTTTTCCACCCAATGAGAGGGTTATATCCTTCTAGGACGGTCAAGGGACACCATTAGGACAAGATCCATGAAATATGGAGGAAAACAAGGCGGATTGACGTGAGTGGTTGGACAAATGGTTCGAGGACATAAAAGTCCTAAATCACGGCTCCATGTAGGTGTCGACACCTGGTGTCAACACCTTGGGCATTACAATGAGCAAAAACACCAAATAGAGTCCCTGGACGCTGGGTGTCGACACCTGGTGTTCTGGCTTGCTGCCAGAACTACAACAGGTAGGTGTCGACAGCTGGTGTCGACACCTCCTGGACAAGCTGCTGGAAGCCTGTTCTGGAACAGGGTGTCGACACCATGTGTCAACTTTTGCCCTGCCAGAAGGCTCAATGACCTATATGCTAAGAATTATAGCATCAACTCCTCCAAGGATGATGGCAAGATAGAATGAGATTACTAGGAGGTCTTCCAACCTGTACAAACACCAAGTATGTGTCAGTTTGATACAACATCATAGATCTCACAAAATAACCATTACATTTCAACTTTTTAATGGAAGTATGGGGACTTAAAAGGATTTTAAACAAGGTAGGCATACTCAAAACCATTTCCATTTTCCATTTCAAGAGTGACGGATCAAGGAGGAATGAAAAATCCATATCAAACCACATATCAATATTTCCCTCATCATTTTACCTGAATTCACCTTCGATCCTCAATTGCTTGCTCATTTGTTGAATTGTCCATTCAAAGACCATTGGAGTATCAACCAGAATCACCATTGCATGATTAAAAAGATGTGGTGTTCATAAGAGTACAAAACTGGTTCACTCTAAACCATGATTGCACATTGCATTCATTAATCATCAAAACTCATTAATCCACACATCATAACCTTAGGGGCAAACAATATCCCCCTTTTTGATGATGACAATAATGCTATGTGCTACAATTTATACAAAGTGACTAGAGTGTGGGTTTTGGTGCAATTTGCAAACATCCATCTGATGTAAATGGTATTCATGCAATGAATCACAAGCATAACCATAAACATAAATATTAATTGATCGGAATGACATTCACAACCACAAGAGGATTTCCACAGCCACACTTAAAAGCCTCGTTAAGTGTTTTTGATTACATAATACAAAATGCCACCACATAAACTACTATGCTCATGCAATGACTGCTGCACGGATTCAAGATACAAGACTGAGAAACTTAAGACTTAAGACTCCGACAACATGAGACCATGCAAGCACATAATTACCAATGCATGAAACACACAATAACTGAAAAGTAACAAAACATAGTAGATAGCTAGTAGCTAGATACATAGCATATAGCTAGATAACTCTCCCCCTTTGTCATCAACAAAAACAAGGGGAGCCGGGAGGACAGGTAGCAACTGCCAACGTGAAGTACTAAGACTTAATCAGATCCGGAGGATGGCGGAGGAGGAGGTCAGCGAATATAATCCACGATGGCTTGGAACTGTTCGGTTTGAGCATCCATGGCGATTTTGAGATAGTCAAGGGAGGTTTGGATGGACTGGAATTCTTGGAGATATGTGGTATGATGAAGCTTCAATTCGGCCACATCCAGAGTAAGAGTATCCACTGTCTCCCTTAGTTCACCCACATCACCACTCAAGGTCTCCACAGTCAATTGTATCCCATGAACATCCGTGGAGGCGGCTGAAGTGCTGGAGGTCCAGCCATGTACAGGCTGAGCGTCGGCTTCTTCTTCTTCCTCATCAGAATCAACTTTAGGTTCTTTCTCTTTCACAGATTTTAGATGCCGAACCAAATGACCTTGAGCATTTCTCTCATAGCCCATATTCTTGCAAACGGAATGAACGGTGTAGATATCACCTTTTCTCAAGGTTTGACAAGGTTCCTTGCTCAAATCAATGGCAGCCTTACGGAAAATAGCAGTTAAGGCGGCGGCATATGGAAGAGTGCGATTCCGATTATGAAGACATGCAGTGATATGACCAAAGAAAAGTGCAGGGAAATTGATCTGTTGCCCTTGCAGTAGATTAGCAATAATAAAAGTCTAAATATCTGTGACTTTTTCCCTTCCTCCTGCCTTTGGAAGCAAAATATTGGTCACCATATGATGGAGAATGTGCTGCAATGGGGGAAAATGATTGGCGTTTAAGCCACTGACGGTTCTATCTTGCATTTCATCCCCGGTCAGGAGTTCATATGCCACATCTTCATCAATCATTGCCTCCCCATGAAGTTTGCCAGTAATAGGCATCTTAAAAGCATTAGCTAACTGTTCTTCAGAGATACCAAGAATTTGTCCATTCACCACTGTCATGTATTTGTTGTTCTTGAAAAACATATTTCCATAGTATTGAAGGACAAGGGAATGATATATATTTCGGTGATCAGCCATAAACGAAACAAGGTTCGGTTGATTTTTTACCAAAGGGAGCAACTCAGGGAGTCCTTGGTGAAGATCATTGAAATCAACTGCACGCGGTCGGAGAACCTTCCGATCCATCATTTTGAACTGTGCAGGAGTGGGTTTCTCCAGAATGGCTTCATGCTCTTTGCGCTTAGCCCGAGCTTCCCTCTTTCCGTTGGATTCCACAACGGGTTCCTTGCCCAGCGCACGTCGTTTGGGCGCCATGGGAGGAAACAATCTTGTGCGAAGACAAAGGAGGAGATGAGGAGTTGATTTGGGGCGACAATGTGGCTCTTATCGCGGATGGGAGGAATCTCCACGAATCATCCACACTCCAGGGGACAGCCGGTTGAAGGAAAGACCACGGATGCTCGTCCAAGGAGAGGGCGCGGGTGCCGCAGTTGCGTCCGCGCTTTCTAGGGCTTGAAGGGGTGGAGGGTTGAGCAAGGAAGGGATTTGGGGACGAAGGAGTGCAGCACCGGTTGCGTAGGGCCCTCAGGGCGTGATGTGGAGTGGGTTCAAAGGGTTGGAGAAGGGTTTAAAACCCTTGCGAATCGGTTCGCGAAAAATCACGACCGGCAGGTGTCGACACTGGGTGTCGACACCTTGCTTCGCCCAGTTCTGCCCGAAAAAAAAATAACACACAGGGATGGGTGTCGACTTTAGGTGTCGACACCTCCCTGTTGTCCAAGAGAAATGAAGTTTTAGTAGAGATGTGGAATTCCAATGATCAAGGCTTGAGCCCCAAATGACTATAGGAATAATTTGATCAATGCAAAAGGGATATTTTGTGGGAATGTCAATTTGGGGTAGTTCTGAGCCAAAATAAATCACATAGGGCCTAACTCCATAATCGATTTCCCGAACATGATTCATCTCGAACTTCTAGTGGCAATGCATTATATCCAAGGAATATATAGTCATAGTAAATCAAGGGAGGTCAAAAATGTTTGGGTTTTTCAATAAGGTATTAATACACACACACCAAGCATTTGGATTTACATACAACCATGCAAAATGCAACACACATTACAATCATGATGCACATGCATGATCCAAGGAGACTACACAAACCAAAAATCTAGTGGTGAAATGCAGATGCAAATGCATGAAACGAACTGAACAAGAACAAGACACTCACTGACTATCTAGACGACAAATGCCTAACTCTCTTCTAAAAGAAGTGAATTTGTCTTCATTGAGAGGTTTAGTGAAGATATCGGCAATTTGATTATTTGTATCAACAAATTTTATTTCAACATCCCCCTTGCTAATATGATCACGCAGAAAGTGATGCCTCACCTCAATATGCTTTGTGCGAGAATGATGCACTAGATTCTTAGACAGATTAATTGCAGATGTGTTATCACAAAGAATGGTTGTGTTACCTAGTGTAATGCCAAAATCAATCAATTGTTGTTATATCCAGAGCACTTGGGCAACACAGCTACCTGTGGCCACATATTCGGCCTCGGCAGTTGATAATGCCACAGAATTTTGTTTCTTGGAGGCCCATGAAACCAAGCAACCTCCAAGGAACTGACAATACCCACTTGTGCTCTTTCGGTCTATTTTGGAACCCGCGTAATCAGCATTAGAATAATCGATTAAATCAAGAACTGAAGTACGTGGAAACCACAAACCCAATTCACAAGTACCTGCAATATATCTAAAAATACGCTTCACGGCCGACATGTGAGACTCTTTAGGATTCGATTGAAACCTAGCACACAAACATACTGCAAATTGGATATCGGGCCTGCTGGCAGTCAAATATAACAAGGATCCTATCATGCTTCTGAAAAGGGTCTGGTTGACGGATTTACCTTGGTCATCTTGATCAAGTTTCAATGATGTGGACATGGGAGTTGGTTGTGGTTTGGTTGTTGTCAAATTGAATTTCTTTAGCAGGTCCATAACATATTTCTTCTAATTTATGAACAAACCATCAACAGTCTGAGTCACCTGCAATCCCAAGAAAAACGTTAGCTCTCCCATGAGACTCATTTCAAACTCACTTTGCATCAACTCAGCAAAGTCTTTACTGAGAGCGTCCTTGGTGGAGCCAAAAGTGATATCATCTACATACACTTGAACGATTAGAATTTCCTTACCATTCAATTGTGTAAAAAGAGTTTGGTCAACATTACCTCGCTTGAATCCATTTTGAATAAGGAAATCACTCAACCGTTCATACCATGCTCGGGGTGCTTGTTTCAGACCATAGAGGGCTTTATCCAGCTTGTACACATGGTCTGGATGCTTCGTATCTTCAAACCCCGGTGGTTGCTCTACATATACGTCCTCCTGGATATAGCCATTCAGAAATACACTCTTAACATCCATTTGAAACAATTTTATGTTATTGCAGCATGCATATGCTAATAAAATCCTCACTGTCTCGAGTCTTGCTACAGGAGCAAAAGACTCATCAAAGTCAATTCCAAGCTCTTGGCTATAGCCTTTGGCTACAAGCCTGGCCTTGTTCCTAGTTACCACTCCTTGATCGTTTGTTTTGTTTCGAAAAACCCACTTTGTTCCGATCACTGAGTGGTTTCTAGGACATGGAATAAGGAACCACACTTTGTTCCTTTGGAACTAGTGTAGTTCTTCTTGCATAGCCATTATCCATGATTCATCTTGCAAGGCCTCTTCTATGGAGTAAGGTTCAAACTGGGAGAGTAAGGCTATGTAATCCATATTTTCAACTTCCCTGAAAGAGGCTCGTGTTCTTATTCCCTCATCTACATTGCCCATCACATTCTCTGGCAGATGGTCCTTTGCAAATGTCCATTGCCTGGGTAGCTGCTGTTCAACTTGATCTTCCTAATTTGCATCATCTTCTTGTGGTTCTTCTACTTCTTGTTTCTCAGTTTTTCTTTCCATCTTCCCGGTATCACCAACATCCAACTCTTCGTCCTGTAAAATAGATTTTTCATTAGTGTTTTTGGAAGATGATTTATCAACAATGACATGGGGGCTTTCCTCAACTACAAGAGTTCTCAAGTTATACACTTGATAAGCTCTTGAGCTAAGAGAGTATCCAAGGAATATACCTTTGTCACTTTTGGGGTCAAATTTAGCCAGGTCCACCTTACCATTGTTGTGAATGTAACACAATGAACCGAACGGTCTAAAATAGGAGATGTTTGGCTTCTTACCTCGGTACAGCTCATAGGGGGTTTTCTTCAACAGTGGTCTTACCTTGGCACGATTGACAATGTAGCAAGCAGTATTCACTGCTTCAGCCCAAAAGTACCTCGGCAAGGTGTTCTCGTTTAGCATGGTTCTTGCCATCTCAATTAGCGGCTTGTTCTTCCTTTTAACAACACCATTCTGTTCAGGGGTTCTTGGTGCGGAGAAGTCATACGTATAGCCTTGGGTCCTGCAAAAGTTGCTGAACTCATGGTTATCAAATTCCTTACCGTGATCGCTCCGCACGGCTTTGATGCAACACCCCTTTTCGTTTGGAACACAGGGTTACTGTGACACAGGACAGAACACAGGCAGATCTGGAGGGAAACACAAAATGGGAAAAATGGAAATGGAAGGCTAGAAAATTGAAAACTTTTTATGGGACGTGGGATGGACCTCAGGAACTCACCCTCAAAATTTGGAACCCAGCAGATCACGTGGTTGAGAGCTAAAATTCTGGGAAGAGCTTGCTATCCTGAGTGGATAGAACTCCGGCGACGGCGGTGGCGGTGCAACGGTGGCTCGATGGCAGCGGCAGCGATGATCTTCACGAACCGATACAAGAGGCATCACACCTCAGAATGCAGCCTTCACAGCTGCTGGGGGGAGGAAGAAGAGAGAGAGAGGGGGCGGCCCTTGCTCCAAGGAAGAAAATCCAATAATTCTTGCATTAATTTCTTCAATAATGAGAAATACATGCTATTTATATGAAATACCAAAAGACACTAACTATCCGTAGATCTAGGGTTGGGGAGGGGTAAATGGGGGAATTCATAATTAATTCTCCCATGTGTTTTGGACTCAAATAAAATAAAATTACAAACCCTGAAGAGGCAAAATCTCGCGTTGGTTCCTGAGCTGGCTGGTAATCACCAAGATAATGAACTGCAAGATAGGGAAACGGGTCAGAGGGCCCAGGGGGATTCCCTGGGGCAAAACCCTCTGACGCTCAAGTCAGTAGAGCAATGGTGGGAGCAACGATAGGGAGGAGAAGGTGAAGGCGCGAGATCCCTCTCCACCAATGGGGTGAAGTGATCCTTGCTCAGGAGTTGGGGGTAGAACAATGCCCTTTTAGACTTACCTTTCGTAGGAGGGTATCCCAGGTTTTTATAGTGGAGTCCTGCAAGCTGAGAGGTCTCCGGTGGAGGTTACATCCTCGTCGTGGGCTTTGATGGCCTCATCGTGGGGGCGTTATCCTCGCGGGGAAGCCGGAGCTCCTGGACTTCTTAGCGTTTGGCCCGCTGTGGATTCTAACGGCTGCAGTGATGAACATTTCATCGGTCATTCCGAGCTTAAGGGGGCCGGCCCTATCGGGCGATAGGCCTAGCTCGGTGAAGAGATGGGTCGGATAGACCGGCTAGCGCTTCCCCCCTTCGTGCGGAGGGATAGCTCGTGCGCGGGTCTTCCTGTGACCTGACCAAGGCTCGGGCTCTCCGAGCCTTGGGCCGTCTAGGAGAGTTGTTTCCTCGAGCATTATTTTATTGGGCTTTTCCGAGTGGGCCCTGCGGACTGTCACTTGGGCGAGCTTACCTTGTTGGGCCTTGTTGGATCTGCTCTTTGAGTGGGCTGCAGGAATCCCCCTCTCCACTTGTCCCCCTCCTACTCCCGAGCCAAGGAGGCTCGGTTGAGTAGTTTTTTGAGGCTTTGGACCGGCGTGGCTCGGGTGGGTGGAATCCTGTTGGCGTGATGATGCCACGTGTAGCGGTCGCCTGGGCCCATAGTAATAATGATCCTGACGGATTTTGAAATGAAGGGGCCCCCTTTTTCTTGGAGGTTGAAACGGCGCGCCGCCTCCCGCGAGGGTTTATAGACGTAGTGCGCTGCTCGTTCCTCCCAGTCTTTTTAGGGTTTTCGGCATTTCCTCCATTTCTCTACTTCTGGGGCTCCTTGATGTGCCGTGAAGATACAGCGGGGGAGCAAGCTCTTGCGGCGGCATTTGAGGAGCTGGCGCGTGCAACCGCGGAGGCGATCCGGAGGCTTCCTTCTCCTCCGGAGTCTTCGGGCTCTAGTGAAGGTTCTTCTTCCAGCTCGATGGTGGATCTGCGCTCGGAAGTCGAGCAGGTGAGGCAGGAGCCCGTCCCCAATCGTAGCGAGTTGGGGGAGGCTGATGTGAAGAAATTGGAGCATCGGTTTCGCCTGCCTCTCCGATATAGCTTTGTAGCTGCTGCCCCATACGAGATGAGCTTGGACAGCCGTACGAGCCATATTTGTACTTTTCTCCTGGCGTGGAAGAGCGGATTCTGCCTCCCCTTCGAGCCTTTCGTCTTGAAGCTTCTCAATTTTTTCATGTTGGCGCCTGTTCAGCTGGTGGCCAACTCGTATCTCCTGCTTTCTGCCTTTCGGATCCTCTGCCGCCTGCAGGGGGTTCCCCCGTCGCTGGATCTTTTTCATTATTTCTTCGAGCTGAAGGCACATCCGTCGGCGGGGAAAGGCTTCTATTTTATTCAGGCGCGCAGGAATCGGAGTTGTATTCCGCTGGCGGCGAAGGATTCTTCGCACAAAGGGTGGAAGAGGCAGTTTTTCTGGGTGAAGGCGGAAGCAGTGGACGAGTCCTGGAGGTGCCAGGTTATGCCCAACTTCCATCCGAATCTTCCCCCGCGCCAGGAGGAGTTCCCCACCGACGTGGAAGAGTACGCCGCTCTCTTGCTGACAAATCGCCGGTCGACTGAGGAGCTGGTGACACTGGAGAACGTGGAGCGGTATCTGCTTACACAGCTCAAGCCATCAGGTGCCATTCTTCGGATTCTACTACGGGGTCGGAGGGTCGACTTTTCGTTTCCTAACCGAATCTTCTTCTTCATTGCAGACATCCGGCGGGAGCCCTTGGAAGAGGTCACTGAGGTCGTCGATCTTGGGGATGATTCGGCGGCCGATGAGCCTGTCGCTCCCGCGGGTCGTTCCCAAGCCCGGGATAAGGGCAAGGGGGCGGCCTCCGAGGGATCTTCGCAGTCAAGCGGGGCGAAGCGCAAGGATCCCCTGGAGGGGAGATTGCGGGAAGCCGCGAAGGCCAAGAAACGGGCCAAGAACGCCCGCCATCCTACCGCTCCCGGGGGTGATTCTGGCTCGACGGCGCCCCCCTCTCGGGGGCAAGGTGGGCCCGACCCTTCCGGGCCAGCTCCCCCACCTACCAGGCGAGAGGGGGCCGAAGAGACCGGGGGCCCCTCAGAGGGCGGAGATGGGTCGGTTCTCCCCTCCCCGGGGATGGAGGGGGCCGGCGTTGTAGCGGTCGGCATCGAGACCGAGAGACCGGTCGAGGTCGGCTCTGTCTCGGGCGGAGAGGCGCGGATCAAGACAGATAGGGATGGGGGTTCACCCGCGAGGGCGTCGCAGCCCCAAGTGCCCGAAGTTCTTGGTGCGGTCGATCCTACGGCGTCGATCGAGGTTGGTGGTTCGCCCGGGGAGGCATCGCAACCCCAACCGACCGCGGCGCGCGGGGCGGTCGGCCCCGTCGCTCGGGCCGATCCTTCTGGCGGGGCATCCGGTGGAGAGCGTATCTCCATGCCGGAGGCTTTGGAAAGGCTCGGCGTTTCGGGCGACCTGTACCGGGTTTGCGGAGAGGTTGCCACAAAGACGAGGGGGGGAGACAAGCGCCACTCCCCCTCCGGCGTCCTCGACGTCCTCATGGAGGGCGGCCTAGTCATGGCTCGATCGGCGGCCTTGATGGTGGAGACGTATGCTCGGACGGAGGCGGAGCGATCGTGTCTCGCCTGGGCCCTCGGGGGGGGGGGGGGGGAGAGGAAACTGGCCCGCCTCAGCGAGGAACATGAGGGGCTCCGACGGGAGTTCTCCGCGATCAGGGACCTTGTACGGGCGAGCCGGCTAGAAACCGAGGCACTGACTGAGTAGTTGGCTAAGGCCCGGGAGTCGCTCGAGAGGAAAAGCAAACTCTTGGAAGAGGAGCGTCTGCGTCACCTCGAGCTGGACGGTCGCTGGGAGCTCGAACGGGCCGAGTTACTGGACCGGGCGGAGGTAGCGGAGCGCCTTCGTTCCGTGGCCGAGGCGGACCGAGTCTGGGCGGAGAGGCGGTCGAGCGAGGCCGAGCGAGGGATGGTCGCGGCAGAGGAACGCCTGGCGGGAGCAGAGGAGCGTGCGGCCGAGGCAGAGCGGGTTCGAGTCGAGCTCTTTGAAAGGACGGAGCAGATCGAGGCGGAGGCGATCGAGCGATATAGAAGCTCGGACGTTTACTCAGCCGACCTGGAGAGAGCCACCCTACCATATTACGAGGTAGCACTTCGCCGTGGCGCCCAAAAGGGGTTTAAGCAGGGTTATCATCGGGCGGTGGACTACGCCTTCGATCGAGACTCCGGGATCGAGTTCCCTTTGGGCCAGGTTTATGACTCGGATGAGTCGGTTTCTAGGTCCTCTGCGTCGAGCGGGGAAGATCCAGAGGGGTCTGCTACGGCGGGGTCACCAACTTCGGACGCCTCGGGAGGGCTCGCGACCGAGACAGTTCTCGCACATGCGAGGTCAGTGCCCGGGTCGGCCGTCACCGAAGGTGCTGGGGGTGACACGCCTACTTCTGTTGCTTCCGAGCTTCAAAGTGGGCCCGAGGCCTGATGTATTTTGCTTTATTTTGCCCCTTTCTCTTGTTTGTCTCTCTTTCCTCCTTTAGGGAGTTTCCTCTTTATGAGATAATAAATGACTTACTTGTTTGATCGCCATCCTTGCCGTGATTTGGCTGGCCTATCTGGAGTAGTTGAAAAAGTGCCGATATGTCCTGCGTGGTTTTCGCACGCTAATTTGGTAGGCTTCTGACGGGGCGTCTTTCCGTTCCCTCGCACTTTGAATGCCAGGCCGCTTCGTGAATCCCGCTGGGGCGGGAAACGAGGAGTTAGAGGTGACCGTTCAGGGGAGAAATCCTTTGGCCTGTTTTTGAGGGGGGGGCGTTTAAGGCGTGTAGCCTCCTTTGGCCTATAAGAAGGACCGAAAGGTGCCCTTCCCTCTTTACCGCTTGGGATTTTCTCTAACAGTCTTCCCTCACTCCTTCTTCTTCACTCTGCGTTGTGCCGTTGCATGGAGGATCCTTCGGAGGGTGACGCCGCTGACGACGGGGAGCAGAGAGCTCTTGCTGTCTTGGCTTGTTGGACGGGTCCCACGGTCGCCGCGCGGGTTTGAGACGGGTCTGACGGTCGCCGCGCGGATCTGGAGAGGGCTTCGACGTGCGAGGGCACGGCTCTTGCCCTTTCTCAGTTCCGGCGTGGCTTCTAGGCAGGCACCGAGGCGGAGGACGGATGGGGGTATCAGGGACGCCTGCCGCCACTCCCCCTCCGCATGGGGGGGGGGGGGGCGCATCAAGTTCCCTCCTCACCGAAGCCTTCCTCCGCCTGCAGCCTCTTTTTCCCTCTTCTACTCTTCATTTCTTTCACTCTTCGGAGGCTGCTTGCTCTCTGTTCCCTTCCAAGGAGTTGGCAGGTTGGGAAAAAAGGGGTCTTCACGGCGCTCCTTCTCCCTAGCCTCCATCAACTTGGAAGGTAGCCTTCTCCGACTTTTAGAAGGTGGCTACCTTCTCTGCAGTCCCTCTGTCACCTTTGTCGAGGGTCGTCTGAGCCAACTGGATCGGCCCCCTCTTGTCCGAGCCAATTTCTATGCGAGGCAGAGTCAGTGGCTGGACGCGAGGAGATCGAGATCGAGTCAACCGAGCGATGTCCCCTTGCAGCGGTGTTAGACGGATTTTCTTGCTTTTTGTCATGCAATGTATTGGCCTTTGCCTTTCTGATGTATCAATAGTTTTGAATGGAAAGGAATTTATTTCATCCTTCTTGTTGTACAATTTCAAAAATAGAATTTGCGTAGTGCGGCTGCGTTCCATGTCCGAGGAATGGGATCCCCTTCCATTGTTGCTAACCTGTACGCACCTTTCCCGAGCGTCTCGACCACTCGGTAGGGGCCTTCCCAGTTAGGGGACAGCTTGCCCGCCGCCTCTAGTGGTCGAGAGGCTTTGGCTTTTCTGAGGACGAAGTCTCCCGGTTGGAAGTGTCTGCTTCGGACTCTGGCGTTGTAGTATCGAGTGAGGCGTCGCTGGTATTCCGTCGCTCGGATGCTGGCAATATCCCGGAGTTCATCGGCTAGGTCGAGGTTCTCGAGTAACTTTTGGTTGTTTTCGTCGGTCGAGTAGCGGATGACTCGGAGAGACGGGTTGGCGATCTCTAATGGAATGACGGCCTCAGTGCCGTACACCAACTGAAAAGGACTTTCACCGGTTGCCGTCCTGGGAGTCGTTCGGTGTGACCACAGTACGCTAGGCAATTCCTCGAGCCAACTACCCTTGGCTTTGCCGAGTCTGGTCTTTATGCCTTTCAAGATAGTCTTATTGGCATTTTCGACCAGCCCATTGGCCTGAGGGTGGGCGACCGAAGTGAAGTGGTTGCGGATGTTTAGGTCGGCGCATCTGTCTCGAAAATATCAAGAATCGAATTGCCGACCGTTATCGCTCACTATCACTCGGGGGATGCCGAAGCGACAAATGATCGATTTCCAGACGAAACTCCAGACGACTGTCTCGGTGATCCTTGCAGTGGCTTCGGCCTCGATCCATTTAGTGAAGTAGTCGATGGCGACGACGATGAACATTTTCTGGGACTGAGCCGTGGGGAATGATCCGAGAATGTCGATCCCCCACCGAGCGAAGGGATAAGGCTCGGCGAGGGTGACGAGTTCTGTAGCCGGCTGATCGACCAAGTGGTCGAACCGCTGGCATCAGTCGCACTGTTAAGCATAGGCCGAGCAGTCGCGCTGCAGGGTGGGCCACCAGTACCCCTGTCGTAACAGGATTCTGGCCTGTGACCTTGCCCCTGAGTGCGCTCCGCACAGGCCTTCATGAACCTCTCGAATGGCTCGGCTGGCGTCGTCGGGGCCGAGGCACTTCAGGAGAGGGCCAGCGAAAGACCTTCGGTAGAGTGTGTCGTCCAGGATGACGAAGCGCCGGGCTTGGTACTTCATTCGGCGTGCTTCCCGAGGGTTAGAGGGCTCTTGGGAGTCTCAAAGCCAAGACAGGTAGGGGGTGCGCCAGTCGCTCGGGACGGCCGAGTCAACAGCGAGGAGCTCCGAGTCAATGCTCGGGCACTCTAGCTCTTCGAGGAGGACCGATCGGGTACCTTCTGGGTCTAGGGAGGAGGCCAGTCGAGAGAGGGCGTCCGCTCGGGAGTTTTCTTCCTGGGCTATTCGGACTACCTCGAATCCCTCGAAATGTTGGGCCAAGCTCCTGACCAGCTGGAGGTATTTGATCATGGGTGCCTCTCGAGCTTCATACTCACCGTTCACCTGGCTCGCGACCAGCTGAGAGTCGGTGTGGATCCTGACTCGCTCAGCCCCCAACCGCCGGGCCATGCGTGCTCCCGATATAAGGGCCTCGTACTCGGAAGCGTTGTTGGACGCCTGAAAGTTGAATTTCAAGGCGTATTGCAGCTCCACTCCTTCGGGGGATCTTAGGAGGATCCCAGCACCGCTACCGACCGAGTTGGAAGAACCGTCGACGTACAGTTCCCAGGTTGGCCCGGGCATGGTCAGTAGCCTCCCTTCGGTCGTGGTGCTTTCGGCGATGAAGTCGGTGAGCGCTTGACCTTTTATAGCTGAGCGCGGGAGATACGAGATGTCGTAGGCCCCAAGCATAATGGCCCATTTGACGAGTCACCCCAAGGCCTCGGGGTGGGCCAAAATCTTCTTCAACGGCTCGTCGGTTAGCACGGTGATGGGGTGCCCCTGGAAGTAGGGTCGGAGGCGTTTCACGGAGGTAACCAGCGCTAGCACGAGCTTCTCGGTTGCGGGGTACCTCCTCTCGGCCTCGTTAAGCGCCTTGCTGGTATAGTAGACTGGTCTTTCGATTCCCGAGTCATTTCTGACTAGGACCGAGCTGACCGTTGATGACGTCACCGAGAGATAGAGTAGCAAAGCTTCACCCGGCACGGGCTTGGAGAGCACCGGGGGCGAAGTCAGGAACTCCTTAAGCTCAGCGAACGCTTTCTAGCATTCCTCATCCCATGCGAACGTAGCAGATGCCAACTTGGGCCCCTTCAACAGTTTAAAAAAGGGCAAGCATCGTTCAGCTGCATGGGATAAGAAACGGCTGAGAGCGGCGACACGCCCTGTCAGACGCTGGACGTCCTTGATGCAGGCGGGCGGGCGCATGTCCAGGATGGCCTGGACCTTGTCGGGGTTAGCTTCGATCCCACGCTGAGTGACCAGAAAACCCAAGAACTTCCCGAATCTTACTCCGAAGGCACACTTGGTAGGATTGAGCTTCATGTTGTACTTCAGGAGGACGCCGAAGGCTTCGGCGAGGTCGGTGAAGTGGTCCTGGGCCTTGGGGGTCTTGACGAGCATGTCGTCAATGTAGGCCTCGACGTTCCGACCTAGCTGCTCCTCGAACATGTGGTTGACCAGTCTTTGGTATGTGGCTCCGGCGTTCTTCAACCCGAAAGGTATCCGGGTATAGCAGTACACGCCGTAGTCGGTGATGAAGGTGGTCTTCTCGACGTCTTCATAATTCATTCTGATCTGATGGTAACCCGAATAGGCGTCCAGGAAGCTGAGCATCTCATTGCCCGATGTCAAGTCGACCAGTTGGTCGATGTTGGGCAAGGGATAGCAGTCCTTAGGGGTCGCCTTATTCAAGTCAGTGAAGTCCACGCACATCCGCCACTCGCCGGAAGCCTTTGGTACCAGGACGACATTGGCTAGCCACGTCGGGTACAGGACCGGTCTAAAAAGACCAGTCTCTTGCCCCTTGGTGACCTGCACCTTGATGATCGTCTGTTTCTCTGGTGCGTGCTTCCTTCGGCGCTGCTGCACGGGCTTCATGGTGGGGTTGAGGTTGAGTCGGTGCAGCACGGTCTCCTCTGGTATCCCAGGGAGCTGATCGTCGGACCAAGCGAAGACTCGGATGTACTCAGAAAGAAAATTCTTATATTGCTGTTGTTCCTCGGGTGGTAGGTCGGGTCTGATCCTTACTCCTAGGGTCGGGTCGTCGTTTAGGAAAATTGTCAGCAACTCGCCACCTGGCTTAGTAGCTGCGGATTTTTCCTCGACTTCCCGGGGGCCCTTATTATTCCCGTCCGGCCTCGTGGCCTCCACCGAGATGTTGTAGCACCTTTGGGCCATGGCCTGGTTACCTCGGATTTCCCATACTCCGTTCTTGGTGGGGAACTTCATTTTCTGGTGATAGGTAGATGGTACTACCTTGATCCGGCTGAGGATTCCCCGGCCGAAAATGGCGTTGTATGCTATCATCCCTTTGATCACCATGAAGTCTACCATGACCGTAACGGTTTTGGGTGGGGTGCCGAGGGTAACCGGCAGGCTTAGGGCTCCTTCGGGGAGAGTGGCCAGGCCATTGAACCCACAGAGGGGCGTCCGGATCGGGCGGAGTTTGGATGGACCCTCTCCCATTTTGAGGAAACAGTCATAAGACAACACATCAGGGGCACTTCCATTGTCCACAAGAATCTGATCTATGTTACAATGGTTTATAGTGGCCGAGATTACGAGGGCGTCATCGTGCGGGGTGCTCAGCCCCTCCAGGTTTTGATCGGAGAAGACTATGACCTGGGGCGGGGCCTTGGGTGGCTCTGGGCCTCGGCTCGCCCGCTCGGCATGACGCTTCCTTCCACGGCTGCTGTCACCTCCTGATGCTATTCCTCCAGAGATGACGTTGATGTGGACCCCTCGGGGGGCGTTGTCAATCTCCTCTGCGGCGCCTTGATCTTCTCTGCACTCGATAGTGAACCGAGCCAGGTGCCCCAGGCAGACGAGGCGCTCGATTTCATCTTGGAGCTGGTGGCAATCACTGGTGTGATGCCCATGATCGCCGTGGAATAGACAATGTCTGTCTCGCTTGCGGTTCTTCGACCTCATCGGCTCGGGCCGACGGAGAAGTCCTGAGTCTTTGACGGCTTCATAGATTTCATAGATCGGGGCGGTTAACGGGGTGTACCACTCGTACTTCCGCTTGCGCTCTCCATCTCGGTCCCGCTTCTTTCCTGAGCTAGGATTTGGCTCGGGGCCCCGCTTCTTGTCCCCCTCCCGACCCGAGCCGCTTGCGTCTCGGCAAGCGCTGAGCACTTCTTCGCACTCGGCGTGACGTAGAGCCAGAGTCACTAGCTCGGCAAGGGTCGAGGGAGGGCTGAGGACGAGTTCGCGGCGGATGTTCTCGTCCCGGGTACGCCCGGTCAGTGCGGTTGTGGCTGAGGCCACATCCAGGCGGGGGATTCGGAGGGCTTCCGATTTAAACCGGTGGACGTAAACCCGGAGCCTTTCCCCTTGCGCCTGTTTGAGGGCCAAGAGCCCCGCTACCGACCTTGGGGGGGCACTTCCGGCGAAGCTCTCCTTGAAGACTCGCCCGAACTGCTTGAAGTCTCGGATGGATCCGGGGGCGAGAGCCCGAACCACGCTTGAGCGCCCTGGACTAGAGTGGTCATGAAGGCTCGGCACTTGATGGGGTCCGACGCTCCTTGTAGAGTCATCAGGGCGTCGAAGCTATCGTAATGGTCGTCCAGGTCACCTTGGCCGTCGTAAAGCTTGAAGGTCGGTATGGGGGCTCTGGGAGATACCTCCACCTTCAAGATATACTCGGAGAACGGGGATTTCTCCTCGTCTTCCAGGGAAGAGGCCTTCTGCAGGGCGCGAAGGGCGCGCTCCTGCTCAGCGAAGCGCCTTTCGGAATCTCACAGCCAGAGGGATAACTCTGGTTGCTGTCGTGCCGCGAGGCTAGGAGGGTGCCTTGGCGGTCTCCGGGAACGTCGGCTTCCGGATCTGGCCGTTGCGTCCCCCGCCTTCCTTTCCTCGGCGTGGAGGAGGCCTCTTGCTCCGGAGGTGGAGCTTGCGAGGGTCCTCCGACCCTATTACGGATGAGCTGCTGGCTGCGGAGGGTGAAGCGGCCCCCAGCTGTGTGCTGGGACGTACTCCTGCGGGGGTGGCTCCCTGACGGAGCGCGGGACCTTGCATCCCTGGCCGCCTGGGTCTTCATGAGCTCCACGAGAACATCCAGTTTGGCGTTGAGGGCCTGGAAGGCTTCGGCGCCGCCGTAGGGGGGTAGCCCTGCCGCCGCGGGGGGGGGGGTGGTTCATCGGCGGGGATGCTGGCGTTGGAGGGAGGGTTCTGTGAGGCCCTGGAAGGACCATCCCCTGCTGCTGCCATGACCTTACCCTTTTCACCGGCGGACCTCCTCCCTGAGCTCCTTCTCACCATGTTGGCTCTTCGTGCGTTTCCCACAGACGGCGCTAGATGAAAAGGCGAAATCTCGCGCTAGTTCCTGAGCTGGCTGGTAATCACCAAGATAATGAACTGCAAGACAGGGAAACGGGTCAGAGGGCCTAGGGGGATTCCCTGGGGCAAAACCCTCCGACGCTCAAGTCAGTAGAGCAATGGTGGGAGCAGCGATAGGGAGGGGAAGGTGAAGGCGCGAGATCCCTCTCCACCAATGGGGTGAAGTGATCCTTGCTCAGGAGTTGGGGGTGGAACAATGCCCTTTTGGACTTACCTTTCGCAGGAGGGTATCCCAGGTTTTTATAGTGCGCCGCCTTCTGGAGTCCTGCAAGGTGAGAGGTCTCCGGTGGAGGTTACGTCCTCGTCGTGGGCTTTGATGGCCTCATCGTGGGGGCGTTATCCTCGCGGGGAAGCCGGAGCTCCTGGACTTCTTAGCGTTTGGCCCGCTGTGGACTCTAACGGCTGCAGTGGTGAACATTTCATCGATCGTTCTGAGCTTAAGGGGGCCGGCCCTATCGGGCGATAGGCCTAGCTCGGTGAGGAGATGGGTCGGATAGACCGGCTAGCGCTTCCCCCCTTCATGCGGAGGGATAGCTCGTGCGCGGGTCTTCTTGTGACCTGACCGAGGCTTGGGCTCTCCGAGCCTTGGGGCCGCCTAGGAGAGTTGTTTCCTCGAGCATTGTTTTATTGGGATTTTCCAAGTGGGCCCTGCGGGCTGTCACTTGGGCGAGCTTGCCTTGTTGGGCCTTGTTGGGCCTAGTTGGGTCTGCTCTTTGAGTGGGCTGCAGGAACCCCCCTCTCCAAACCCATTATAATATAGTATATGGGGGGCGCCCCCTTGACTATGTGGCCTCCAACTTGGACTTTGTTAACACCATGTCCCCCCCTTGGCCCAAGCCTTCTAGAAGTCCACCTTGGACTTTTGACCGACCCCACTTGGGCCCTAAGGCTTAGGTGGACCAATGGGAGAGGGGATGGGGGGCCCGCGGGACCCAGGTGGTCCCATATTACAAATAAACCCATTCTTCCAACATTATTACAATCCGAATAAAAATAAATAAACACACATTACACATAAATAAAATCCCAATAAATACTATAAATATAAAGACTCAGAACGGAGACTCCATACTGTCTCCGAGCCAGAGGGAAGCCGATGTAGCTCGCGTGGTGCTGCGCGTACGGTACCGACGGCTCACCGGTTCATGCTTCTCGCTCGCTCTGGTGTCCGCACCATCAGTGCAGGTTTTGCCATGCGCATATAGAAGGTCGGTGCACATCCGGGTTGTGCAAGACCAAGGTCGGTGCACATTCTGTTGTTCAACCTGTGCACAAAATGTTTCACCTGTATTCAGAATATTTCACTCCAACTCAAAATGTTCAACCTGTGTACAAAATGTTTCACATGTATGCATAATATTTTACTCCAACTCAAAATGTTTAACCTATGTACAAAATGTATCATTTGTATGCAGAATATTTCACTCCAATTCAAAATGTTTAACATGTGTACAAAATGTTTCACTTGTATGCAGAACATTTCCTCCAACCTAGCATACTCTCGAGCATCTGAACCGCGGGTAGATATCATCGTCTGTCACGTGATCACTTAAAGTCACACCTGAAGCATGAGCTCGTGAGGGGTTAACGGAACCAATGATTGGCACGTGATCCAAGGACCTTCTGCCACGAGGATCGTTGTCCTATCTACACCCGACACGTGGCTTCTCAGGAAAAGGTGGGAATGAGCCTTCACACGTCGGACGCGTGACGTCGTGGGAACCCAGCCTGAAGCCCTATAAGAAGGCATCTTCTGCGACCAAAAAGAAGGTGGACAAAAAGAGAGGATAAGAGGCGGCCTTAGAATAGCCAGAGAGAAGAAAAGTAGGAGAAGCAAGAGAGAAGAAGAGAAAGGAGAGAGTTCAGAAAAAGGAGAGAAAATAGAGTATCGTAGAAGAGAGTTGAGAAGAAGAAGTGAGTTGAGAGGAAGAAGAGAGTCTGGGCGAGGCTGACTCTTCCTGACTTCTGGATCAAATCCAGAGTCAGATTGCTCTATTTGAAGAGCTACATTTCTGTCTTCTATATGTATTTCATTTATTCCGTTGTTTTCTTTTCAAATCAACTTTAAGTTGTGTATCAGCAGAGCCAAGCTATATTGCTCAGCAGGCGAGGGTGTTCCTCGGACAGCTAAGCTGTATTGCTCAGCAGGCGAGAGTGTTCCTCGGACAGCAAGCTGTAAGGCTCAGCGATTGTAGGGATTTCCATCCCCAAAGCTGTGGATCAGCGGTCTTCAAGCTGTGTGGTAGCAAGAATCCTTACTCGGTTGAGTAAGGGGTGGACATAGATCTCTGGATAGAGATCGAACCACCTTAAAACTCTCTTGTCTTGTGAATTGTTTATTGTTTTATCTCCGAGTAGATGAATGCTTAGGCTCACCTGTTGGTTTAGCATGTGTTTGATTGGATAGACGCTCGTCTGCCTTGTTCATCTGCCTCTCTCCACCTTGTGCTCTCAACTAAGTCACTACCGCTGGTCGATTTAACGCGCTTGTAGGATCATTCATCTTCTGAATCTGTGTATGAGTTTATAGCAGTTCATTTAATTTCTACACTATTTCTTTTAAACTGCTATTGTGTGTTTATCTTTGGGGTTAGATCTATTCACCCCCCCTAGATCTATTCTTCACACCCATCATATTTTTGGGGTTCAAATGGGTCCTCTCAGTGTTAGAGAGGTTGGGGACTAGTTTCCCCTTGTTTTCCCCTTCAAGTGGGCGTGAACGGGGCGTGGAACGGAGTTGTCCACCGAACTCGCCATTTTTTAGTTTTTATAATAAAGGCGGTCCTAATAGGAACCGCCATTGGGCGTGGCGGCCCTCGGGGAGGCCGCCATTCACCCGTTTCACCGTGTTTTGGGTTGCGGTCTCGCAATAGACCACTACGTTGGTGTAGCGGTCCAAGGCGGACCGTTTCTTGTGGGTGGGTGGCCGTGGGCCGACCGCCTAGGGTTTAGGAGGCCACTTGGGGGCCGCCATTCGGTCACTGTATTGTCAGCAGGTGTTGCGGTCCTTGAGAGACCTCTTGGGTCCTAAGACGCCTCGCGACTGAATGCTAAGCGAGGCTAGCGGTCAGGCCAGAACCGCCTTGGGTCCCTTTGGCAGTGTGTCCGTGGCGGTCTGAAGGAGACCGCCCTAGTTCTTCGGTGGCCACGCGATTGGCCGCTAATCTCTGAATAGTGGCGGCCATGGCCCGACCGTTTTCCTCTGAGGGTGAGCGCAAGTCTTGTCGCTTTGCGGTCACGGGATGATTGCCACGTTACCTGTTGCGATCCTTGGGTCGCCGTTTAACCTTTTTAGCGCCCCTCAGCGTTGCGGTCCGGTGGAGGCCGCTTCTGCTTGGAGCGGTCTATCAGTAGACCGTTACGTTCTTTGAACGGTCTGGCAGGAGACCATTGAGTTCTGGGGGATGCGGCCCATGTGGGACCACTTTTCTTCCCTTGGTGGTCCAGGGCTTGACCGCCTTTGCCTTAGACGGCCGAGTGGAGGCCGCCTCTTGAATTTCGTGCTTGCCGTGCTGTTTACTGTTGTATTGACCCCCGGTTGACCCGGTTGTGACCCAGTGGTCAACCTTCGATCCTGTGGATGTCTCAGACACCCCATGGGTTCTGTAACTGAGTTTTGGGGTGTCCGGAGGTACCATGTTACCTCGATTAGCGTGCCCTTCGGTTTGGAGGGTCCGGGTGACACTTTGTGTTCCGGGCTTTCCGTGTTCTCGCTAGATCGAGTCGCTGTGTGTCGGTACGAGTGTGGTGGGGTTTCCTCGCACTACGTGGGTTTCTCCGGAAGGTGGTTTCCGGGTGGGCCATGTGTGTGACCTTGGACTGTGAGTCCAGTCAACCAGCCTGGGGCTGGAGGTTTTTCGTGTGTCCCTTCTTACGAGAGATTAACCCAGCGGCTTGTAAGCTACCTCGGTATTCATGTTGCCGTAGTTTTAGACCTAGGAATTATGGCCGATTGTCGGTGTTGAGCTGTCCCGGTGCAGCGGTCTTGACCTGAGTCATGTGACTCAAGGATCGTTGGACTTAGTCGGTCTAGTGGGCTGTCTAGAGTCTGGTGGCGTCGTGCCACCTGTTACTCCGCGTTACTCACGATGGGCGCGTACGTGGCTTTCCGTGTTCACGTTTAGTGACCTCCCACTAGTCGTAGCCATCTTACAGGACGCGTGTGCTGACCCACCCGGGAGTGGTAGAGCGGCTTACCCGAGAGAGACGGTTTTTAGGCTGGTTACCGTAGGGCCCCTCGCCTTTGCACCCTGAGTCCGACTGGGGGGAAATACCAGCTAGAGGACCTGACCTAGAGCGGATGGTCTGTGTGTGCACACATAGTTGGGGGCTGTGGACCCGCGCTGACGAGCGCGACCCCAGTTAGTCCTTGTTTTGTGTTCCTGGTTACTTGTACGGTGTCTCAGTCTCCGCCTGGGGCGTGGTAGCAAGACACCTGAGGCTGTGGACTAAGTCATCAGTGGACGCATCCGGCCTTGCCTCTGGTGGGTAGTGCTCCCGTCACGTGACGTGAGTATTTTGTGAGTCAAGGTCCGCTTCACGTCTGTGAGACGTGGTCTTGCATGGAGTTTCGAGTGCTTTCCCGATGCCGAGGTCTAAAGGTTCTGGTGAGCATCACCGAGGGCTTTTCCCTAGACAGCGGTGAGTTCACGACGGCGTGGTCATTTTCCTAGTAGCGTGACTAGGGTGGGTCGTAGTCTGGTGGTCCCCCGACCGGGAGATCGGGGTGCATGCTTTCCGGTACAGTATTAGTACCTGTAGAGCCGAGGTTTTTACCGGCCGCCATAGTTACTGTTCCTGTTGTTACTATTGTTTTTGTAGTTACTACTTTCTGTTACCGCCGTTATTTTCGGTTGGGGTTCCGCGGGACCCCTACTGAGCCAGTGACAGGAGGCTCACCCCTGCATTTCAGGTGCGGCGGTTCTCCCTCGAGGGTCGAGGGTGTTGTGCTGAGGTTCTTAGTTGCCAGCTCGCCGGGCCGAGTGTTCACTCGGTATTGGGTACATTCTTCTGCCTTAGACTGTACTTTTTGTTGGACTGGACTCTGTTGTAGTTGTTTATTTATTTCTGTTAATTGTTAAATTGTCCTAAATTATTTCCTATTTCTTTGTACCTCCACACTCCTTTTAGCCCTTCTGAGCCCCGGCTCGTGGGCAGCGGACCAGATTCGAAAGGTATCGGGTTCCTTTCCTGATATCCAGATCTTGGGTCGTTACAGTTGGTATCAGAGCGAGGTTGTAGTGGTACATAAGAATCTGAGATGACTGCAGTGGTCCAGAAGGTCCATGAATGTCTTGTACAGTCGACGACTGGCTTATGACCCCGTGTGTTTTATTAATCCTGATGGTTGTTTTTGTTAATAGGAGTTATGGCGCCCATGAGAGCAACTCGTTCCCAGCAAGGAGAGTCATGTGGGGGCCAGGAAGGGCAGAGCAGAGCAGTGCTTCCAGATGAAGCAGCTGGAGGGGCAAGAGTCCCTGGAGCAGAGGAGTTTCTCAGGGGCATATATTAGTATGTTCTTCAGCAGCAGCGGCAGCAGCCGCCGTAGCAACAGCAGGGCGGTGATGCTGGCAAGGGCTCGTCGTCTCGAAGTGGTCCTGGTCGTGTGCTGAGACATTTCTGTAGTTCCAGCCGTCTCTTTACAGTGGGCGGCTAGATCCAGAGGTGGCCAAGGAGTGGCTAGATGACCTGGAGTGGGTGTTTAGTTAGATGGAGTGTCTCGAGGAGGAGAAAGTGGTGTTGGCTACGCATCGATTACAGGGGCCAGCCTGGACTTGGTGGACGTCAGAGTAGGGGGAAGTGTTTCAATCCCGTCCTCTTCGGCAGATCATGTGGCAGGAGTTCGTTCCGGCTTTCGAGCGTGCTTTTTGTCCGTCTTTCCTCAGGTCGCAGAAGCTGCGCAAGTTTCTAGATCTGGTCCAGGGTGATATGGCAGTGATGTAGTATAGATCCAGGTTTATTGAGCTGGGCCGTTATGCACCGCATATCGTAGTAGATGAGCATGTGCGGGCCGAGCAGTTTGTCGAGGATTTGAGGCCAGAGCTGAGGCATCCCTTGCTTGCGTCGGGTTTGACCAACCTGAATGCAGCTTGCAAAGCAGCAGCGGCGTTGGAGAGAGATTTGCAGAAGACTCGAGGCCAGGGCAGTGCAGGTCCGACGTAAATGGGTTATAGTCAGCCGGCAGTCATGCAGTAGCAGAGTACTATCCAGCCCTCAGCAGGTGGTTCGGGGGCATCTCCGTCTGTGGCGTCAGCGGAAGACTCGTCATCTTTGGGTTCGAAGCTCAAGAATTTGTTCAAGGAAGCCGGTTTTGGCAGGAGGTGTCGAGATCGTAGAGATCAGGGACAAGTGTCAGCGAGTAGTGTTTAGCAGCCGGTACCCTATCAGCGTTAGAGTTCAGTGAGTGGTTCTCTGGGCGGGTGTCCTCGGTGCGGCGAGTCTCATCCAGGCAGGTAGTGCTCGACGCCCGTAGTTTGCTTCAAGTGTGACCAGCCATGGCACATGGCACGTGACTGTCCGCAGAGACTGCGTCAGTCGCACGAGTTTCAGTAGCAGCAACAGTTCCAACCCCAGCAGTTACCACCACAGCTGCAACAGTACCAGCAGCAGGGTCAGTTTCCGTAGTTGACTCGATCAGCTACCGTGGGGAGGCAGAGATCCCGAGGCCGAGTTACGCACATTACCAGAGCGGAGGCTGAGGCGTCGCAGTTAGTGGAAGGTACTATTCTGATTTTGGGTTGTGCGGCTCGAGTTTTGTTTGATTCTGGCACGTCCCATTCGTTCATTTCGGAGGATTTTGGTTAGAGTGTTGAGGACTCGGTGTGATGTGACACAATATGTAGCGGAGACTTTGATTCCTTGGACCTAATTCGCATTCACAAGTACAAGGCGCCGAGACTATGTTGAAGCTACCAACGCACCGTGCACATGCGATTCCCGTGGTGACCCGGTGATACCGAGTCTAGGTGGTGGAGATAGCCCCTGACTGGTTAAAGGACCAGCACCACTTTAGTTAGCCCTCCCGAAGGTTTGAAAGCCCACAAACAAGGGCGGCTGGATGCCTTAAGGGCACGGGGTCACTCGCTCACTTGTGACCACGGTGACCACACTGAAGGTGGCGCCGGGAACGGGCACTCGCTCTCCTACCGGCCGATATGTTTCGCAGATATTAACTAAACAGATATAAGGAGACAAGGGCAGGAGGCTCACCTGGTTGGTTTGAGGAAACCAACCCCAGTCGGAGACGAGGGCGAGCGGGGAAGTGTGGGTTCCCCGCACACTGCGCCGATGAAGCTTCGATCCTGTTTAAGTATACATTCACTACTCCTCACGCAGGAGGGTGATCTCGGGGGTGGGGAATGATAGATTACAACAAACACTACCTCCCGCAGGGAGGGGCGGTAAGCCGGCCAGGCGAGAGGGAGAGATCGGCTTGGAAGCCCACGAGGAGGGACCGCTTCTGAATTGGACTGCTGGCTGTGGATGCTGATAGGCAGTCGGTGTAGTCCCTGTAGATCTCTGTCAGGATTTTTCGGCGAGCCCAGGGGGGATCTCTTCGTAACAGGAACCCCAACTCCTCTGATTTATGTGGAATTATTCTGACGTCATTGCAGGTTGCTGTGGAGGTCGGAGTAGGACAACAGGATCAGGGACAGAAGACTCCCTGTATCTAGTGGCAGGTTGCAGAGGTTGCCACGGCCCCTCCCGGATGCCGAATCACGAACTGTTGGATTTTTTGGAACCGTGGACGAAGCCTCTACACAGAAAAACTGTCGGCAACACCTTCTGAGGTCGGAGTGGGCAGGAGGACGCCGATGAGTGAGAACTGGTTGCTGTAGACTGCAGGAGGCAGACCCGCGTGATTGAGGGAGAAAATTCGGAACTCTGGCTCCCGGTGGTCGAATGCCGTTCTGCTTCTTGCTCCTGATCGGGGACAGGGGGAGGAAGAATTTTGATGAAGGAACTTCAGTCTGATTCCTCCGCCGTTGGTCGTGACATTGCTTCCAACCGGGCTCAGGTTCTCTACAGAGGAGGTCTGGCGCAGTTGGGGAAGAACAGCTCTCCCGGACGGCCACGAACTCGGAACTAGACGATTCCACATCGCTTGTGAAGTAGACTTGTAGATCTTTCCGTCGATGTAGGCAACACCCCCAGAAGGACCAGGATGGAGTCGTGGACGGAGCTTCAACTGGGTGCTGGTCTGCTGGTCTTCTCTGCACACAGGTTGGAGATTGAGTGGTGGGGTTAGGTTAAGGGGGGGTGGAGTTTGGTAATGGAGGAAGGGTGGGGATGATTGCAGATGGGGGAGGGATGTGTGGAGGTGTTGAAGGGGGTGGAGCTGGTGGGAGGGAGGTGCAGGAGGGGGAAGGGGAGTGGGGGCCGAAACTTGGAGAGGGGAGGGTGGAGGGGAGGTCGGCCAAGGTAGTGGAGGTGGGTGTATGGGGGGGGGGTGAGAATGGTGCGCAAGTATTAGAAGGGGGGGTGGCTGCTTGGGTCGCACAAGGGACTTAATGGGGGTGTGGGGGAGTGGAAGAGTTGCCTTGGATGTGGGGAGATGTATGGGGAATAGGGAGGGTTGTCTAGGGAAGGTGAAAGGTTGCTTGGGATGTGGAAGGGATTTAAGGGAGTAATGGCCTTGGGAATATGAAAGGGTGGTAGGGTGAGGTGGCAGCTGAGGTGGCAGGGGGAGGGGGAGGTGAAAGGGCAGGTTCACCCAAGGGAGAGAGAGAGAGAAGGGGGGAGAGAGCGAGAGGGGTTCGACCCCTAGAGAGAGAGAGAGAGAATTAGAGAGCTAGAGAGAGAGAGAGATGCACTTAAGCTCAAATTTGCAATACTTCATTACTTCAAAAGAGGGGGTTTGGGGTCCTATATATAGGAAAACCCAATTTACAAAAAGTCCTCATGAAATGGACAAATGATGGAAGACCAAGGGTTGGGGAGAGGGGCGCCCATGGGCCAGACCAAAGACATGGCCCAATAAGGCCTACTAGCCCCTTTAGCCCACTAGCCCGCATACAAACATAAGTAAATAACATGATATCCTAGTAACATGACTCAAAACATAGGCAAATACATCAAAATGACTCAAGAAAGTAGGAAAATGTAATAGGATGATAAGCACCAAAGTCCTGACTGAAGGAGGGCTGCTCCCTAGCTGCCTCCGGGAGGGAGAGAAGTGCCAAGCCAGAGGGTATGTGGTGTGATGCCCTCATCAATTCTCCCGGGCGGCGAAGAGCTCGACTCTGTCAAGTAAAGGCCCTCCCTGCTGCGGTACTGCTCTAGGAGATCGGGGGACAGCTGCTGGAGATCCTCCCGGCTCACCCAGGTATCGTCCGAGGGTGGTCGTCCTTTCCACCGGACCAGGTAGCGCTCATACGCCTTGTTCCTTGTGATGGTAACCTGTTCATCTAATATCTGCTCCACTTCATCGCGCCGGTTTCTCGAATGGGGTTGAGCTCTCTGGGGTGTGGGGGCGCTCTCAAAGGAGGGAGTAGGCTGGATTTCCTCACCGGGTGTCACCGTGGGGCCTTTGTAGGGCACCAGGTCAACCACATTGAATGTGGGGCTTACTCCGTACTCTTCAGGGAGGTCCAACACGTAAGCATTGGTGCCAAGGCGTCTCAGCACCTGGAAGGGGCCAGCTCCACGCGACCTCAACTTCGAAGTGTTCCCAGGGAACAACCTCTCAGTTCTCACCATCACAAAATCACCAATTTGGAATTCCTGGTAGCGGCGGTGGGAGTCAGCAGACTTCTTGTAAATCTCATTGCTCTTGTTAATGTTTTTGTGAATTTCTTCATGCAACTCTCTAATGTGTTGTGCAAAGGACTCAGCAGTGCTGGATACTCTAGCATGCAGGGGTAGGGGAATGAGATCTGTTGGCTTCCTGGGCTTGTAGCCATGCACAGCTTCGAAAGGACTCATGCCTATGGACCTATTGGTGGATTTGTTGTAGGCAAACTCAGCTTGAGGCAGGATGAGATCCCAGTTTCCAGGGCGATCTTCAACAAGGCATCGCAGAAGGTTCCCTAGGCTCCGATTGACAACTTCAGTCTGGCCATCGGTTTGAGGGTGGTAGGCTGTGGAAAACTTAAGCAGGGTCCCCATTAGATGCCATAGGGTCTTCCAAAAGTAGCTGGTGAATTTGACATCCCGATCTGAGATAATGGTCTTGGGCAGACCATGGAGGCGGACCACCTCATCAAAGAATAGGTGGGCCACGTGAGAGGCGTCTGAGGTTTTGGAATAGGGGATGAAATGGGCCATTTTAGAGAATCGGTCCACTACGACAAAAATGGAGTCATGCTTCCTTTGGGTCCGAGGTAGCCCTAACACGAAGTCCATACTCAGATCCTGCCATGGCCGGTCCGGGACGGGTAGAGGGGTGTACAGGCCTGTGTTTTGTTTGATTTGTTTAGCAGTTGCACATGTACGGCATTGCCCCACAATTTTGGCCACATCCCTTTTGAGGCTGGGCCAATAGAATTGCCCTTCTACTAAGGCAATGGTTTTGTGAACCCCAAAGTGCCCAGCCAAGCCTCCAGCATGTAATTCCCAGACTAATAGATCGCGCAATGAGGTTCTAGGTATGCAAAGTTTGTGTCCTCTAAAGATGAATCCGTCCTCCAGGATGAAACCCTGATGTTCCTGGGGTGAATGGGTGGTCAGTTTGGTGTGGACATGCCCAAAATCAGGACAATCTGGGTACTCTTCCTTAACCCGGTCGAATCCTACCACTTCTACCCGAATGGTAGCTAGTAGGGAGACTCTCCTACTCAGAGCATCGGCTGCCTGGTTTTCACTTCCGGCCTTATGTTTGATTACAAAGGTGTAGGCCTGGATGTATTCGACCCATCGGGCATGTCGGACATTCAGTTTTTGTTGGGAGTTGAGGTATTTTAGGGCCTCATAGTCGGAGAATATGACAAACTCTCTGGGCAAGAGGTAGTGCCTCCAATGTCGGAGAGATTGCACCACAGCGTAGAATTCTTTGTCATAGGTGGAGTATTTCATCCGAGCGTCACATAATTTCTCGCTAAAGTAGGCCACAGGATGTCCCTCTTGACTGAGGATCCCACCAATTCCCACCCCAGAAGCATCACAAGTTACCTCGAAGACTTTGGAGAAGTCAGGGAGGCATAAAACTAGGGCTTGGGTCATTCTCTCCTTTAGTTCTTGGAAAGCCCTAGAAGCCGTCTTGGTCCAAACAAAGGTCCCCTTTTTAAGGCAGTCTGTGATAGGGGCAGTGACTGTGCTGAACCCTCGGATGAACCTACGGTAAAAGGTGGCTAACCCATGGAAACTGCGGACTTCATGGAGGGTGCGGGGTTCCGGCCAATTGAGGATGGCTTGGACTTTTTCAGGGTCCATGGATACTCCTTCTGTGGAGACAACATACCCAAGGAAGGTAATGGATTGGGTCATGAAGTGACATTTTCCTAAATTGGCAAAGAGACTTTCCTTCCTAAGGGTGGTGCAAACTTGCTTTAGATGACTGAGGTGGGCTTCCTTGGATTGGCTGTAGATGAGGATGTCATCAAAATACACTACCAGGAAGACTCCAATGTATGGCCTAAGGACCTCGGTCATAAGGCGCATGAAGGTACTTGGGGCATTTGAGAGCCCAAAAGGCATCACCAACCATTCATAAAGCCCATCTTTGGTTTTAAAGGCCGTTTTCCATTCATCCCCTGACCTTATCCTAACCTGATGATAGCCACTTTTGAGGTCTATTTTGGAAAATATGGTGGCTCCGGCGAGCATGTCCAGCATATCGTCAAGTCTAGGTATGGGGAACCTATATTTGACAGTAATCTTGTTGATGGCCCTACTATCAACGCACATTCGCCATGTCCCGTCCTTCTTTGGTGTGAGGAGGGCCGGGACGGCACATGGGCTTTTGCTCAGCCTAAGAAAGCCCTTTCTAATCAGTTCCTCCACTTGCCTTCTTAACTCAGCATGTTCTGTGGGGTTGAGGCGATAGTGGGGGAGGTTTGGGAGGGTGGCTCCCGAGACGAGATCTATAGCATGTTGGACATCCCTCATGGGTGGTAGTTGGTCGGGGAGTTCCTCGGGGAATACGTCCTTAAATTCTTCTAGGAGAGGGTGGATTTCCACGGGGTGAGGATTGGAGGGGGTTGCCTCTCCAAGACATATGACAATAGCACAAAGTGGTGTCCCTCGGGTTAACTCTTCCTCGAGCTCTCTCCTAGTGATGAGGTGGAGGCCTTTGACTGGCCCGGTGGGTTTTTCAAGGGTGGGGTTTTGGGTTGTTGTTTGGGTTGGTGCAGAGGAGGCCTTGGGTTTTGGTGGTGTAGGAAGGATTCCCTTGGTGGGTGGTTCTTTTTGGGGAGGGGAGGGGTTGAGGCGGATACTCTTCCCCTCGTGGTCAAAGGTGCATGTGTTCGTTTTCCCATGGATGGTGGCATTGACATCATATATCCAAGGTCTCCCTAAGAGGATGCTTCCTACAGCCATAGGTATGATATCACACCATATTTGCCCTTGGTAGGATGAGAAGGTGATGGGGATAAGACAACATGTGTTGACGGGTAGGGAGTGATTGTTTATCCATGATACACGATAAGGTTTGGGGTGGGGTGTAGGGGTAAGACCTAGGAGCTTGACAGTGTCCGGAGACACGGCGTTGACACAACTCCCGTTGTCTAGGATGACCTTCCTAACATGGTCCCCGATCTTGACAAATGTGTGAAAAATGGAAGTCCTTCGCCAGTCATCCTCTTGTGGGTTGGTAAGGGTGCACCTTATCACCCCTAGGTGGCTGGGGTGGGGGTCCTCTTCGAGTTCTTCCTCAAAGAATTGCTCATTGTATTCCTCTTCCCATCCTAAAGCAGCCTCGTATTCCTCAATAGTACTCTCGGGTGTTTCCAGGGAAGTAGAAGGTCCACTTTCAATGACTATGTTTGACAAACCCTTGGAGGGACATTGGGTGGCTATGTGGCCATAGCCATGGCATCGAAAGCACTTGACCGAATTGCTCATTGGGGTCTTCCCTTTGGAGTTGTCTTCCCTTCGTGGAGGAGGGTTGGGTGTGGTTGGCTGAGGGGAGGGTTTTGTAGGAGTTCCCCCACTAGGAGGAGGTGTTCTCAATAGGGGAGGGAGGTTGGGACGTGGTCCCGGTCCTTTGGGGGGGGGCGAACCTAGAGTTTATAGAGAACCTCTCTACATCCCGGGCTATTTGATAGGCAATTTCAAGGCTATGAGCCTCTCTCATGTAAAGTTCCCTTTTGATGTGGGGAAGGAGACCATTCCTAAACCGTGATAGGGTGACAGTTGGGTCTTCGAAGACACTGCATCTTAAGAGGTATGAGTCAAACTTTTCTATGTATTCCTCCACGGTTTTCCCTTCTTGGGTAAGGCTTTGCCATTCGTCAAGGAGAAGTTGGCTATAGGAGTGGGGAAGATACTTATCTCTAAGTTGTGTCTTCATGTCTAACCATGTGTTAATGGGTTCTTCGCGCCTAATTCTTCTTTGACTCTCTACCTTTAGCCAATAGGTTTTGGCTAACTTAAGAAGGTGCATCTTGGCCAACCTAACCTTTCTCTCTTCGGACATGGGGTACCATTCAAAGTATTGGTCCATGCCATGCTCCCATTCCTCATAGACACTTGGGTTATGGGACCCATCAAAATTTGGTGCCTCTACTTTGATCATTTTTAGGAGGAACTCATCTCGATCCTCGTGGGGTCGTCTCTCATAATGCCGAGGCCGTTGGGGTCTCTCTGGTTCGTGGTACCACTCATTCTCAAGGTCTTCCCTACCCGGATCAACCTGTGGAGGGGGAGCTCTTGGGGCCGGGATCCTAGGTGGGGCCCTCACTTCCTCAAGTCTATCCATTCGGGTGGTAAGTCCATCAAGTTTCTCCATAATAGTTCTAAGGGTAGTCTCAAATTGCTCCATTGGGGCTTGTGGGACTTCACTAGGGATGCCTTGGTTGCCCTGAGAATGGGAACTCATGGGGGGATTTGAAGTAGAGTGGTCGGTTTGGTAAACAGTGCCTCTACGGGTGGACATGCACGAGGATGAAGAGACCGACACACAGAGGGTGGAAATGCAATAGCCCTTGGACCTAGGCTTGTAGAGACAAGTCTAAAACTTGCTCTGATACCACTTGATGTGACACAATATGCAGCGGAGACTTTGATTCCTTGGACCTAATTCGCATTCACAATTACAAGGCGCCGAGACTATGTTGAAGCTACCAACGCACCGTGCGCACGCGATTCCCGTGGTGACCCGGTGATACCGAGTCTAGGTGGTGGAGATAGCCCCTGACTGGTTAGAGGACCAGCACCACTTTAGTTAGCCCTCCTGAAGGTTTGAAAGCCCACAAACAAGGGCGGCCGGATGCCTTAAGGGCACGGGGTCACTCGCTCACTTGTGACCATGGTGACCACACTGAAGGTGGCGCCGGGAACGGGCACTCGCTCTCCTACCGGCCGATATGTTTCGCAGATATTGACTAAACAGATATAAGGAGACAAGGGCAGGAGGCTCACCTGGTTGGTTTGAGGAAACCAACCCCAGTCGGAGACGAGGGCGAGCGGGGAAGTGTGGGTTCCCCGCACACTGCGCCGATGAAGCTTCGATCCTGTTTAAGTATACATTCACTACTCCTCACGCAGGAGGGTGATCTCGGGGGTGGGGAATGATAGATTACAACAAACACTACCTCCCGCAGGGAGGGGCGGTAAGCCGGCCAGGCGAGAGGGAGAGGTCGGCTTGGAAGCCCACGAGGAGGGACCGCTTCTGAATTGGACTGCTGGCTGTGGATGCTGATAGGCAGTCGGTGTAGTCCCTGTAGATCTCTGTCAGGATTTTTTCCGATGGTGAGCCCAGGGGGGATCTCTTCGTAACAGGAACCCCAACTCCTCTGATTTATGTGGAATTATTCTGACATCATTGCAGGTTGCTGTGGAGGTCGGAGTAGGACAATAGGATCAGGGACAGAAGACTCCCTGTATCTAGTGGCAGGTTGCAGAGGTTGCCACGGCCGCTCCCGGATGCCGAATCATGAAATGTTGGAGTTTTTGGAACCGTGGATGAAGCCTCTACACAGCAAAACTGTCGGCAACACCTTCTGAGGTCGGAGTGGGCAGGAGGACGCCGATGAGTGAGAACTGGTTGCTGTAGACTGCAGGAGGCAGACCCGCGTGATTGAGGGAGAAAATTCGGAACTCTGGCTCCTTGGTGGTCGAATGCCGTTCTGCTTCTTGCTCCTGATCGGGGACAGGGGGAGGAAGAATTTTGATGAAGGAACTTCGGTCTGATTCCTCCGCCGTTGGTCGTGACGTTGCTTCCAACCGGGCTCAGGTTCTCTGCAGAGGAGGTCTGGAGCAGTTGGGGAAGAACAGCTCTCCCGGACGTCCACGAACTCGGAACTTGACGATTCCACCTCGCTTGCGAAGTAGACTTGTAGATCTTTCCGTCGATGTAGGCAACACCCCCAGCAGGACCAGGATGGAGTCGTGGACGGAGCTTCAACTGGGTGCTGGTCTGCTGGTCTTCTCTGCACACAGGTTGGAGATTGAGTGGTGGGGTTAGGTTAAGGGGGGGGGGTGGAGTTTGGTAATGGAGGAAGGGTGGGGATGATTGCAGATGGGGGAGGGATGTGTGGAGGTGTTGAAGGGGGTGGAGCTGGTGGGAGGGAGGTGCAGGAGGGGGAAGGGGAGTGGGGGCCGAAACTTGGAGAGGGGAGGGTGGAGGGGAGGTCGGCCAAGGTAGTGGGGGTGGGTGTAAGGGGGGGGGTGAGAATGGTGCGCAAGTATTAGAAGGGGGGGTGGCTGCTTGGGTCGCACAAGGGACTTAATGGGGGTGTGGGGGAGTGGAAGAGTTGCCTTGGATGTGGGGAGATGTATGGGGAATAGGGAGGGTTGTCTAGGGAAGGTGAAAGGTTGCTTGGGATGTGGAAGGGATTTAAGGGAGTAATGGCCTTGGGAATATGAAAGGGTGGTAGGGTGAGGTGGCAGCTGAGGTGGCAGGGGGAGGGCGAGGTGAAAGGGCAGGTTCGCCCAAGGGAGAGAGAGAGAGAAGGGGGGAGAGAGAGAGAGGGGTTCGACCCCTAGAGAGAGAGAGAGAGAATTAGAGAGCTAGAGAGAGAGGGAGATGCACTTAAGCTCAAATTTGCAATACTTCATTACTTCAAAAGAGGGGGTTTGGGGTCCTATATATAGGAAAACCCAATTTACAAAAAGTCCTCATGAAATGGACAAATGACGGAAGATCAAGGGTTGGGGAGAGGGGCGCCCATGGGCCAGACCAAAGACATGGCCCAATAAGGCCTACTAGCCCCTTTAGCCCACTAGCCCGCATACAAACATAAGTAAATAACATGATATCCTAGTAACATGACTCAAAACATAGGTAAATACATCAAAATGACTCAAGAAAGTAGGAAAATGTAATAGGATGATAAGCACCAAAGTCCTGACTGAAGGAGGGCTGCTCCCTAGCTGCCTCCGGGAGGGAGAGAAGTGCCAAGCCAGAGGGTATGTGGTGTGATGCCCTCATCACGGTGACTGAGGTGTCTTGTGACTTCACAGTAGAGTTGCCTACCGGTGATTTCCTGCTCACCCTGTATTTCTTTGAGAAGGTGCAAGTATGGGTGGATGGGCGGAACATGTCGGTCAGGCTTTATGCATCGCTGCTTCAGGACTTCGATGTGATTTTGGGCATGGATTGGCTCGAGGCTCATCGTGCCGTGGTGGATTACAGGTTGAAGAGGGTCTACTTCCAGCATCCTAGCAGTCCCACTTTTTACTTCCAAGGTATCCGGTCTTCCTCTTCCCACTTTCTTATTTTGGCTATTAAGACTAGTCGATTGCTTGATGCGGGTTGTCAAGGTTTTCTTGCTTCGGTGGTCCTGGTTGATCGGCAGTGTCCAGAAGTGGAGGATATTTCGGTCGTGTCTGAGTTTTTCGATGTTTTTTCTGAGGAGTTGCCAGGCTTGCCACCGCAGCGGGAGATTGATTTTGTGATTGAGGTGGTACCAGGTACGGTGCCTATGTCGAAGGACCCTTATCATATGGCGCCTGCGGAGTTGAGAGAGTTGAAGGCGTAGGTGCTGGAGTTGCTAGCCAAGGGGCACATTCGTCCTAGCTTTTCCCCTTGGGGTGCGCCCATGTTATTTGTGAAGAAGAAGGATGGTAGTCTGAGGTTGTGCATTGACTACCGGTAGTTAAACCGGGTGACTGTTAATAACAGGTATCTGTTGCCTTAGATTGATGACTTGTTTGACCAGTTTTAGTCGGCCCAGGTGTTTTCGCGGATTGACTTGAGATCGGGTTATTATCAGCTGAGGATTCGAGAGTCTGACATTGAGAAGACTGCGTTTCGCTCGAGGTACGGGCATTATGAGTTCTTGGTGATGCCGTTTGGGCTCATCAACGCCCCTGCGGCATTTATAGATTTGATGCATATGGTGTTTCGTCTGTATCTAGACCAGTTCGTGGTCGTGTTTGTGGACGACATACTCGTGTATTCGCGATATGCTGAGGAGCATGTGCATCATTTGAGGGTGGTGTTGCAGACCTTGCGAGCTCACCAGTTGTATGCCAAGCTCAGCAAGTGTGAGTTCTGGCTTCGAGAAGTGTACTTTTTGGGGCACGTGATTTCTGGTGATGGTGTTTCCGTGGATCCGGCCAAGGTCAAAGCTATGGTGCAGTGGCCGAGGCCGAGTTCTATCACGGAGATTCGAAGCTTTCTGGGGCTTGCATACTATTATAGGAGATTCATTCAGCACTTTTCCCGCATTGCGACCCCGATGGTTAGGCTTATGCGGAAGGATGTGCCGTTTCTCTGGACAGAGGAGTGTGAGCAGAGCTTTATGGAGATTAAGAGATTGCTCACTACCGCTCTGGTGTTGGTGTTACCTTCGGGATCGGGAGGTTTTGTGGTGTGTATAGACGCTTCCAGCGTAGGCTTGGGTGTTGTGCTGATGCAGCATGGTGGAGTTGTGGTATATGCATCTCGGCAGTTGAAGCCACATGATAAGAATTACCCGACTCATGATCTTGAGTTGGCGGCGGTGATTTTCGCTCTAAAGATCTGGAGGCATTATCTGTACGGCGAGAAGTTCGAGATGTTTACTGACCATCAGAGTTTGAGGTATGTGTTTACCCAGAAGGATATTAACCTCGGGCAGAGGAGGTGAATGGAGTACATCAAGGATTATGATTTTACTCTATCGTATCAGCCTGGCGGGATGAATGTCGTGGCTGACGCCTTGAGCAGGAAAGTGATGGTCAGTCAGATGTTGTTGAGGAAGTGGAGGTTATGGGAGCAGGTTCCGGCAATGACTTTTAGGCTCAAGATCCCTCAGGATCAGGGGTCGGCAGCCTGACTGTCAGGCCAGCTATTCATTGTCAGGTGACCGAGGCTCAGTGTGCGGACCCCGAGCTGCCTCGAATTTTGTCGTTGGCTGAGGTGGAGTTTGGTGAGGATGGAGCCGTAAGGTTCCGAGGTAGGCTATACGTCCCAGCTGAGGAGCAGACGAGGCGTGCGGTATTGTGAGAGGCTCATGGGAGCCTATATGCCGTCCACCCTGGATCGGCAAAGATGTACCAGAATTTGAAGAGGCAGTTCTGGTGGCCTGGGATGAAGAGAGATGTTGCCGAGTTCGTGGCCAAGGGTTTGATTTTCCAGCAAGTGAAGGCGGAACACTAGCGATCGGGTGGTACACTTCAGCCCTTGGAGATCCCTGTGTGGAAGTGGGACCACGTGACCACCGATTTTATGGTTGGGTTGCCGAGGACATCCAGTGGGCATGATAGTATCTCGTTACTGGTGGATAGACTGACGAAGACGGCTCGGTTGTTGCTGATCAAGGTCAGTTGGAGTGTACATCGTTTGGCCCGTTTGTATGTGGAGCGGATTGTACCGTTGCATGGAGTTCCCATCTCCATTGTGTCCGATCGTGATCCTCGCTTCACTTCAGGATTCTGGAGGAGCTTCCAGAGAGCTCTGAGCATGGAGTTAGCGTTTAGCTCAGTGTACCATCCTCAGTCGGATGGTCAATCTCAGAGGACCATCCAGACTTTGGAGGATTTGTTGAGATCGTGTTCCCTTGAGTGGCAAGGGAGTTGGATTCACCATTTACCGTTAGTGGAGTTTGCCTACAACAACGGTTATCATTCGAGCATTGGCATGGCGCCTTACGAGGCGTTGTACAGGCGACCTTGTTGGACTCCGCTCGATTCGTTCGAGGTGGGTGAGCGTGTCCTGACAGGACCGGATTTGGTGCAACAGTGTACTGAGGTGGTGCGTCTGGTTCGGTAGAAGATGTTGGTGGCGCAGAGCCAATAGAAGAGTTATGTCGATCGGAGGAGGCAACCCCTCAGCTTTGCTGTAGGAGATCAAGTATTTTTGCGGGTCTCCCCCATAAAGGGTGTGATGCGTTTCGGCAGGTATGGGAAGTTGAGTCCCCGCTACATTGGTCCTTTTCTCATTGTCGAGCGTACTGGTGAAGATGCCTATCGGTTGCAGTGACCTCCAGAGCTATCTGTTATGCATGACGTGTTCCATGAGTCTATGCTGCGGAGGTATCTGCCCGATGATTCCCATATTTTGGAGGATGCGGTTTGGCCCAAGGTGACCCCAAACGTGTCCCTTCCGGAGTAACCTATCCGCATTGAGGATCGGCGAGAGCAGCGCTTGTGGAACAAGGTTATTCCTCTGGTTAAGGTGGTCTGGCAGCGTCACTCTGGTGGCGAAGCATCGTGGGAGCGTGAGGATGAGATGTGTCAGCAGTATCCTTATTTGTTCGAGTGAGTATTCTCCCATGTCCCTATGCTTGTTCTTAATTTTGAGGACGAAATTTGTTTAAGGGGGGAGGGCTGTAATGTCCCGAGTTTTTCAGGCATTTTTCGGATCAGGATCTGTGAGTTTCAGATCACTTTCGGGGGTCCAGGAGCGTGTTTTGTGATTCACGTGTGTTTTTCCCTAACGGACCTACGGAACCCTGTGTAGGGCAAGACAATGTGTCATCCAACTCCGGGGCGGTTCCAGTGCGTTGAGCATGTCCCGAGATCGCGAAAATGATTTTTTCCAATTTTCCGTATTTTTCACATTTTTTGGATTTTTTATATATAACCCTTTTTCTTTTTCTTTCTTCTTCTTCTTTCTTCTTCTTCTTTCTTCTTCTTTCTCCTTCCCGTGAGCGCACCATGGCCCCCCTCTCTCCCGTTTGAATGCTGCGGTGCCCCTTCCTCCTCCGGCGACGGACGGTGGACCTCGGTGGCGGCGTGGTGGCGACGACGGCGGCGAGAGGAACGCGGCAGTACCCCTTTTAAAGCGTGGGAGAGGAGATCGTGTTCGGCCAATATTTCAAGATCGGCGGTGACCCGGCGACTTTCGAGCTTCTTCGAGGTAGGGGAATGGATCCTTAACCCTTGTACTTCCATTCTCGTGGTTTTGGTAGGCCATGGTGAGCCGAGCGGGCTTATTTGAGCATTTTGGGGAAAATGCTTATTTTTGGGGAGTGAGCCAGATCTAGCGTTTTAATCGCATTTTGGGGGTTGAAATGGGTCCTCTCAGTGCTAGAGAGGTTGGGGACTAGTTTCCCTTTATTTTCCCCTTCACGTGGGCGTGAACGGGGCGTGGAACAGAGTTTTCCACCAAACTCGTCGTTTTTGGGTTTCCGGAATAAAGGCGGTCCTAACAGGAACCGCCATTGGGCGAGGCAGCCCTCGGGGAGTCCGCCATTCACCCGTTTCACCGTGTTTTGGGTTGCGGTCTCGTAATACACCGATACATTGGTGTAGCGGTCCAAGGCGGACCGTTTCTTGTGGCTGGGTGGCCGTGGGCCGACCGCCTAGGGTTTAGGCGGCCACCTGGGGGCCGCCTGGTGCGGACACCAGAGCGAGCGAGAAGCACGAACCGGCGAGCCACCGGTACCGTACGCGGAGCACAACTCGAGCCACTTCGGCGTCCATCTGGCTCGGAGACAGTCTGGAGACTCCCCCTTGAGTCTCGATATTTATTGCATTTATGTGGACTTTACTTGTGTGTCATGTGTGTTTGTTTAGTTTTATTCAGATTGTAATTTGGATTGTAACAGGGGTTTATGTGTAATGTGGGACCACCCGGGTCCCGTGGGCCCCCCTATCCCTTTCCCATTGATCCACCTCATCCCTAGGACCCATGTGGGGTCAGTCAACCTTCCAATGGTGGGCTTCTAGAAGGGTGGGCCAAGTGGGGGACAAAGGGGAATAAAATTCAAAGTTGGAACCTTGAAAGTCAAGGGGGCACCCCCCATTTAGTATATTATATTAGGATTTGAATTTTTATTTTTTTTATTTCAAATCACATGGGAGAAATAGTTTGTTGACTCCCTCTTTTACCCTCCCCAACCCTAGATCTAGGGTCAATTAGTGTCTTTTGTCATTTCACATAAATACCTTGTATTTTCATTTGATTGGAATTAATGCATATGAAAATCAAAAAATTTGTTGGAGCTCCAGCTTGGTGCGCCCCTCTCCCTCTCTCATCTTCTCTTCTTCAACCTGGGAAGGCAGTATTCTGAGGTGGGAAGCCTCATCTATCAGGTGTGAAGTTCATCGTTGCCGTCGCCATCGAGCCGCCGTTGCACCACCACCACCTCCGTCGGTATTCTGTCAATCGGGTGACAGCATGTCCTTCCATGAATTTTTGCTCCCAGCGACGGACTCTTCTTGAGCTCAAACTTTCAGGGTGAGTTCCAGAGTTTCCCCCCACATGCCAAAAAAATTGGTTGGGCTTCCAACTTCCAATTTCTATTTTTCCATTTTCGTCCATCATTTTCTTCCAGATCTGCCAGTTTTCAGTTTAAATCCACAGCCACCCTGAGTTTCCAATCTCCGGACCTCCTTTTGATTTTTGATGGAACCCCCAAATTTACTAACGATTCTGTCCAACACCCCTTCCATCCACAAATTTTCGTGGAATTTCAAAAGGCCTTTACCTATTTTCTAAAAATCACCTCCAGATCCCATTCAGTTCTATCTGCCCCTGTCCAGATCCGACCACCCACCAGTATAAAATAGCTTTCCCCATCCAAATCTCCACCAAATCAGTCATAAGAATTATTGCCGTTTTCCTCTCTCTACCCTCTACAATTTTCATAAAGAGCTCAAGATCTGAATCAGAGGTCTACCCTGCGATCAATGGCAGTTCTCAGGAAACTTCACTGCTGCCCTGAGATTTCGGACCCTGTCCAACAGCAACTTCAAAAATCGACTAAGGCCAGATCCGTTCAGATACAATTTGTATCTCTAGCCCTAAATCGAAATACTTCGAAAGAGCTTTCCAACGATATTTTCTGTGCGTCAATCCGATGTCAGGATTGATCGCAGCAGCCGATCTCGCCGGATCACGCGCTGCAAAACAGAAGCAACCAGTCCGTGGGCAGTAACTCCAAAGTTGGAGATCGGAGCCGATCGGCCTCCGACCGGCGTTCCCGCCCGACCGCCATCCAGGGAGGCGCACCACCAGGGGTCTCCATCACAGCGGGACCCACCCCATCAGACCCAGAGGACAGAGCGGTCCGTGGGCCCTACGAACCCGTAGATCGCGCCATCCGGACAGCACGAAAATGCAGATTTCGGCACCGACGAGCGACATCAAGATGCTGCCCGTCAACCCAATTCGTGTGACTCCCGGGCCCCATATGTGACCTTTTACCTCCCTACGTGGAGTTGGTCAAATTTTTGTACCACAATAAAACTTTGTTAACCGGGAGTCCGGAGTTGGCCGGGATTGTCTTCCCCACGCCGGGAGCGTGGAGGTAACGGTCTTAACTCCTTGGCGTTCATTTGCTAGTTCAGTATATGGTCGTATGCCATTGTGAGAGCGTAGGATTCTAGCCCGTGAGTCCATGTCACCGCTGTGAGCGAGAGAGTGACCCGTCCCGTGACTCGATCTGAGCACGGAAGTGAGTCGGACTACCCTTAACTCTGCCGGTTCCTCAACCGTGCACGATCTGCATTTCCCTCGCTTGGGATGACAAGTGAGCTTGTGTTTCTGTTAGCGACGTATAGCCCATAAGAGCTCTTAGTGTCGGGCCAAAGTGTCTCCATTGTTGTATGTTGCTGGTCGCGTCCGCATTTAGAGTCCGAGGTCCGCATCACTTAGAGTCGGTTCTCGTGTCCGTCCCGCATCAGTTTGGTATTAGAGCAAGTCGAGTCTAGGGTATTTGTTGCATAAGTCTTGCACGGTCTAAGTCGAGTCTAGGATCATCATTATTTTTAAAATAAAAAAAATATTTTAAAATTGTATTTCATCCCGATAATTCGGTATTTTAAAAGGTGTTGTCCGAACGTTAGGCTACGCCTATTGGGAAGGCCGCACACTTGCGCGAGTGATCTTTGGATCGATTAACTCCGCCACGTACCAGATACTGATTTAGGTCTAGGTGCATTAGTCGGTGTTTGCATCAGTTTGTGTCTCCTAGTTCGTGTGTCTTTGCATGTCCACCCGTCGAGGCACCCAATACTCGTCACCACCACCTATGGCGGATTCCCGAGCCTGTAGCTCCAATGAGCCCTCGACGGCCGAGATGTTCCGAGCCCTCATGGATCGTCTTGATACGCGTATGGATGGCCTTAATACGCGTCTAGATGGCATAGGAACGCGTCTAGAAGGGAGAATGAAAGCCCTCGAGGATCGGGCCGAAGCATCAGACCAGTCCATTAAGGGTCTTGTAGGGAGGATTACTATCCTTGAGAGGGCCCCAGTAGCGGCGCAACCCGCGCCGACGAATGGCCAACAGGAGCCGGCTCAACAACCTGCTGCGCCAAGAGCTCATGCGGTAGATGTTGGGAGGCAATAGGTGCATGAGGTGGCTGACTATGCATCTGATAATGAGCAAGGGGGATATGGTCGTCGTAACCAACAACGGAATCGTGATGACGATGATGACGACTGTGTTCTTCGGAGCGTGCGTGCAGACCCTCCCCTTTTTAGCGGGTCCTTGGACCCGAAGGTCTATTTAGATTGGGAGGCCGGCATGGACCAGTACTTCGAGTGGTTTGAGATGACGGACCACCGGAGAGTTCGATACGCGAAGATGAAGCTGCATGGGCAGGCCCAAACTTATTGAACCAATGTGGAGAGCCTACTAAATCAGCGACGTCAACCCCCGATCGGCACTTGGGATGACATGAAAATGAAATTGAGGGAGAAATACCTTCTTGCCTCATATCGCCAACGTCTCGTAGACAAATGGCAAAGTCTCTCCCAAGGGAACCGATCCGTGATCGAGTACGCTGCCGAGTTTGATGAGTATTATTTGCGGTGTGGGGTTACGGAAGAGAGCACCATGACCATATCACGCTTTTGGAGAGGTCTGCGGCCAAACTATCAATACGAACTTTTTCACCGCAATGCGACCACTTTAGCACAAGCGTATCAGGTTGCTCTCGAATTGGAGCAATTCGAGGCCGAGTTCGAGTCTCCCCATCGGTTGGGTTCCTTTCCCCTTCGTAGTGTCGATCCCCGTGGCTCTTCTGGCGCGTATCCGAGGGCCCCCATGGCCCGACATCAGGAGCCCACTCGTCCCGAGCCTTTCGCTCCTAGGCCTCGCCCTCCACCCCCCAGGGACCTTCCTCGTCCCCAACATCTTACGGCACCCACAGCCCATCCACCGGCACCCGCACCTCCTGCCCGTCCTTTGTTGCCTTCACCTCCTATCCGTCGGGAGGATAAGGGGAAAGGACCCATGATTGGGGAGCCTAGTGGATCACGGCAGCAGTGTTATCGCTACAATGGGTTTGGCCATTTTGCCAACCAGTGTCCCACCTACCAGTCTCTTGTCATTGGGGACACACAGGCCGAGGATACCACCCCTACGGACCTTGAGTTAGTCAGCTATGAAGTAGATCCGGAGCTAGCTGACGAGTACTATGAGGCCAAAGGTAATGGCCAGGATGCCCAGCATCCGGACGATACCCACTTGGGGGTCGTCAGGTGTATTCTCACCTAGCCACAGGTGATGCGGGACGGGACCGAAATGGGCTAAGACCTACGAATGCAACAAGTGCGGCCAGCACTCGCACGCCAAAGGTAAGCCGGGCGGCTGACCTACGTGCCGTTCCTCCGGGTGGAGGCGTCTCTCAACAAGAAATCCAAGCCCACAGCCGTCCCTATGAGGGAAGCGTAGGGATCTCAGCGGCTAAGGAACCGCCGTGTGCCTATGGGAATCGAGTCCGAGCTCGGCGCTCGACTAGGGCCACGGAATGGGTGCTCAACTCTCAATCACGCGGTGAATAGCAAGCTAGCTAGGATCCTACGCGCTCACGCGACATATAGAATAGTATACTAGTAAAGCAGAGTAACAGAGTAGGAGCGTCGCGCGTACCTCCACGCCTAGGCGTGGGGAAGAAACCCCGGCCGAGAACAACAACCCCGATACACATGACAAACAATAATACACATCCAGCCAAAATACCCACTCCTCGCAGGGAGATAACAGGCTACAACAATAGACTTCGGGGCTGCCGATGCACGGGCTGACGGGCGGCACTCGTTGAAGGGGTGGCCGCGAGGAGGACCCGTGCGGCAGTCGGCAGATTCGCAGCAACACGCGACTCGGCGGCGAACGCTCCCACGGCTTGGTCCTGTGTCTGATTGAGGCGCCGTCAGCGAGGGCGCGTAGCTGGGTCACGGGAGGAAGCCTCGGCTAAAGGGGGCGCTCAGATTCGCACCGAGGTGGCCGTGAAGTCACCTGCAAGTCGTGACTGGTTTCCTGCACACAGAACAGCGCGCTCGCGCGGTAAAACTGATAACTTGTTGCTCCCGGAGACGAACGGGGCGCCTCTTGAGGGAGGACGTCGGGGACGCAGGGCAGTAGGCCCCGACCGAAGGGCTCGGTCAGATCTGGTCGAGGTTGGCCGGGAGAGCCTCTGCAAGTCGTTGCTGGTTCGGGGGTCGGATTGCACAGGTTGATCTGCGCGGCCCCACGAGATTTGACGCCACGCTCAGCACCGACGTCAAAACGAGGGGTGGTCAGCGGCGTTGGAAAGAGGACGACGAGAGGTACGATCCCTGAAGAGACCAGATCCAAACTCGCAGTTGTCCGCTCTGGGGAATTTTCGCAAGAGGGCGGGCAGAACCTGGCTCGCAGAGAGAGAGGGTCCTGCGCGAGCTCACGAAGAAAATCGCCACGGGCGGTGCCGACCTCGGATCGAGACGAAACCAAAGCCCACGCGTTGCCGACTCGTAGAAGTACCTCCAGAAAAAAGGAGAGGACCAGATTCGACCGGAACCGGATGGGGGCGCCGCTGCAACTCGGGATAGAAATCTGACGAGCAGATTCAAGCACTTGTGAAGGAGATGAGGGAAGATAGAACCTCGGCGTCGCACCGAGGGATGGGGAGTCACACCCCGGGGTTGATCCCGTCGCAGGATCAAGGGAGGAAGAAGGGGCGCAGCCACCAAGGAGTCATGCTCACTAATAATTCTTCATCAACTTTTCAAAGAACATAATACAAGCTTTTATATGGGGAGGGGAGATGCTAGGATGAAACCCTAGCCAAGAGGGGGAAAGGGGGGGTGCGCACAAGGCAAGGGGGAAAGGGGGGGTGCGCACATTGTCTAGGGGGAAAGGGGGGGACGCACAACTCCTAGATTCTAGGAGGGAATTGGGGGAAGGGGGCGGCCAAAGGAGGAGGGGGGGTGGTCGGATGGGGAAGGGAAAGGGGGGTGTGCGCACTCCACTCCTACAAAGTAGGAGTGGGGGCGGCTGCCACCTTCTCCTCTTGGAGGAGAGGAAAGGTGCGCCCAAAACCCTAGCCCTAGGAGGTGGGGGCACAAATCCCAAGGTGGGCTAAGCATGGGAGTGGGCGGCCAGCCCAAATGGGCTAGTGATTGAATCAAAGAAGTGGCCCAATAGCCCTATCTCTCACCTAAAGCACAAAAATGACCCAACTAAAGCCTAATTGGCCCCAACTGGCCTACAAAGGTCCACAATAACAATAAAAGTGTCCACGCAGGGACTAAACCAAGGCCCATCATGGCCTAAAGCATAAAATAACTAAAGATAACTATGCTCGTCCGCCAAGTGATCGCCGAGCCAAAGGGATGCAGGCGAGATCCGTGTACTCCGTCGTGAGGTGTGACGCGTGTCCCCACCAATTCTCCCCGGGTGGGAAGAACTCGACCCTGTCGAGTAAGGGTCCTGGTCGCTCCAGTAGCTCTCCAGCAAATCCAGGTCGATCCTCTCTAGCTCTCCACGTGTGATCCAGGTGTCGTCTGTCGCGGGGCATCCTCTCCAACGCACTAGGAAGCGCTGGTAGGCTCCGCTCCTGGTAATAGTTACCTACTCATCCAGTATACAATCTATATATTCGCGTTTCTGTAATGTGGCTGGAAGAGGTGGACGCTCAGTAGGTGTAGCACTCTCAACAGGAGGGGAGGGCTCAAGAGGCTCACTGGGAATCACCGCGGGATCCCGATATGCCACCAGATCTGAGACATTGAACGTCGAACATATCCCATAGTCGACTGGCAGCTCAATCTCATACGCATTCGACCCAATTCGCTTCAAGACTCGAAAGGGTCCAGCACCGTGGGCCTGGAGTTTCTTCACGGCCCCCGAAGGAAACCGTTCAGGTCTGACCCTGATCATGGCGTACTCTCCCTCTCGGAACTCACGGGTGTGCCGATGCGCATCAGCTAACTCCTCATAACGTGGGTTACTGGCCTCAAGGTGGTGATGATGCAGACTCCGAATAAGATGGGTAGACTCATATCTACGTGACTGTAGAGGAGGTCCTGGACATCCAAACACAGACCTAGCATGCCTATGACTCCTACATGATTGGACAACACGGGGAGGACCTGGACAACCAAAGTTGTATCTATCATGCATATGTGTCCTACTAAATGTGGTAGACTCATGGGGACTAGATTGCCCAAACTCACTCATGACATTACCCCTATATGATGAGGGACATGGAGAAACATGAGAGTGAGACATGTGACCCTGGCCTCCTAAACTCTGGCGTCTGGAAGTATGCAAGGTGAGGTGTTGGCTAGCAGGTTTGGATAGGGTGTGATGATAGACCTTCTCGACAAGGTGGGGAAAAGAATACGATTCGAGAGGCTCACTAGGGAGGGGATCGAATGGGTCAAAGAAATGATGACCCCTCCCGACAGGTCCCTTCACTATACTTGCCCATGTGCGACATTCGCCCAAGTGCAGATGATCACCGTCAGGCGCTCTAATGTATGGGGCAAGAGGCTCATGAGGATGGCAAGGAAGGCAAGACTCCACCCTCGGGACCGTGATACCATAAGAGGGGACAAAATCAACCTCCACGGGTATGGGAAAGAATAAAAGGACCTCGGAGGTGATATGTCCTATGGTGTAGACCGAGGTAATAGACCCCAAAGTAGGGAGTGTAAAGCAATGACTATAGGGTTGGTCAGACCCTAAGGTCAACATATATGTCAACTCCCATTGACAATCTAAACTCCTAAGGAAGACCTTCACATTTTCAAGAAAGCAGAAGGACCGAAAAGTGGTGTGAAAGGAGTCAAGGGGTACAATTGGGAGGGCTGGTCCCATGGGTGTATAGCAAGGAATGGAGACATCTAGAAGTGGACCCTCCCTTAGCCAGCTAGCTAAAGACTCTCCAATGATCAGCTCACCCTCGGAGTGTAAGAATGGCTCTATATGAGGGTCTAAGGGTGAAGCATCTCTCTCAGGAATGGAAACGGAGTCCTCTATGATGTGGATGGGATCACTCCCTAACTCCTCAACCTCAGCTAAGTACTCCTCAGCCAACTCCTGTTCAGCAACGTAAGTCACTAGAACAAACCCGGGTGGGGCATCCGCCGAACGTGTGTCCTCCAAGATAGGGGAACGTGAAGGACACTGGTCAGAGAACCGGACATTCCCACTACAGGGGGCCACAGGGGCGGGCTCTGGGGGAGGTGGCAGGCGTGAGCCTGGAGGCGGAGCGGACTGTGGGCTAGGGGAAATCGGTGATCCCATAGGAGTACCCATCCTTTCTAGTTTCTCCCTAAAGAGTTGCAGGAGTTCTGCGAGGGGGAGATCTCTCAAGTTAGGGGCATTCGGGGAGACTTGCTGGTAATCATGAGATTTAGTCTCGGGCCTAGACTCACACACAGGTGGCACCTTGCTCCTCCAACTATGATGTGCTCGGTTGGGGGTAAGAGGTGATGGGCGTTGCAGAGGTTGAGCCCTTAGAGTGGCCTTAGACTGATCGAGGGAGATAGGAGGAGTGGTAGTGCTCCTCGGGCTATGGGTCTCTGAGTAGGAGGCGAAGCGTTGGGGAGCGTAGATCTTCCTAAGTTCTACCTTCATCTCCTCCCATGAGTGTATGGGCTCTTGCCTCCAACCTGCCCTAAGACCTACTATGTGATCCCACACTTCCCTAGCTTGAGGTGAAAGTTGACCCCTGGCAATGTTGACTCTCTCGGAACCATATATCCAATTCTTCTCAAAGTATTTTCCCATGGTAGCCTCCCACTTTAGATAGGCTCTAGGGCTCGATCCATCAAAGCGAAGGTCCCCATCTACAATGATGTCTAGGCATAGAGGGTCGGTCGGACCCTTGTGGAGGATGTAAGGAGTAGCCATGATGAAGCACCTGAGGACTCTAACTACACATGCACGCCCTAGGACTATGGAAGGAACATGTAGGACAACTAAGGGATGGGACTAGACACGACCCAAAATGGAGAAGGAAACTGGGGAAGAATACGGACTCAAATGCAACTAAAACAAACCTAATGACTCACATGACCTAAGACCCCAATTTGTTAGAACAAACTGGTTCCCTAAGCTCTGATACCAATTTGATGCGGGACGGGACAGAAATGGGCTAAGACCTACGAATGCAACAAGTGCGGCCAGCACTCGCACGCCAAAGGTAAGCCGGGCGGCTGACCTACGTGCCGTTCCTCCGGGTGGAGGCGTCTCTCAACAAGAAATCCAAGCCCACAGCCGTCCCTATGAGGGAAGCGTAGGGATCTCAGCGGCTAAGGAACCGCCGTGCGCCTATGGGAATCGAGTCCGAGCTCTGCGCTCGACTAGGGCCACGGAATGGGTGCTCAACTCTCAATCACGCGGTGAATAGCAAGCTAGCTAGGATCCTACGCGCTCACGCGACATATAGAATAGTATACTAGTAAAGTAGAGTAACATAGTAGGAGCGTCGCGCGTACCTCCACGCCTAGGCGTGGGGAAGAAACCCCGGCCGAGAACAACAACCCCGATACACATGACAAACAATAATACACATCCAGCCAAAATGCCCACTCCTCGCAGAGAGATAACAGGCTACAACAATAGACTTCGGGGCTACCGATGCACGGGCTGACGGGCGGCACTCGTTGAAGGGGTGGCCGCGAGGAGGACCCGTGCGGCAGTCGGCAGATTCGCAGCAACGCGCGACTCGGCGGCGAACGCTCCCACGGCTTGGTCCGGTGTCTGATTGAGGCGCCGTCAGCGAGGGCGCATAGCTGGGTCACGGGAGGAAGCCTCGGCTAAAGGGGGCGCTCAGATTCGCACTGAGGTGGCCGTGAAGTCACCTGCAAGTCGTGACTGGTTTCCTGCACACAGAACAGCGCGCTCGCGCGGTAAAACTGATAACTTGTTGCTCCAGGAGACGAACGGGGCGCCGCTTGAGGGAGGACGTCGGGGACGCAGGGAAGTAGGCCCCGACCGAAGGGCTCGGTCAGATCTGGTCGAGGTTGGCCGGGAGAGCCTCTGCAAGTCGTTGCTGGTTCGGGGGTCGGATTGCACAGGTTGATCTGCGCGGCCCCACGAGATTTGACGCCACGCTCAGCACCGACGTCAAAACGAGGCGTGGTTGGTGGCGTTGGAAAGAGGACGACGAGAGGTACGATCCCTGAAGAGACCAGATCCAAAATCGCAGTTGTCCGCTCTGGGGAATTTTCGCAAGAGGGCGGGCAGAACCTGGCTCGCAGAGAGAGAGGGTCCTGCGCGAGCTCACGAAGAAAATCGCCACGGGCGGTGCCGACCTCGGATCGAGACGAAACCAAAGCCCACACGTTGCCGACTCGTAGAAGTACCTCCAGAAAAAAGGAGAGGACCAGATTCGGCCGGAACCGGATGGGGGCGCCGCTGCAACTCGGGATAGAAATCTGACGAGCAGATTCGAGCACTTGTGAAGGAGATGAGGGAAGATAGAACCTCGGCGTCGCACCGAGGGATGGGGAGTCACACCCCGGGGTTGATCCCGTCGCAGGATCAAGGGAGGAAGAAGGGGAGCAGCCACCAAGGAGTCATGCTCACTAATAATTCTTCATCAACTTTTCAAAGAAAATAATACAAGCTTTTATATGGAGAGGGGAGATGCTAGGATGAAACCCTAGCCAAGAGGGGGAAAGGGGGGGTGCGCACATGGCAAGGGGGAAAGGGGGGGGGTGCGCACATTGTCTTGGGGGAAAGGGGGGGACGCACAACTCCTAGATTCTAGGAGGGAATTGGGGGAAGGGGGCGGCCAAAGGAGGAGGGGGGGTGGTCGGATGGGGAAGGGAAAGGGGGGTGTGCGCACTCCACTCCTACAAAGTAGGAGTGGGGGCGGCTGCCACCTTCTCCTCTTGGAGGAGAGGAAAGGTGCGCCCAAAACCCTAGCCCTAGGAGGTGGGGGCGCAAATCCCAAGGTGGGCTAAGCATGGGAGTGGGCGGCCAGCCCAAATGGGCTAGTGATTGAACCAAAGAAGTGGCCCAATAGCCCTATCTCTCACCTAAAGCACAAAAATGACCCAACTAAAGCCTAATTGGCCCCAACTGGCCTACAAAGGTCCACAATAACAATAAAAGTGTCCACGCAGGGACTAAACCAAGGCCCATCATGGCCTAAAGCATAAAATAACTAAAGATAACTCTGCTCGTCCGCCAAGTGATCGCCGAGCCAAAGGGATGCAGGCGAGATCCGTGTACTCCGTCGTGAAGTGTGGCGCGTGTCCCCACCAACAGGCCAGTGATGACTGGCGACTGACCACTATCTTTCATACATTCTGTCAGCTGGGCAAGCAAGTTTGTAAAGTGATCATCGATAGTGGGAGTTGCATCAATTCAATCTCCACGGGCACTGTCTCCAGTCTTGGTCTTACACCCGTGGATCATCCTTGCCCCTATCAAGTATCATGGGTGGATTCCACTTCCATTCCGATCAGGCTGTGGTGTCTGGTCCCACTACAGTTCCGTGCCTACCGTGACGATATCTGGTGTGATGTCCTCCCCATGGAGGTGGGCAGCATTATTCTTGGTAGGCCGTGGTTATTTGATCGGGATGCCACACTCCATGGCCGATCGAACACCTGTACCTTCGACCATGCTGGCCAACGGATTACTCTCCACCCCAATTAGCCCAAGAGCCCATCAGTTAGGAGTCGACTGGCCCTAGTACTCCGGAGCCTTCCATCCCCGGGCCCAGTACCCCATCCCCAGCTCGGGCTATGACCGTTACATCAGGCCCAGGCGAGCCCTCGAATAGGAGATTGATGATGATTAGCTCCCGAGAAATGGAGCGGGAGGCTAGTAGGGGCTGCCCTGTATTTGCTATTACGGTCCGAGAGGTGGAGCCGAAGTCCGAGGGTGAACTCCCACCCGATGTCATTCCTATTCTACAGGAGTTCGCTGATATTTTTCCCGCGAAACTTCCCAAGGGACTCCCACCCATGCGGGATATTCAGCATGCTATCGACATGATTCTGGGCTCCTCATTGCCCAATCTTCCCCATTATCGCATGAGTCCCACGGAACATGCCGAGCTAAAACGGCAGGTCGATGAGTTGATGTAGAGAGGGTCTGTTCGGGACAGCATGAGTCCGTGTGCTGTTCCCGCATTACTCGCCCCAAAGAAGGATGGCACGTAGAGAATATGCATTGATAGTCGTGCCATCAACAAAATCACCATGAAGTACAGGTTCCCTATTCCCCACCTAGATGATATGCTAGACATGATGGCCGGTGCCACTATCTTCTCGAAGATCGATCTGAAGAGTGGCTACCACCATGTGAGGATTAGGCCAGGTGATGAGTGGAAGACCGCATTCAAGACCAAGGATGGTCTATATGAGTGGTTGGTTATGCCCTTTGAGTTGACCAATGCCCATAGTACCTTCATGCGACTTATGACTCAGGTCCTTTGACCATTCATTGGAGTCTTTGTGGTTGTGTATTTTGATGACATCCTTATATATAGTCCCACTAAAGGGGACCACTTGGACCATCTACAGCAGGTATGTCTACTTTTGAGGTGAGAGCAGTTGTTTGCGAACTCACAGAAGTGTGCCTTCATGACACCTCAGCTTACCTTCTTGGGTTTTATTGTGTCTAGTACCGGGGTCTCCGCCAATCCGTAGAAGGTCCGGGCCATTATTGAGTGGCCGGAACCCCGTACGGTCCATGATGTCCGCAGCTTCCATGGCCTTGCGACGTTCTATCATCGTTTCATCTGCAGATTTAGCTTCGTCACTGCCCCGATCATGGACTGTATTCAGAAGGGCACGTTTGTATGGACGAAGGCCGCAGCTGCTACCTTCAAGGACATCAAGGAGCGCATGACCCAGACACCTATCCTTCGATTGCCAGATTTCTCGAAGGTGTTTGAGGTCTCTTGTGATGCGTCGGGTGTTGGGATAGGAGGAGTGTTGAGTCAGGAGGCCCACCCAGTCGCATATTTCAGTGAGAAGCTAAATGACGCAAAACTGCGATACTCCACTTATGATAAGGAATTCTACGTAGTTGTTCAGGCTCTTAGGCATTAGAGGCACTATCTATTACATCAAGAGTTTGTCTTATACTCCGATCATGAGGCTTTGAGGTACCTCCATTCCCAAAAGAAGCTTAATGCGCGTCACAGCCATTGGGTTGAGTATCTCCAGCAGTTCACATTTGTGCTAAAACATAAGGCTAGAGTGGAGAACAAGGTGGCAGATGCCTTGAGTCGGCGAGCGTGTTTGCTTACCACCATGAGTGCCGAGGTCATAGGATTAGAGAAGATGAGAGAGGCCTATGTTGACTGTCCTGACTTCGGTCAGATTTATACGACTCTCCAGGCCGGACCCTCGAGAGACCTTGATGATTATGTGCTTCAGGAGGGTTACCTCTTTCGAGGAGGCAGGCTTTGTGTTCCCAGAACTTCGGTCCGAGACTTCTTATTCTAGGAGCTACATGCGGGAGGTCTAGCCGGCCACTTTGGTCGGAACAAGACTATCGAGGCTGTTGAGCATAGATTTTATTGGCCGAGCTTGAAGCGTGATGTTGCTCATATTGTGGCTCAGTGTCGTACATGTGCTACGGCCAAAATGAAGAAGCAAAGCTCGGGCCTTTATACACCTCTTCCCGTGCCTGATGCCCCGTGGCAAGATGTTAGCATGGATTTTATCCACGTACCTTCAGGAAGCATGATTCGGTCTATGTGGTTGTTGACCGATTCTCGAAGATGGCCCTTTTTATTCCCTACTCGAAGACTTCGGATGGTTCGAGGGTAGCCCGCCTATTCCTTACTCATGTGGTGTGCAAGTTCGGGTTGCCTCGTACCATAGTGTCTGACCGTGATGTTAGGTTCACTAGTTATTTTTGGAAGACACTGTGGCATATGTTGGATACTCACCTCAAGTTTTCCACTGCATATCATCCCCAGACAGATGGTCAGACCGAGGTGGTCAATAGGAGTCTGGGTGACCTTTTGAGATGTCTTGTCAGGGATCGTCTAGGGGATTGGGATCTCATATTACCATTGACAGAATTTGCATATAATGATTCGGTTAACAGGTCTACCGGTATGAGTCCATTAGAGATTGTCACAGGTCGTAGGCCTAGGAAGCCAGTGGATCTTGTTCCCATGCCCATCCATGCACGAGTGTCGGAGTCTGTCGAGTCGTTTGCAAGGCATGTTAGGAGTTAGCATGACGACATCCGTCGTCACATTGAGGCCAGCAATGCACGGCATAAGGAGCTAGCCGATGTCCATCGACGCCACCGTGAGTTCCAAGAGGGTGAATATGTCATGATCAGGGTAAGACCTGAACGGTTTCCCTCTGGAACCGTAAAGAAATTTCAAGCTCGCGGAGCCGGTCCATTTAGAGTGTTGAAACGCGTTGGATCCAATGCGTATGTTGTGGACCTGCCCGAGGAATATGGTATAAGCTCTACTTTTAATGTATCGGATCTAGTTGCATATAAGGACCCAGCGGTGATCCCTAGTGAGCCTTTCGAGCCATCTCCTCCCATTGAGAATGATCCCACACCTGAGTGTCCACCTTCAGTCCCATTTCTACGGCAGCGAGAGCATATCGATCATATACTGGATGAGCAGGTGACAGTTACCAGGAGTGGATCTTACCCGCGATACCTAGTGCGATGGAGAGGGCCACCCGCCACCGAGGATACTTGGATCACCCATGGAGAGTTGCAACAGATCGATCCGGACATATTGGAGCGGTACCAGAGTGTCTTAGACCCTTACTCAACAGGGTCGAGTTTCTCCCACCCGGGGAGAATTGGTGCGGACACCAGAGCGAGCGAGAAGCACGAACAAGAGAGCCACCGGTACCGTACGCGGAGCACCACTCGAGCCACTTCGACGTCCATCTGGCTCGGAGACAGTCTGGAGACTCCCCCTTGAGTCTCGATATTTATTGCATTTATGTGGACTTTACTTGTGTGTCATGTGTGTTTGTTTAGTTTTATTTAGATTGTAATTTGGATTGTAACAGGGGTTTATGTGTAATTTGGGACCACCCGGGTCCTGTGGGCCCCCCTATCCCTTCCCCATTGATCCACCTCATCCCTAGGACCCATGTGGGGTCAGTCAACCTTCCAATGGTGGGCTTCTAGAAGGGTGGGCCAAGTGGGGGACAAAGGGGAATAAAATTCAAGGTTGGAATCTTGAAAGTCAAGGGGGCACCCCCCATTTAGTATATTATATTAGGATTTGAATTTTTATTTTATTTGATTCCAAATCACATGGGAGAAATAGTTTGTGGACTCCCTCTTTTACTCTCCCCAACCCTAGATCTAGGGTCAATTAGTGTCTTTTGTCATTTCACATAAATACCTTGTATTTTCATTTGATTGGAATTAATGCATATGAAAATCAGATATTTTGTTGGAGCTCCAGCTTGGTGCTCCCCTCTCCCTCTCTCCTCTCTTCTTCTTTTAGCTGGGAAGGTTGTATTCTGAGGTGGGAAGCCTCATCTATCAGGTGTGAAGTTCATCGTTGCCGCCGCCGCCGCCATCGAGCCGCCGTTGCACCACCACCACCTCCATCGGTATTCTGTCAATCGGGTGACAGCAGGTCCTTCCATGAATTTCTGCTCCCAGCCACGGACTCTTGTTGAGCTCAAACTTTCAGGGTGAGTTTCAGAGGTTCCCCCCACGTTCCAAAAAAATTGGTTGGGCTTCCAACTTCTAATTTCTATTTTTCCATTTTCGTCCATCTTTTTCTTCCAGATCTGCCAGTTTTCAGTCTAGATCCACAGCCACCCTGAGTTTCCCATCTCCGGACCTCCTTTTGATTTTTTATGGAACCCCCAAATTTACTGAGGGTTCTGTCCAACACCCCTTCCATCCACGAATTTTCGTGGAATTTCAAAAGGCTTTTACCTATTTTCTAGATATCATCTCCAGATCCCATTCAGTTCTGTCTGCCCCTGTCTAAATCCGACCACCCACCAGTATAAAATAGCTTTCCCCATCCAAATCTCCACCAAATCAGTCATAAGAATTATTTCCGTTTTCCTCTCTCTCCCTGCTACAATTTTTATGAAGAACACGAGATCTGAATCAGAGTTCTACAATGTGGTCAACGGTAGTTCTCAGGAAACTTCACTGCTGCCCTAAGATTTCGGACCCAGTCCAACAGCAACTTCAAAAATCGACTAAGGCCAGATCCCTGTAGATCCAATTTATCTCTCTAGTCCTAGATCAAAATACTTCGAAAGAGCTTTCCAACGATATCTTATGTGCGTCGATCCAACATCAGGATTGATCGCAGCAGCCGATCTCGCCGGATCACGCACTGTAAAACAGAACAACCAGTCCGTGGGCAGCAACTCCAAAGCTTGGAGATCGGAGCTGATCGGCCTCCGACCGGCATTCCCGCCCGATCGCCATCCAGGGAGGCGCGCCACCAGGGGTCACCATCACAGCGGGACCCACCCCATCAGACCCGGAGGACAGAGCGGTCCGTGGACCCCACGAACACGTAGATCGCGCCATCCAGACAGCACGAAAATGCAGATTTCGGCACCGACGAGCGACATTAAGATGCTGCCCATCAACCCAATTCGCGTGACTCCCGGGCCCCACATGTGACCTTTTACCTCCCTGCGTGGAGTGGGTCAAATTTTTGTACCATAGTAAAACTTTGTTAACCGGGAGTCCGGAGTTGGCCGGGATTGTCTTCCCCACGCCGGGAGCGTGGAGGTAACGGTCTTAACTCCTTGGCATTCCTTTGCTAGTTTAGTATATGGTTGTATGCCATTGTGAGAGCGTAGGATTCTAGCCCGTGAGTCCATGTCACCGCTATGAGCGAGAGAGTGACCCGTCCCGTGACTCGATCTGAGCAAGGAAGTGAGTCGGACTACCCTTAACTCTGCCGGTTCCTCAACCGTGCATGATCCACGTTTCCCTCGCTTGGGACAACGAGTGAGCTTGCGTTTCTGTTAGCGACGTATAGCCCATAGGAGCTCTAAGTGTTGGGCCAAAGTGTCTCCATTGTTGTATGTTGATGGTCGCGTCCGCATTTAGAGTCCGAGGTCCGCATCACTTAGAGTCGGTTCCCGTGTCCGTCCCGCATCACCGCCATTTCGTCACTATATTATCGGAAGGTGTTGAGTTCCTTGGGAGACCACCTGGGTCCTAAGCGGCCTCACGAGTGACCGCTAAGTGAGGCTAGCGGTCAGGCCAGGACCACCTAGGGTCCCTTTGGCAGCATGTCTGTGGCGGTCTGAAGGAGACCACCCTAATTATTCGGCGGCCACGCGACTGGCCGCTAATCTCTGAATAGCGGCCAGGGCCCGACCGTTTTCCTCTAAGGGTCAACGCGACCCCCGAGGATGCCTTTTGACCATTGAACGAGTTTTGTCGCTTTGCGGTCACGGGATGACCACCACGTTACCTGTTGCGGTCCTTGGGTGGCTGTTTAACCTTTTTAGCGCCCCTCAACATTGCGGTTTGGTGGAGGCCGCTTCTAATTGGAGCGGTCTATCAATAGACCGTTACGTTCTTTGAATGGTCTGGCAGGAGACCGTTGAGTTCTGGGGGATGTGGCCCATGTGTGACCGCTTTTCTTCCCCTGGCGGTCCAGGGCTTGACCGCCTTTGCCTTAGACGGCCCAGAGGAGGCCACCTCTTGAATTTCATGCATACCGTGCCGTTTAGCGTTGTGTTAACCCCCGGTCGACCCGGTTGTGACCCAGTGGTCGACCTTCGGTCCTGTGGATGTCCCGGACACCCCATGGGTTCCGTAACCGAGTTTTTGGATGTCCGGAGGTACCATGTTACTTCGATTACCATGCCCGTGGGTTTGGAGGGTCTGAGTGATCCTTTGTGTTCCGGGCTTTCCGTGTTCTTGCTAGATCGAGTCGCTATGTGTCGGTACGAGTGCGGTGGGATTTCCCTGCACGGCGTGGGTTTCTCCGGAAGGTGATTTCCGGGTGGGCCATGTGTGTGACCTTGGACTGTGAGTCCAGTCAACCAGCCTGGGGCTGGAGGGTTTTTGTGTGTCCCTTCTTACGAGGGATTAACCCGACGGCTTGTGAGCTACCTCGATATTCATGCTATCATAGTTTCAGACCTAGGGATTAACCCGACGGCTTACGAGGGATTGCCAGCGTTGAGCTGTCTCTGTGCAGCGGTCTTGACCTGAGTCGTGTGACTCAAGGACCATTAGATTTAGTAGTTCTAGTGGGTTGTCTAGAGTCTGGTCGCGTCGTGCCACCTGTTACTCCGCGTTACTCACGATGGGTGCGTACGTGGCTTTCCGTGTTTACGTTTAGTGACCTCCCACTAGTCATAGCGTTCTTACGGCACGCATGTGCTGACCCACCCAGGAGTGGTGGAGCGGCTTACCCGAGAGAGACGGTTTTTTGGCTGGTTACCGTAGGGCCCCTTGCCTTTGCAGCCTGAGTCCGGTTGGGAGGAAATACCAGCTAGAGGACCCGACCTAGAGTGGATGGTCTGTGTGTGCACACGTAGTTGGGGCTGTGGACCCGCGCTGAAGAGCGTGACCCCAGCTAGTCCTTGTTCTGTGTTCCTGGTTACTTGTATAGTGTCTCAGTTTCTGCCTGGGGCGTGATAGCGAGACACCTGAGGCTATGGATTAAGTCGTCAGTGGACGCATCCGGCCTTGCTCTTGGTGGACAATGCTCCCGTCACGTGACGTGAGTTTTTCGTCAGTCGAGTTCTGCTACACGTCTACGAGGCGTGGTCTTGCGTGGAGTTCTGGGTGTTTTCCGGATGCCGAGGTCTAGGGGTTCCAGTGAGCATCACCGAGGGCTTTTCCGTAGACAACGGTGAGTTCACGACGGCGTGGTCGTTTTCCTTGTAGCGTGACTGGGGTGGGTCGTAGTCTGGTGGTCCCCCAACAGGGAGATCGGGGTGCATGCTTTCCGGTACAGTAGGAGTAGCTGTAGAGCCGAGGTTTTTACCGGCCACCATAGTTAATGTTCCTGTTGTTACTGTTGTTTTTGTAGTTACTGCTTTCTGTTACCGCCGTTGTTTTCTGTTGGGGTTCCGCGGGACCCCTACTAAGCTAGTGACAGGAGGCTCACCCCTACGTTTCAGGTGCGGCGGTTCTTCCTCGAGGGTCGAGAGTGCTGTGCTGAGGTTCTTAGTTGCCAGCTCGCTGGGCCGAGTGTTCACTCGGTGTTGGGTACGTTCTTCTTCCTTAGACTATACTTTCTATTGGACTGGACTCTGTTGTAGATGTTTATTTATTTTTGTTAATTGTTGAATTCTCCTGTTTTGTTTTCTATTTCTTTGTACCTCCACACTCCTTTTAGCCCTTCCGAGTCCCGGCTCGTGGGCAGTGGGCCAGGATTCGAATAGTATCGGGTTCCTTTCTCGGTATCCGGATCTTGGGTCGTTACAGTCAGGGTGCGGGTGATTTGCATAAGAGTTTTCAGGGTATGAATCCCCCTAAGTTTAGCGGGTCTACCTATCCTGATGAGGCAGAGAACTGGGTTAAGAAGATAGAGAGAATTTTTAGGGTTATGCAGTGTGCCGATCAGGAGAAGGTTTTGTTAGCTACGTACCAGTTAGATAAGGATGCGTGGGCCTGGTGGGAAGCGGTAGAAGCAACGTTGCCGGATGATCAGGTTTCGTGGAACGAGTTTGTGGAGTCTTTCAATGAGAAGTATTTTTCGGAGAGGGTTCGTGAGAAGAAGGCTGCTGAGTTTGCGTCCCTGCAGCAGAGGAGCTTGTCTGTAGCGGAGTATGAAGCCCAATTTTCTAGGTTAGCTCGTTATGCCCCTCACTTAGTTAGTACGGAGAAGATGAAGGCTAAGAGGTTTTTGAATGGTTTTAGGTTAGAGTATATTCCGCAGTTAGCCCCCTTAGAGATTCAGGGGTTTGCCGAGATGGTGAAGAAGGCTCAAGTGTTGGAGGATGCCCTAGATATGACCGAGAGGATTTCTAGGAGGCTTGCCAAGAAGGAAGGAGCGAATGGTTCCGAGAGTAGTGTGCCTACCAATGGAAAGAAGAGACCGAACGGAAGTAATGGAGCTCATAAGGATAAGAAGGCTAAGAAGGATGACCAGTAGATTGTCCCTGTTAATGAGAAGTGTGAGCATTGTGACAAAGGTGGGCATCGGTCAGAGGATTGCTGGAGGAAGCAACGAAAATGCATCTATTGTGGGACCGCAGATCATAGAATTGCTCGTTGTCCTTTGATGAAGGAGCAGGCACCGCGTTATGAGCAACCGGGTGAACGAAAGTGGCAAGGCAGGCTGCAGGCGATTGAAGGTAATTCTAAACCTGCTTTAACTTTATATTTCATGCTTGGACTTGGTGATTTTGTATAATTGCATGAATTAGAACCGGTCCTGTTGTTTCAGAACATTAGAAGGTGTTTAAGTGTAGCAATTTTGCCCCGCTATTATTTTGGAAAGAATCGTGTGAATTTGGAGGACCAAATTCTTTAAAGTGGGGGAGGGTGTAGCATCCCAGAATATTTAAAGTAAATAATAAGGCAATATGTGAATTTTTTTCACGAATTAAATAATATTTGTTCACTTAAGCCGAATTTTTAATGAATAAGATAATATTATTTTCTTGACCCAAAATTAAAATTTTTATAAAAAATATGGAAAAATATGTATCTCGTGTAAAATGTTATTTCCAGTAACTTTGACTACAGGAACGAACCCAAAATAAAATTGGTTTAGGCCCAATTTTGAATCTAAGGCTAAAAATCATCATTTTATAAGAACAACTTAAACCATCTAATTAGGCCTTAATTCACACTCTAATGGGCTCAAATCAGACCCAATCTCTTAGCACATGTTAGAAGATCGTTTTGCCCTTCGAAACCCTAACCCTAGGTGCGTCGATTGGCAACGGCGGCGGCGGATTTAGATCACCCCCGATTTTCTTGCCGATTTTTCCCCTTTGGACTCTATAGCTCGATTCGATCTATAGAACCATCCTTAGGCTCTATAAATAGAGGGCTTCGACCTCTGGTGACCCTCATTTGATCATTTGGTCGGTGGCATGGTCGATCGTGGCCGGACTTGGGCGAATTTTGGCGTTTTAGGAGCGGTTCGATTTAAGGTTCCGATTTTCCCTCTTCCTTTCCCGTCGATTAAGGTAGGTGTCTGTAGACACGCCATTCCTGACGTCTCCTGAGAAGGTCTCATATTACTATACGACGTCCCGCAACGGCTTACGCATTTTGAATCGCTCGAGCGCTTCCTTTTCTTGAGTCTTCTTCCGCCCTTCTCAGCATCCGGAATCGTCTCGTCACGGCATTCGGACGGCATCAACACCAGTCGGACGCATCAGAGGTTTCGAAACCAGGAAGGGTGTCTGCCGGGCGGCCGCCTACGCCTGAACTGAAAACCCGGGTGGGTCTTTATGGGGGCGTCCAGGCCCCTGGACGCCCCCATTCTTTTAATTTATTTTTCAAAGCCCAAAACAAAATAAAAAATAATATATTAGTGGAGGCATCCAGGCCCCTAGACGCCTCCATAAAAATAAATATAAAATATATATATATATGCCAGTTGGCATAAAAAGACAAACAAAATAAAAAATAATATATTAATGGAGGCGTCCAGGCCCCTGGACGCCTCCATAAAAACAAGTATAAAAAATATAAAATGCCAGCTTTGGCATAAAAACAAAACAAAAAATAAGAATAATATATTTATGGAGGCGTCCAGGCCTATGGACGCCTCCATCAACTCCCTCACGGGCGCCGCCCACCGAACGACGGTTTGTCGTGTGTGAAAAAAGCCAAATTATAGAGATGTCCAGCCAGCTGGACGCGCCCATTTCTGAATCACGAGGTACCGCTCACAAAACCACGCGTTGTGCCAAACCGCGTGCGGCCGTCGGTGGGTTTCGGTGGAACTATTGGAGGCGTCCGGGGCCCTGGACGACTCCACAAAAATATTTCAAAAAAATGAATAAAAATAGAATAAAATATTAGTTCGGCCCTGATGGAGGTGTCCAGGGTCCTGGACACCTCCACCCTCCGGAGCCCTATAAATAGAGGCCCACCCCCTCAGTTCTTGAGGAGCTTCTAAGAGATCCGATAGGCTGCCGGAGCCTAGAGGCTACCGGAGTCATTTCTAACTCGTGGGGTCTTTTGTAGGTGGAGGTTCTGTCGGCTTCTCGGGTACCCACGCTCGCGAGGGGAAGGTCGTCTTCATCCACCGCGCTTCCACGTCGTCCCTACGCTGCCGGAGCTCCGCCGGATCTCACCTTCGGCTCATCCAATAAGCTTTTTCTTCCCCTTTTTCTCCATAGTTCTTTACATTCATCATACTGCATCCTCTATCTCCCTACATAAGGGCGCCGTCTCTTGCATACTTCTTGCATTCATCATCGCATTTTCCTCCTACTCGAGTCCGAGAGGGGTTTAAAACCACACCAACCAGGTGTGTGTCAGGTCACGATCTCGTTACTTTTATTGCAAGGAATTGTTACTACACTGCCATTTTCTAATTCTGTTCATTTATTGTCTACTGTTTTGCAAGGGTAACCAAGGAAAGTCCTCTCCGTCGGCCGGCCGAAGGGGGAGGAAGAAGCAACCCGCCATCTCCCGCTCTTGAGATAGGCGCAATCACTTTCTTTATTTTGGGGTCTTTTGGCCCCTGGCGATCACATCTTATCCTCGAGGCCGCGGCGAGTCACTTCCCCAATGGCCGTTTAAATTTCCGTTCTTATATTCTCTTTATATTCTGTTATATTCTGCCCATATTCTCGAGGCCGCGGCGAGTCACTTCCCCAATGGCCGTTTAAATTCCCGTTCTTATATGTTATATTCTTATCTATTCATATTCTCGAGGCCGCGGCGAGTCACTTCCCCAATGGCCGTTTAAATTTCCGTTCTTATATTCTCTTTATATTCTGTTATATTCTGCTAATATTCTCGAGGCCGCGGCGAGTCACTTCCCCAATGGCCGTTTAAATTCCCGTTCTTATATGTTATATTCTTATCTATTCATATTCTCGAGGCCGCGGCGAGTCACTTCCCCAATGGTCGTTTCAATTCTTGCTATTTAATTCCTGCACCATTCCCGTCCCCCCGAGGCCGCGGCGAGTCACTTCCCGCTATGGCCGTTTAACCCCCATATTTTGCTATCTTACATTTGTCCCGCTCACCCCGCCGGAGCAATCTCCCGTGGTGGCCCCTTCTCTTTTCTCTTATTTCTGTGTTGCAGCAAACAAAAGAGGAGCCCGCGCGCTCCGCGTCCTCTCCGCTCCCCGAACCGCATGACGTCGCTCATAGATTGGCGATCACGGTGGGACACCTACTGCTTCCTTTCGGCTACCCTTGCAAGTTCGGCACCATCCGTGCCTCTCCACCTTGGCGCCCGCGCGCGCCCCCGTTGTGCTCACGGCAGCACTGTCAGTTGTGATTGGTTGTTTTTTTATTATATGTCTGTTATTTCTGTTATTTTCCCACTCCATATCTCTGTCAGCATTTCATTGCATGCATCCATCCCTCTTTTCTATCCTTTTTTCATTTTTTTTGAGGATCACCCTTTCCCGGTGAAGGAAGGACTCTCCGTTTGGGAATTCCTCTCAACGGACTAGAATCTCCTACACTGGGACCTCCGTAAGTCCCCGACATCGAAGAATCTCCTCTTCGTTCACTGGGCTGGTTGTACCATTGAAGTTCCCCGGAGTTACTCATTTCATTCGTGGTGAGACGAGAGACCCTAGCTGACACGGCGGTGAAACAAAAATAAACTAGGGTCCCTATATTGTGTGAACTTCGGATCTCGCTAAAAACACAAAAAAAATCATCAAAATCAAAACACAAAAAAGGCGTAAAGGCATCCACTTGTTTGATAATCTCTGCTACCTGCTTGCTAGTGTATGTTTTTGCGTTCTGGGAAAACTGTGAGCATGGCTCACGAGTCTTTTGAGGAGAACCACCCTAGTCGTGGTTTGTCAGCCGACCCGCGAGTCTATGCTATGGACTCGGGTCCTTCTCATGAGCCCTCGCATGAGGTGCAGGTTATTGCCGGGGACACGTCCCCACCACAGGATATCTCTTCCTTACTGGGCGTCCTCGCCAACACGGAGCTTACCTCTGAACAGCTCCGGGCCTTCCAGACCATTCTGAAGGGGAAATCTGTTTCCCCCACGCCCCAGGAATCAACTCCGGCCATCGCACCTCTCCAAGAGTCCGTGCAGGCCATTCCATCTCCTTCATTGGCGCAAGCCATCCAGTCTCCCTCGCTTCAAGGACAAGCGAGCCAACAACCACCCTCATTCCAGTTCCCGTCACAATCTCAAACTCCCGTTGTTCCCCACACACCGCTTCAGCCAGGGCCAACTGTCGGCGGTCCGACAGCCCCCTCTCATTCCGGGTTCCCCCCTCAAGTCTCCGGGAGACAGTTTCTCCCCAAGTGGCAAGTGCCACCTTCACCTCCAGAGGAGCTCGCCCAATCGCTCCTCAATAGGTTCAATCGCATGGACGAGCAGTTTCAAAATCTGAGAAGGATGGTGGACGTGAAAGCCACCCCGGAGGTTGCTTTACCAATCCTTCCCGTCATTCATCTTCCTCCCTCCGAAATGCCCACGTACCGCAGATACAATGGTACCGGCAACCCCTTCATTCACCTCAAGGATTTCATGTATGAATCTTCCTATTGGCAAAACGATCAGAGGTCCCTGGCATACCTCTTTCGAAGATCATTGGATGGTCCCGTGCTAGAATGGTTCTATTCTTTGGAGCCCCGCGAGGCCGAGAATTTTGAAATTGTCCAGAGAAGGTTCTTACAGAAATATAGGGATAGGGTCGGTCCCTCACTCTCCATTACCGACCTAGTGGCCGAAAAGATGAAGCCCGATGAGGATTTTATCTGCTATGCTGATAGATGGAGGTCTCTGGCGGAGAGAATAAGGGATACCCTCTCCGAGCCCGAACAAGTGAAGATGATTGTGTCTAATGCAACCCCACAGTTTAGACACGTCCTGGCCATGAATAAACTTACTACAATGGAGGAACTCTATGAAAGGGCCCGGTACATCCAAACCCAGTTAAAAGACTCCCCCATTATGAACATGTTTGAGTCACCGAAGCTCAAAGTGGTTAGAAAGACAGGTGCTGGTGTCCCGGGCGGAGCCACAGAAGGGGTCGTGACAAATGAGCAAGTGGGCGCGGTCAACAATGCCAATTATGCAGTCAACCCTAGGCCTCCACAAATGCCCCGACTTCCCCTCCAACCAGGTCCTTTCCCTCTTCGTCCTCCACCCCAAAATAATCCACCCCAGGATAATATGCCTCCATTACGTCAACCCCAGCAACAACAACCACAACCTCAGCAACAACAACCACCGCTTCAGTACAACCAAGTTCCACCCCCGGAGAACTATGGTCCCCAACAGTAACAAAGGAGGCCGCTCGGTCCCAAGAGAGCCTACTATCCACCATTGCCAGAAACCTTAGCAGACATTTTTAATGCCCTCATGGCATCAAACCAACTCGCCCTACCCAGAGAAAGGCCCGTGTGGCCCCCAAATGTTGATACCTCCAAATACTGCGTCTACCACAGGCAGCCAGGACACACAGTAGATTACTGCTTCCATTTCAAAGATTACATCCACGATATGAATGATGAACATCAAATAGATTGGGATGAAATGAGACGATACGTCGCCGCTCTCAAGGCTAGGAGACCTCCTCATAGGCCACAGCAGCAGTTACAACAGCAGCAGCAGCAGCAACCACAACAACAACAACAGCCTCAGTAGGCCCCACAACAACAGCCCGACATGGGCATAATCCAGAATCCATTACTGGAGCACCAACAGCCCAATCATCAGGTTAACCCCATCTCCTCCTTCCCGAAAGTCGGGAGAGAGCAGGTATGGCACCAGGAAAGTACCTCCATTCTTTCTACCGCCAATCCTATCATCAAGCAACACCCTTGCCTTGCCCGGGTAGCACCTCTCTCTCATCAACCCGCGTCAGTATCGCCTTCACCATTTCCACTACCATTACGCCCTCTCATCCGCACCCCGATCCCCTATCAACCGACACTCTCCACTACGCCTTCACACCCTCTCATCTTCTCTCACTCCCCCACTTTACCATCTACCTCTACCACATTTACCCCTACGCCTTCTAAACCCCTTATCATCCGTCAACCATACATAACCCCATCTTTCTCCACCGTATCACCACTAATGCCTTCAAAACCACTCATTACCCATCACCCACCTCAAAATCATTGCCGGCTTCAAGCCCTACCCACTTCTACTTCGTCTCCACCTCCACCTTCCAGACCCCTTATCCTTCATAATCCGCGCAATATCCCCTCTACCTCCACCATGCCTCCACCTAACAAACTCCTCATCAGAATCCCTGCTCCCATCGTCACCCCTGCTTCATCAACCATTCCTCCACCACTACCCCTCAAATCCCTGTTAAAACCCACTGCTACCCCCACAGAGGTACAAAAGCCGCAGGCAATGGTGCTCTGGAGTGGAAGGATTTTCCACAGGGTTTTCCCCCACAACAGTCAGAATCCTGAGCAATCTCAGCCAGAGAAGGATGATGGAGAACAACCAGAAAGAGCTATCCCTGGAACACAGTATGATCTATTAAAACACTTGGACAAGACGCCTGCTCGGATCTCCATCCTGGAGCTACTTCAAAGATCCACATCCCACCAGGCAGCCTTAATGGACTACCTTCAAAGGGTCATGGTGAATGAGGACCTCCCCGTAGAAAAGATCTCTACCGTCCTGACCCCGACAGACACACAACCGGCCATCATGTTCCACAACTACGAGCTCGCTCCCAAGGAAGCTCGAAAATATGCACTGTGCATTTCAATAAAAGTTAATGGGGTATCCATAAACCCGTGTCTTGTGGACACGGGTGCGTCCATAAATGTGATCTCCATGGACACCCTTCAGTTGTATGGGGTCGACGAGGAACAAATAAGACCCTCCTCGATCACGGTCACGGCTTATGACAATAGCAAAAGGCCGCCGCAGGGGATGATTATTCTAAAGGCAGAACTAGGCCCCATGTCAATTCCCACGGAATTCCATGTCCTCGACATGGACCCCACATTCAAGGCTATATTGGGTCGCCCTTACATTGAAGCCATGGACGTTGTGCCTTCCACCAACCATCAGTGCCTGAAGTTTCCTTACAATGGGAGGATTATTAAAGTAGTCAGTACACCTGTCCTTCACACAGTGGATGCCATCAACACCTCTCTGCCCTCTGTTTGGCCGTCTCATCGGCCCATATTGTCATTGCTGGACGTGCGTGATCTATCTCACGTTCCACTAGCACCAAAGGAGTCGGTCAGGACAACCGCAACATCATGTCTCCCTTTTCACTCCAAAGGTTGGGAGATTATGAGGAACATCGACTATCAACAGGGTAAAGGTCTGGGTGCACAATTACAGGGTAAGCTCAAACCGCCAAAGGAAATTAGGCCGAACCGTAGGTTTGGCCTAGGCTTCAAAGGACCGTTCAAGGCGGATTGGAAGCCCCTCACATGGACTCTATCAAACCACTTCAACAGAGGGCCTGTTGTTCAGATGGGAGGTTACCCACGAGAAGTATATGGGAGATCACATGCTGTATATTTGGCTGAAAAATGTCCGAGGATCACCAAAAGAGGAAAGATCAAAGATCCGTAATGCGAGTGGAACAAATGGTTCGACATACGGGACATTTCCGTTGCACTGGAAAGGATGTTCCCGTCTCTGCAGCTTGGAGGACCACCATTGATCTCCGGAATACCAGAGAATATTACCACTCTTGCCAAGGTTCCAAACTATCCTCGTCCTCGCCAGAAGGACCCTGTCATCGACGGATCTTCATCCATCCTCAACATTACCGTCGACGGCTCATTAGCCGCCATCTTCTCCATCCACTCGTCTCAGCCTTTGCTGATATCATCTTCCTGGGCCAGACAATTGTCTGATGATCTTCCCAGGTCCCCTTCTTTGCTTACACACATGTGCGGGCTTTTTCACCCGCGCCAGGTCTTCAACCATGATCTGCTCTATAAGCCTCACAATCCTCTAGCCATAACCACTTTTCTCTCTCCTCCAATCTCTTTTCACTGCTTTGTCATTAAAAATGAAAACGAAAAAAAAATGTCAATTTTCAAACTCCCCAACAACACATCTTCGTTGAGGAAACCTCCTACATCTCCCACGGGTGCGTCCCGCCCTACGAACCACCCGTCCAAGGTCCGATGAGCGACCTTTTCTACCCCTCCTCTGAGGGGTCTCCTCCTGTACATTCTACATCATCCTCTTCGTCTTCCTCTTCTTCTGTAAATATTGTCAGTCAATCTAGGAATGATAGGCCAAGGGTAGTACCTAGGAAGAAATCCAAGGGCAGGCAGATCCCTCATCGATTCCTTCTGGATTTAGCCGCCAGGTGTCAGGCCCTTCTTGCCATCCCCCAGTTGTTAGAAAATCCCATCCAGCTACCGGAAATAGAATGTGAGGGCAACTGTGCATTTGATGAAGGGTATGGAGTCTACGAGATCACGGATGAAGAATGCCCCACTGAAGATGAGGGTGAAGAATATGAGGATGCGGCAGGCGCATATGCTAGTGGAATGAGGAGATTCGACGAGCCGTCAACCGCCGTAGAAGAATCCACCAAAGAAGTCAACTTGGGAACTGAGGAAGACCCTAGGATCATCCTCATAAGTGACAACCTACCACCCTCTGAAGAAGAGGCATTAATTGAGGTTCTCAAGGAATATAAGGACACGTTTGCATGGAGCTACGAGGATATGCCGGGTCTGGATTCAACCTTGGTCGAACACCGTTTAACCCTAAAACCAGGGACCGTCTCGGTAAAACAAAGGTTAAGGCGTTTCCACCCTCAGATGGCTTTGAAAATGAAAGAAGAGGTCGATAAGCTCCACAAAGCCAGGTTCATTAGAGTCGTCCTTTATCCTCAATGGGTGGCGAACATTGTCCCGGTTATGAAGAAAGATGGGAAAGTCAGGATTTGCATCGACTTCCGGGACCTTAACCGCGCGTGTCCAAAAGATGATTTTCCCTTACCTCACATTGATGTGTTGATTGATAACACAGCAGGATATGAGACCCTCTCATTCATGGATGGATTTTCAGGATACAATCAAATTCGTTTGGCAGAAGAGGATCAGGAAAAGACGTCATTCACTACCCCTTGGGGAACATATTGTTACGTGGTCATACCGTTCGGATTAAAGAATGCTGGAGCTACCTACCAAAGAGCGATGATGGCCATATTTCATGATATGATGCACATATATCTGGAAGTGTATGTGGATGATTTATTGGTGAAATCAAGGACCAGGATGGAACATCCAGAAGTTTTGGCTAAGGTCTTGTAGTGGTCAAGGGAGTTCCAATTGAAAATGAACCCGAAAAAGTGTGTGTTTGGTGTGTCATCGGGTAAATTGCTGGGGTTCATTATGAGTAAAAGAGGGATCGAGATAGATCCTGACAAAGCTAAGGCCATCAGGGATATGCCGCCTCCCAAGAATTTAAGGGAAGTCCGAGGTTTAATTGGGAGGTTGCAGTTTATTCGTCGGTTTGTGTCCCAACATTCACAAAGGTGTAGACCTCTCTACGAGTTGACCAAGCCAGGAGTAGAATTCCACTGGAATTCTAAATGTCAGAAAGCTTTTGAAGGGTTGAAAGAATATCTGGCTAGTCCACCCATTCTCATTCCACCTAAACCAGAAAAACCTCTTATCCTTTACGTCTCAGTCTTGGATGACTCCGTGGGAGCCGTCCTCGCACAAGCTGATGAAGAAGGCAAGGAACGGGCAACCTATTACTTGTCCAAACTTCTCAATCCCTGTGAGCAGAAGTACACCGTCATGGAGAAAACCTGTGCTGCCCTCGTTTGGGTAGTGCAGAAATTGAAGCACTACTTCTTGGCTCATGAAGTCCACTTGATTGCTCGAATGAATCCTATCAAATTCCTTCTGGAGAAATCCGTCCTTACGGATAGGCTAGCACGCTGGTAAACTTTTCTCTCTCAGTTCGACATCACCTACATCCAGCAAAAGGCGATTAAAGGCTATGCCATAGCCGAGCATCTCGCTCATCATCCTCTTCCCAAGTTCGATCCCGTCGAATCAGAGTTTCCAGATGAGGAACTAATGTCCGTCAACCAATCAGATGAACCAATGTGGACGCTATATTTTGATGGAGCTCTGAATTCTCAAGGGAGAGGAATCGGCGTCGCCCTCCGGTCGCCTGAAGGCTTCACATTCCCATTGGCATACCAGCTCAAATTTCCAGTTACCAATAATATAGCCGAATATGAAGCTCTTCTAGCTGGCCTAGAACTCGCTCATTCTTTTTGTATCACTGAGTTGCAAGTCATAGGTGATAGTCAACTCATCCTTCGCCAGGTGCTCACTAAATATCGCACTCGCAATCCCAAACTCAAGCCATACCAAGAACTCACTGCTGCCTTTGCCAAACTATTCACCAAACTGATCTTTGTTCATGTCCCTCGTCATCAGAATATTCTCGCCGATGCCCTCGCCTCGTTGGCATCATCCATAAGGTTCCCTCTAGGAAGATGGTTTAAGTCCATTTCCATCTACAAACTTCACGCCCCTGCAATCGATGATGCTTCCTACGTAAATATCAGAGACAGGATAGCAAGAAAGATCCTGCAAGAAGATATCCTTGAGAAGAGGGAGATCATGTTGGCAGAGGCCGAAGAAGAGCTGGCTGATGAAGAGAAACCATGGTTCTATGAAATCGTCAAATACTGCCAAGATCAGTCTTATCCTGAAGGGGCCACCACAGAGGACAAGAAAGCCATAAGAAGGGTGGCTCAGAAATATACTTTGGTTGGAGGTCTACTCTATAGGAGGAGCCTTACTGGTATTCTGTTAAGATGTCTTGGTGACGATGAAGTTTGGAAATGTGTAGAGGAGACGCACTCGGGTGTGTGCGGTGGCCATGTGAATAGTCAGATGCTCGCCAAGAAGATCATTCGCCAAGGCTTTTATTGGCCCACTATGGAAGAGGATTGTGCTGTCTATGTCCGTAGGTGTGTCAAGTGTCAACTTTACGCCGATAAAATCCATTCACCATCTTCCTCACTTCATCCAATATCCTCCCCGTGGCCTTTCTCCATGTGGGCATTCGACATCATTGGTCCCCTAGGTGATCCCAATTCCCTCACCAAGCAGAAATCTTTCATCCTTACTGCGACGGAATACTTCACCAAATGGGCCGAAGCCGAAGCTTACGCGGAAATCAAGGCATCAACAGTCTGTAAGTTCATCATGAAGAACATCCTCACCAGATTCGACGTCCCAAGCACAATCGTCACCGACAATGGGCTACAGTTCATTTCTCAGGACCTATACGACCTCTGCAAAAGGTACGCATTTGCATTGCATCATTCATCGCCTTATTACCCACAAGGTAACGGCCAAGCGGAGGCCACCAATAAAATATTGCTCAAAATCATCAAAAAAACCTGCGAGTCTAGTAAGTTTCCAGACTGGCCAGAAAAGCTTATCGAAGCTCTATGGGCCTATCGCACTTCAATCCGTACCCCCACCGGGCAGACTCCGTTTGCCCTTACTTATGGTATGGAAGCGGTAGTCCCGTACGAGACTCTGATCCCTTCTCTCAGGGTACAATTGGACGTGGAATTTCTCCTCGACGATCGTCGTAAGTCACTCCTCACCCAGTTGGAACTCTTGGATGAGAAGCGGCTAGCCGCTGCCGAACACGCGCGTGTGTATCAAAATAGACTCGTTCGCTTTTACCAAAAGAAAGTCGTTGAGAGAAAATTCAAAGTCGGTGAGATGGTCGTAAAAAGAATTTTTGTCAAACCTGGAGGGCCGCGTTCTAAGCTCCAACCCAATTGGGAAGGACCATTTGTAATTCAAGCCGTGTACCCTGGCAACGCCTACAAGCTAATCAACGCCGAAGGGACCGAGTTATCCCACCCTTGGAATGGGCTTTATCTTAAGAAATACTACCCTTAGCACAAAACAAACAAAAAAAATGATGAAAAGATAAAAAACATCAAAAACAAAGAAATACCGAAAATCACTAAAAATATGGGAGATTCAAAATGTCGATGCCTGGCAGTCACCATGTAGTTAAGTCCCTGCATCTAACCTTCATGTTAGGATATGGCCCATTAAGGCTTGGTAGGCATCGGGTCTTGGTTTGCCAGAACCGTGGAGATCCCTGTCCGGCCACGTCGGCCTATGCTCGCTCGAAGGAAGCTAACATGTGCTCACTTATGTATTTTATTCAAAAAAGTTGGTAGCATCACCTACGGTGGGGCCCCACCCAGAAGATCTCCGGAAGCTGTAATCTTTATTCTTTTCTCTTCGACCAAAAGAGACAGTCGGCGCCCTTAAAACGCTGAGCATGAGAAACCGAAACTCAAACCCCAAAGGTAAGAGTAGGATCCATTTCCTCGAGCATCGATCAGAGCACGAGAAGAGGGCAGTGTCCCCGCAGGCATACGAAAAGGGAGCCCACAAACGTCAAACGACTTTATCTCCCTCACAAAAAGAAATACAAAATCAAAATCAAGAGAAAAGCTTGGTCGTGACCGTGCCTGTTGCGATAAACGGAACCCCTCAAAGCAAAAGTCTGAATCCACAAAAGGGGCCGTGGAATGTAAATGCTCGAGATTTGGTCCGAAGTTGTCCGAAAGGAAAGAGTTAATGGGCCCTTATTCGCTCGCCGGGTTAACGGTTTTGCCGATCCTCTCAGGAGGTTTATCCCCTACACTCTTCCTTCTCCCTCTAAAGATGAAGGTTCGATGGAGTTTCTGAAAGGTGAAAACTGCCCAGGGCCTACGACCTTATTTTAATATACACATTTGGTTGCCTACTTTGAAAAGCAAAAGCTATCGCTGCGAAGGAGTCTCCGTGTTTCTGGCTGGTCAAGACCCTTGTTTACCACCTTGATGTCTTCTTGCTTAACCTTGGGCTTAGGCCAATGCAAGCGCGTCACCTATGGGTGCGACGGCGTCTGATTCCGGGTCAGCGTCGCGCGGTTGGTCGTTAGGGTTCCAGGGTGTTCCATCATATACCATCTAGAGTTGTGAGGAAACAGACCCGGGTCGGGCAAATCTCTTACCTCAAACACCTTTTGGGTGAATCCCTATGGTCGGAAGCGACTGGGAACCTAAGCATGGCATGACGGTATTGTCATCAGGGTAAGTCTTAGCCGGCGGGATCATCATTCGAGGGGTCTAGAGGCCCAAATCAACCTAGATGTGCACTTAGGATACCTGGGAGGTTAGTAAGAAACCCCTGTTCTCACATAGGTTAGGTGCCATGTGGGTGCTTGCCGGGCGTTAACAACAAAAAAATTGAAATTATAAAAATAACAAAAAGGGAAAAAGAGAAATGTACATATTTGTAAACAAAAAAATCTTTTTTATGATAAAACAAAAAAAATGCCAAATATAAAAAAGAAAAACAAATCAATTTTATATTTTACGTGCAGCATCTCACTTTTTTTAAATACCGCTTGCATTCGTGTGCTTGCCTGTCGCATTTATCATCACCGCATCTTTCCCTTGCCTTTGTTAAATAAAGGCTTGGCCCCTTGACCAGTTATTAAGGACAGTCACAGTGACCATTTGCTTATTGAGCAAGGGGCCAAGTCAGAACAGAAATTCTGATTTGTTTGTTTCAGTGATGTGTGCAAGGATTCAGGTAACAGAAGCAAAGGTGAAAACCAAACAAACCGAACCTTGTATTTTATTTCAAAAACCAAAAAATTACATCAAGTTCCGCCCTCTCTCTCTGCATTACTCGTCCCACTACTCTCCGGGCAAAACGCTCTCAAAGGCGCTACCCAACTACGAAAAGCGGTACTCCTACCGCTCTGTACTCCCCTTCATATTCCCACATCCAGGCGTTAATCCACGGAAGCAGCAGAGAAGCTACCAACACGAAAGCCACGCTCTCGTGCTCTTCGGTAGCGCTCCTCACCATCTCTCAGTCACTATTCAGCAAGACCAAGGCTGATTCAGAGTTCGAATAGTTGGGCCTCCATGGCCCTTCGTTCCTCCCTTTCAGTCAATCTGTTGGCTCTTTCTCACTCTACGTCTCTTTCTTTCTCTGCACGTTCTCTCTCGCGGTCTTCCCTCTCCAACTGGAGAGTGATCCTCGATTCCACGGCATCCCTAGAGGAGTCGTCATCAGGATGACGCCGCAGTTCCCTCTCCAGTTCTACTATCCTAGCCTCCTTCTGCACAGCTTGGGCAAGCGCTTCTTCCGTCTCCTTTTCCTGCCAAGTGTACCATCTCAGATACGCGATAAGGTGTAAACAAAGAGAGCTCAACACTGAAACTTTTACCTGTATGCAGAGCATCCCTTCTGCCTCCGCAGCACGCTGCGTGGCGTGAGCAAGTTGCTCATGAAGCAAGTCGAGTTCTGAGGTGGGAATCCACAAGCTGGAAGAGGCACCACCTACTCCCATCGCTGGGGAAGCCGCGCCAATCTGGGCATGCTACGACCGTGTGAATTAGCAGCCAACATCTAGAATCTGGGGTTTTAATTAGGAACGCACTGTACACCTACCAAGGCGCTCGTAGCTCCGCGGGCATCGCCCAACCATTGCTCCGTCTCTGCCAAGCGAGTTCGTAAATTCGTTATCATGGTATCACAGATATCCTGCAGCCATACGTCTCTGCCAAGCGGCTCGATCCGAAGAAAGGTGCCAAATCCCATCACGTCTAGCCTGGCCTTATGAAAATCTGGGAGACCCCTGTATGCGGCCACTGCTAACTCCCATGAAATGTGTGATTTCATCACACTCTGTGCGTGCATAAGAAATGGAGAAGGGTGTTGTCAAGAGGAAGGAAGAAAGAATGAGTAAAGGGCAGGAAAGCTCAGCTTACGAGTTGTGATTGGGCCCTTTCGGTGAAGTGCCCTTCGAGGTCCGAAAGCCTCCTGGAACTACTACCACTGGACCTGCTTCTCTTCGAGGAGTGGGAAGATTCGCCCTCCATCCAACTCTCGGAATTTTGAACTCCTCCTCTCCCGTGAGAACTTGTGCTCCTCGAGTTAGCTCTCGATATACCTAGGAGGATAAAAGGGACACGAATTTATAGAAATGGAAGGAGTGCGGGCCAAGATTGCCTCCATCACCTGTTAATGATAGCCCTCGCGATGAGGCACCTGACATGCGGTCCCATGTGTCACTTCACTGCTCGCACAGGGTGATTGATTGGACGAAGAATATGACGACTAGCCCCCTATGTTGTCTAGGGATACCCTATCATGTTTTGAAGGACGTCCGTAAAATTTGACGCAACATCCGGGAGAAGGAACTAGGGCCGTCATTATTGACTTCGACGGCAGATTCCTGTGGTAAATGGTCACAACAAGACGCGATTCTCTGCTTGGGGTGGAGTCTCGACAGACCCATCACATGGGAACAGTGTAAAAGAGAAGAAATGTAGGGAAGAAGGAACGCACAAGAGAACAAACAAGCAGCAGAAAATCAAAACACTCCCTTCATAATTCTACATGAGCTGTCAAAAACATCATAAACATAAGGAGGAGGCGAGTCCACCAGCTCACCGATCCTCACCATCACTCATCTCTCTAGGCGCTCCCCTCCTCTCCCTTGAGGTGCGGGTCCCTCAGAAGCCTCTGGGATCCTCGTGCAGCAGCACCTGCCTCACCTCTTGCCGCCTGCTCCGCAGCAGTGACTCGCTGCTCCTCCCCTGGCGTGGCGAAGAAGCCACTAGCGGCAAAGCGACCGGACTGGCGAAGTCGCTCCCCGAACTCTCGCGCTCTCTCGTAGCGCGTCTCCATCCCTCCTAACCTCTGCACGACGGCCTGAAGGCCCAGCTAGAGCGCCCTCACTTGGGCCTCCAAGGCCCTCCTCTCGGTCTGATCCCGCTGTCGCTCGGACCTTCTCTCGGCTTTCTCTCTCTCTGCCTCTCTCCTCATCATCTGCAGAAGAACCCTTAACACCAAGATGTCTGGAGAAGGCCTCTCCTCACCACGATGCCGCAGCTCCGCTACAGTCGCCACCCAGGCATCACGCTCCTCTTCCGCCCGGGTCGCGCGGGCCACCGCACCGGCAAGTTGCTCTCGGTGGGAGGCAATCTCGAGAAAAGGGGCCGAGGAACTGGAAGATGCGCCACCAATCATCCCCACCGTCGTTGTCTGCTGGGCACGCTGGAACAAAATAAACAACGGTCATCAGTGAAACTCCAAAATTTGAAGATAAAAGTGCGGCACGTAACTTACCAGGAGCGACAGCTCATGTTGAGCGACGGCCAGCTGCCGCCTAGCCTCTGACAGTTGGGCGCGCGAGCCACCGATGCCACGCGTGTCCCCAGCTTGGGGAAGCCCCGCATAACTCTCTCTCTGCCGCCGCAGGAAGTTGGCGCTGTCCTGCACCAATACACTCCCTTGCTGTCCAGGGAGACGTACGTGCCAGTCCTCGAGCCTCGCCTTGCCGCGACTCTCCCTCCTGACGCGGCTCGGCTCGTCCGCACTCGCCCACTCATCGGCCAGGCCCAGGGTCCTCGCCATGTCCTGCACCAAGAAAGGAGGACCTCGCATCATAACAAAGAACGCGTCCCCTGTCTAGGACGCGTCCATCATTTGAGTGCAACACTCGCCGAACCCTTTCCCCCCTCGCGCGGCTCGCTTCAAAACTCAAAATGGATCAAAAGAGGAAGAGATCGGAGGACCTACCAGACCGTGTTCACCTCCCTCCGCGACATCGGGCCCCTCGGGTCCCTCGGGGGCCCGAAGCGGCCCTTCCTCCTCCATGGACGTTGTTCCATATTCTTGCGTGTCCCTCCTCGGGCGAGGAGTTCCTCGTCCCTCTCCACCTTCACCATGGTCGGGCCCACCGAACTCCATCGATCAAAAGAGGAGGAAGACGAAAAGGGGGCAAACGAGTTTCGGTGGAAGGCGGGCTCGTTTGCGGGTAAGGCACGGGAGAAGAAAGGCCACCCGACGCTTTAAATTTGAATTCAAGGATTAAGACGCGTCCTCGCGCCTGGACGCGCCCAAATAGGGAGAAAGGAACATAATCCCCCCGTGCAAAGTAGTTCCCTTCTGTCCAAGGCAAAAGTCTCGTGAAGCGTAAATAACGTGGTGCAAAAGAAAGTGCGGGAAAAAAAAGGGCACGCCACATGAAATCCATTTCATATAATAGTCAAAGTACATCATACAGTGAGAAGGGTGACGTGTACAAGCAACTCTCTAACTCTCGCTGCCACCCTCCTGGTAATCTCTCTCCTCCCTCCTCTGCCGGGGATCCCTAGGGGGCCTCTGCGAACCCTGAGAAGTCGTGCTCGCCTCGCCCTGCGGTGGCACTCCAGCCTCGAAGGCGCGACGACGCTCCTCGGCCGAAGAAACCAGATAGCTGCCCATGGAAAAAGAACCAGACTGACGAAGTCGCGCCCCGCGTTCCTTCGCCCTTTGGTACCGCTCCTCGCTCTCCCGAAGCCTCCCCTCCGCCGTGCCGAGACTCAATCGGAGCTCCAGCAGCTGGGCCTCCAGAGCCCTCCTCTCGGTCTGATCCCGCTGTCGCTCCTCCCTCTCTCTCTCCCTCTCCTGTCTCTCTCTCACCGCCTCCCTCCTCGACAGCTCCAGGGCGATCCGCAGATCCAGCACGTCACGAGGGAGCTCCTCAGCCTCCCGTCGACGCTCCTCCTCCAGTTCCACAATCCGGGCGTCACGCTCCACCACCCGAGCGTCGCCCTCCTGCTCGGCACGAACAGCACGCGCCAGGGCCTCTCGGATCTCGGCCATCTGTCAAAGCATGCATGCACCGTGAGAGAGCAGTGATAGAAGGAGAGCAGCGAGAAGGAGAGTCGAGGTCAGGCAAACACTCACTCGAGCCTCGCGGTCACGCTCGGCCTCCTCAGCCCGAGCCACCGCATACGCCAGCTGCTCCTGGAGGGCAGAAACCTCCGGAGGAGGGCCCCGCGAACTGGAACCCGCTCCACCAGCCGTCCCGGCTGTTGCTGCCTGGTGGGCCCGCTGAAACACCGGGCAAACGACAGTCAGAGGCTAAGTATCAAAAATCCAGGTCACAAAAAATGCATTGCATAGACTCACCAGGATCTCCAACTCCTGTCGGATGGCCACCAACTGCCGCCTGGCATCCGCCAACTGGGCCCACAGGTCGACGATCATGTTGTCACGAGCATCCTGCATTGCACATAAGTTAGTGCCACATGCATATACATATAGAAGGGTGAACTATTTTCATTTCACTTACCCCTGCCATATCACCAAGGAAGAGGCGGTCCTCGTACGTAGCCCGGTACCGTCTCAAGTAATCAGTACTGTCCTGTACATGGGACACCACTGGGACCCCGCCCTGCTGCCAGTCCTGGTACTGTGCTGGGAAGCGCGTACGCCAGTCCACAATCTTCGCCTTCCCCTTGGTCTTTCGCCCGATGCGGGCCGGCTCATCTACATCAACCCACTCCTGGGCTAGCCCCAATGTCCTCATAACCAGCCTCAACCGAAGCGGCTCGATCCCGTTCAGGCAATGGACCCACACGTCCCGCCTGAAACGAGGAAGACCCGCTACAACCCAAGGCTGGCCAGCGTCGCCCATGCCCAGGTAGGGTCTCCACACCACCTGCATCACCATACATACATCATGATAGTTACCATTCAGTCACATGCATAAAAAACACAAAAATCATACGCATCATACCATGGCCTCGGGATACTCGCTCAGCTCCCGACGAAGTGACGCCAGCTGGTAGCTGTGTGGTGCCGCTACCACAACCGGCCTCCACTGTCGCGCTAGAGGCACGGCCCTCCTGTTCCCCTGCCTAGCCCTCCCCATCGGGAAGTAGTAGTAGCTCCACACCTGCATTCATCATACATCATTAGCACGAGTAATTGCATATTTAACTACGGTAAAATGCATAAATAAATTGTGTACCTGGAGAAAAGGTGCGAAGCCGCTGACTGTCGTCTCCCTCTCTGAAGTCTGGGAGAGATCGACAATCAAATGGGCAAGCAGAGCAGCTCCCCACGCGTAGTGCCCCACTCTGTCAAGGTCCGCCAGGATCCCGAGGAAGCTGCAGTGAATGCCATCCCCCTTCATCCCCAGCAGAAGGCGGCCCAAGAAGAAGAAAAGAAACCTCCGGAGGTCTAGGTCCACCAGCTCCCGCTCACTCGGGTCCTGGGTGAAAGCTGCACGGGCATCTCCCTCCAGTCGTGCCAGAAACTCCGCTCCAATCTCGCTAACCAGCTGGCGCGGGTCGACGAATCCGAGCGCCTCCATAATCTCCACTCGGCCAACTACCCTGCTGTCTCTATCAGTCACGCTCGTCTCTAACCACAGCAGGTCTAGGGCACTCTCTCGGTAATCGGGGTAGGTGACCCCATTCACCGCCTCTCCGTCCACCCGTAGCCCGGTGATCCGAGCCACGTCCTTCAGTGACGGCACCATGTGCCCCCAGGGCATCAGAAACGCCCGGCTCGGCGCGTGCCACCGCTCCCTCACTGCCTGGATAAGAGGAAGGTCGAGCCGAAAGGGCTCGATCCTAAGGAAAGCTCCAAAGCCCATGGCGTCCACACGCGCCCTCTGAAAGTCTGGCAGCCCACGGTATGCCGCCACCACTAGGGACCAGCTGATCCGGCCCTTCATCACGCCCTGCGCACCACAAAACCAACAAAGAACACATCAGCATCATGAATAATATTAAGCAATAACACTATATATTCTACTTTATCTTATCTTTAAAAAAAATTTAGGATTTTTTTGGAGGTGTTCAGTACATTGGACGCCTCCTCTCTATTTTCCTTATTTTCTTTGTATAAAAACCCAAAACAAAAAAATATATTAATAATATATATATTATTATGGAGGCGTCCCATGCCCTGGACGCCTCCTTATTTTTAAATCTTATTTTATTATTTACGTAAATAAACAAAAAGAAAAAGAGAATGTGGAGGCGTCCAGGCCCCTGGACACCTCCTTTCTCCCACTCCCCGGCCTTCTCTCACAGCCTCTCGCCCGTCCGTTGAACCACAAAGTGAGAGTTCCGAAGGGCTTACCGGGTCGTGATCGTCCTCTCCCACGTCGCCAGCGCCCGCAGCGGCCTCCGCGGCCAGAAGAGGCACCTCCATCTCCTCCTCCGCAGCAATCTCCTCTGTTGCGGCCTCCTCTGCGCGATCTCTCGACCTCCTCCGACGATGGGCCCACCGCTTCCGCTTTTCACCACCCTGACTCGGGCCTCCCTGCTCCATTGGGACTAAGAATGGGTCGTCTGGAGTGGCTGGACGGTCAGGATTAACAAAGTAAGTGAGTAGGGGGGGAGCCCCCCCTATATATAGATTTACCTTTCATTGGGGCGTCCAGGCGCCTGGACGCCCCCAAACTTTTCTTTTTTTCAAAAATTCAAAAAAAGTAGGGGCGTCCAGGCGCCTGGACGCCCCCAAAAATAAAAAAAATAAAAATTTCAAAAATAAAAAATTAGGGGCGTCCAGGACCCTGGACGCCCCCATGATAAAAAATTTTCAATATATATATATATGTATATAAAAAAAAGCATCTTAGATAAGTGTATATATAATCAAACCAAAATAAAAATACAAGAAAAATGAAAATCAAAAAAAATAATTAAGGGGACAAGGGTCCAAAATATCCAAATGCCAGATTTTATTCCATCAGAAAAGCAGAATGAGCTACATCAGGGGTTTAGGCGCCTTAGGCCTTAACTTCCCCCGTTCGGTTACATAAGCCCTCCACAGCTCTCACTCTTCCCCCACATGCGCTAAGGCCTTTCCCGCAACACTTGTCTTCCAGGGTACTTTGACGGCCTTCGCTTCCTTCGCATCCGCTTCAGTATCCAACTCTCTCTTCTTCAAAGGAACGATGCCATTCGGTAGTGGGAACGAATGACGTGGAATGCCGATCTGGAGGCAGCACCGATGCGCGTTGTAAAGGACAAACTCGGTCGCACCAATCAGTTGGAGATCAACTTCACAAGAAGGCCTCATGAGGAGATCAAGCGAAAGCAAACATGCCGGTGCGCAAGTGAAGAAGCTTTGTGTCACGGTGCGGAAGTGAGACCGCCAGTCTTCACGTTTCTTCAGCCACGGAATGCGGTTCACTACAGTACCACCGAACCCTAACACGTCGGCTATGTGATGAAGCGGGCTTTGTTGGAAAAGCTTCGAGGCCGTCGGCATTCCCTTGCGGTGGTCGAATTTGAAATGCAAATCAAGCCAGCAATTCAAGACAAGTGCGCAACCAAATGGAGGCTTACCCATGCTCGAGGCAGTAAAACCGCTGTAAAGATAGGCAAGGACGGCGGGTCCTACCCTCTTTCCACTCCAGATCCCACGGATGGCACTTAGTTGGTCTTCCTCCACCATGTTGTCGGTATAAGGAAACAAGAGAGCACCCGCCAGACAAATGGTGAACCCCTTCATGATTCCCTCCAAATAATCATCGTCTGGTGACCCTCTCAGGGCGTCCATGACCCATTCCGCGAGCTTTTGGAGATCGATTCCCTTTTGAGTACGAACCTTTCGGGCTGCGTCGGGCGGCATGAAGCTTCCAAGGACGCTTTCGGAAGTCCCCCGTGTCAGCATCCGCATAGCCTTCACCTTCCCGTCACTCTTGAATTTCTTCAATCCGAGCAGAAGTTCCACCTCCTCGAGGAGGATGGTCACCTCGAAGGTCGGGAAGATAAAAGTGTGGGTCTGGGGATGCCAGATCTCCACTAGTGCGCCCATAGCTGCCCAGTCCATACGAATCTTCTCATAGTGTTTGGCGTGAATAAGGAGCCCCTGCAGATGCCACTTCGAGAGTATGGCCCTCATGCCGATGGAGATGTTGGAAGTTAGCTTTGAAAGCCATGGCAGTTTGGAAAACTTCCTCGGGCCTGGGAAGAGTGGATATGGCTGGAAGAGAAAAGAAAGAAGGAGAAATGAAGGAAGTAAGAAGAAGGCTCACGTGGAGAAATTTGAAAAGAATCAGCTTACCATATGTGACATGATCGTCCCACTCAGATGACCCTCGAGGTCGGAGAGTCGCCTGATCTCGCTGCTAGGCCTGCTCCTCTTCATAACGCGGGAAGACTCTCCTTCCATCCTGAGATCTCTAGATCCCCCTCTCCTTCCTCTCCTGAGCTTCCAAAACCCACCTTGGTGCATTTGAATGAACTAGCCTAAGGGGAGTTCTTATAGGAAGGGTAGGGCGCTACAGGACAGAACATGTCACATCAGCGGTCAATGTCAGGATTCTGGCTAGATCTCCTTTGTACTGTGGTGCGATTCTGCTATGATTCTGCTACTTTCTGATGTTGCTAACCTTTGCCAGTCTGTGCAGGTTTTACTAACGGACGTCTTTGTCTTGTCTCCTGTCTCACCTTTCAATGGTTGGTCGCACCATGTCTTGCATCATAGTATATGATACCTACGCTACTAGAACATATGAAGGACCTTGCGGCCCGAACGAATCTGGGATTTGAGTTCCCCTTCAACAAAAACAGTGATGATCCCGGAAGAATTTGGGTTGTACGGATAGGCCGTTAATTTGTGGTAGCATGGGGACGACGGTTCCATTCAGTGAGTTGGTGCGCGGATAAACGGGCCCCAGTCCAGTGTCAGCTCACCGGATCGGTATCCTGACCCATTCTTAACAAGTTGACAATATTATCCTTGGCTATTTTCTATTTTAGTTTGATTTAAATTTTTATTTTAACCCAGCATGCATTCATATAGGACTTTGATTTATTTGCGGAAGATCATTCAAGTGATTCGATTGTGAAAGCCGTTGTGTTTCAATTCCTACAAATATGAGATATTCTATTCCGAATGAAATACTGAGTTTCCTTGAAACGGCCCTACGCTGCTCTTTCAAAGGAGACCCTTCTTTGGACAGACCCTCAGATATTCCTTTACTTTTTACCTTGTTTGACCCACCTTGGCCGCAGCACTTCCACATCGGCTGGTAACCGCTCACCAAAGGTGAAACCTGCAGGTTTATGACCCAGGTACTTCCACACCGAGAAGTTGGTCTCCTTTATTTTCGTGCCTGAGTGCACATCTCACCCTCCCTTATTTGATCTCCGTCCAAGCAATTGTCAATATTTGAAAGACCTCCTTCAAGGTCGCCTCATTGAAACTTCAAAAAAATTCCAGACGGTAACGTCAAAAGCGTGTCTCATCACACCTTGGCATCAACTTATCAGTCCGCTCCCACTTCATTTCACTCCACTTCGATACCATTCCACTACGTGTCGCTCCCTTGTAAAGCAGACGCCAAGGCGGGGCAGCTGTAGACACGTCATTCCTGACGTCTCCTGAGAAGGTCTCATATTACTATACGACGCCCCGCGACGGCTTACGCATTTTGAATCGCTCGAGCGCTTCCTTTTCTTGAGTCTTCTTCCGCCCTTCTCAGCATCCGGAATCGTCTCGTCACGGCATTCGGACGGCATCAACACTAGTCGGACGCATCAGAGGTTCCGAAACCAGGAAGGGTGTCTGCCGGGCGGCCGCCTACGCCTGAACTGAAAACCCGGGTGGGTCTTTATGGGGGCGTCCAGGCCCCTGGACGCCCCCATTCTTTTAATTTATTTTTCAAAGCCCAAAACAAAATAAAAAATAATATATTAATGGAGGCGTCCAGGCCCCTGGACGCCTCCATAAAAACAAATATAAAATATATATATATATATATATGCCAGTTGGCATAAAAAGACAAAGAAAATAAAAAATAATATATTAATGGAGGCGTCCAGGCCCCTGGACGCCTCCATAAAAACAAGTATAAAAAATATAAAATGCCAGCTTTGGCATAAAAACAAAACAAAAAATAAAAATAATATATTTATGGAGGCGTCCAGGCCTATGGACGCCTCCATCAACTCCCTCACGGGCGCCGCCCACCGAACGACGGTTTGTCGTGTGTAAAAAAAGCCAAATTATAGAGACGTCCAGCCAGTTGGACGCGCCCATTTCTGAATAACGAGACGCCGCTCACAAAATCACGCGTTGTGCCAAACCGCGTGCGGCCGTCGGTGGGTTTCGGTGGACCTGTTGGAGGCGTCCGGGGCCCTGGACGCCTCCACAAAAATATTCCAAAAAAATGAATAAAAATAGAATAAAATATTAGTTCGGCCTTGATGGAGGTGTCCAGGGTCCTGGACACCTCCACCCTCCAGAGCCCTATAAATAAAGGCCCACCCCCTCAGTTCTGGAGGAGCTTCTAAGAGATCCGATAGGCTGCCGGAGCCCAGAGGCTACCGGAGTCATTTCTAACCCGTGGGGTCTTTTGTAGGTGGAGGTTCTGCCGGCTTCTCGGGTACCCACGCTCGCGAGAGGAAGGTCGTCTTCATCCACCGCGCTTCCACGTCGTCCCTACGCTGCCGGAGCTCCGCCGGATCTCACCTTCGGCTTATCCAATGAGCCTTTTCTTCCCCTTTTTCTCCATAGTTCTTTACATTCATCATACTGCATCCTCTATCTCCCTACATAAGGGCGCCGTCTCTTGCATACTTCTTGCATTCATCATCGCATTTTCCTCCTACTCGAGTCCGAGAGGGGTTTAAAACCACACCAACCAGGTGTGTGTCAGGTCACGATCTCGTTACTTTTATTGCAAGGAATTGTTACTACACTGCCATTTTCTAATTTTGTTCGTTTATTGTCTATTGTTTTGCAAGGGTAACCAAGAAAAGCCCTCTCCATCGGCCGACCGAAGGGGGAGGAAGAAGCAACCCGCCATCTCCCGCTCTTGAGGTAGGCGCGATCACTTTCTTTATTTTGGGGTCTTTTGGCCCCTGGCGATCACATCTTATCCTCGAGGCCGCGGCGAGTCACTTCCCCAATGGCCGTTTAAATTTCCGTTCTTATATTCTCTTTATATTCTGCTATATTCTGCCCATATTCTCGAGGCCGCGGTGAGTCACTTCCCCAATGGCTGTTTAAATTCCCGTTCTTATATGTTATATTCTTATCTATTCATATTCTCGAGGCCGCGGCGAGTCACTTCCCCAATGGCCGTTTAAATTTCCGTTCTTATATTCTATTTATATTCTGTTATATTCTGCTCATATTCTCGAGGCCGCGGCGAGTCACTTCCCCAATGGCCGTTTAAATTCCCGTTCTTATATGTTATATTCTTATCTATTCATATTCTCGAGGCCGCGGCGAGTCACTTCCCCAATGGCCGTTTCAATTCTTGCTATTTAATTCCTGCACCATTCCCGTCCCCCCGAGGCCGCGCTGAGTCACTTCCCGCTATGGCCGTTTAACCCCCATATTTTGCTATCTTACATTTGTCCCGCTCGCCCCGCCGGAGTAATCTCCCGTGGTGGTCCCTTCTCTTTTCTCTTATTTCTGTGTTGCAGCAAACAAAAGAGGAGCCCCCGCGCTCCGCGTCCTCTCCGCTCCCCGAACCGCGTGACGTTGCTCACAGTGTCTCTCGAGCTAAACCTTAATTAAATCATGCTAGCATGTTCATGTTAATGTCCCCTTTCCAATGATGCTATTTCACCTAATTTTCATTTACTATACCGTTTGTATTCATCATTTTAATCAAGGGTGTGTTAAAGCTTCATCGTCATCACTTTACCTCTGTTTAAGTTAGTATCCCAGGGGTGAAATTTTAATTAAAGCATGTCATGTTATTCCCATTCGAGTGCTCTTTCCAATGATACTAATTTGCCCAAATTCTGTTCAGTACATTGATCACAATCGTCGTTTAAGTCAAGGTCCGTTGGAGATCGCCGTCGGCAGATCTCGGTGTTAAAAATGGTCGTACCAGCGACCGCTTGATGAAGAAATGGTCACGCGATAGACCGTCTCCTTATCCTATTTTTCAAAAAAAAATTATTTTGATTGACGCGTCACATCCCCAAGACGCATTCATATATATTAATTAGTTTAATATTTATGAGATATTATTAACGCGCCCTAGTATCCTGACGCTTTATCGTAGACGCGTCCCGTCTCTTAGACGCGTTAATTCTTTAATTTAAACAAAGAGATATATATCAATGGTTTTACTATAGTGGTCTTCCTGAGACCATCTTATGCTAGTTGCGGCCTGTATAAGACCGTTTTGTCTCTTGTCTCTAGCATGAAATCAACTCATTTTCTGGCATATTATGCTATGTTTATGCTATCTTTTTGCACGCTGTTGAGGCTAAAACGTTATTGAACATGACTAAATAGGTTGCTGGAATAACAAGCTATAATTTTGATCTTTTCCATCATTTGAGAAAATGTAAAATGAATAGTCCAAATCATGGTTTAACTTGTAAAACTTTTGGTACTATCTTTCAATTGTTGTTCATAGCTTGTTACCTTCCTAAGATTGTTTGTGGGTCATGCCACTCTGGTGGTTTCGACTCACCGCTACACTCATTTTTCGCTGATCTTGAGCCATTAATTCTTGGGCATCGAATACCTCTCCGTCGGATATTCCTTCCACCGGACTAGGTGTTCATGTTCCGAGACCTCCGTAAAACTTCGCGAGCCTGAGATTCCCACTAAGACGCCGAGCAGGTTGTACCATAAGTCCTGGATCCATCGAAGTTCATTTTTGGGGCGAAAATGAAACTCTGTAGAATTTCTGCCATTTTCTGTCAACTTTCTGGTTGCGGCCATCTTACTGACCATCTTTTGATAGCGACGGTCCTTTGTCAAACCGTCTTTAGATGTTTGCGGCCATGCCCAGACCGTCTTCTTCTGGGGGCCCAGTCGGATTGTTTTGAAGCGTCCTAGTCACAGACGCGTTCATGTAGAGGCGTCCGGTCTCCAAGGCGCATTCATGCTAGCCCTGCCTCGATGTGACCCATTCTGTTGACCCACCCATGAAATGGTCCCGACTAGACCGTCTTAGTCTAATTGCGGTCCTTTTCAGACCGTTTCTTCATCCAGCATCTCGAAAGTGCTATTTTTTCATGAATTTTATGTCTGTAGCCCCTCTAGCCACTCCTGGTTATTATACTTCGAGTTGGCCTATTATTAGGTTTATTTTGACACTATCTTCCTTGAAAATCTTGTTCCTAGATGGCTTTTCTTTGAAATTTGATAAGCTTACTATTTAGGAATCTATTTCCTACTTGTGCTACCTTGGCTACATGAGCTACTCTTGGAATTCAGATGCCATTAGTGAATTATCTGGAATTATTTGATATGGGACTTTAGGTCCACTTTGACGATCAATGCTAGGCTAAAACTATAAGGGCTCGAATCTGGTCCTAGGGGCGAGACAAAGCCCAGACATGTACCAGTATTATGAATGATCATGTGTGGCATTGCACCAACTATATGCAAGATTTGATGTAGACATATTTACATCTTTGGCATCTTTCTTATATGCGTGACTTGATATGATTAGATCTTATATGATTTGATATAAGGTCCGAAAGGGACAACTTGTTGACATGATATTATTACTTGTTCTATCTCTTGTACTTGTTCCTGGCTATTCCTTTTCTATCATGTTCATGCTCTTATCTCCATTGGTCTTAGTTAAGCCTCTTATATCCTTGTCATCCTTTTGTTATTAATTATGATTTGCCTTGCATTAATGTTAGTTCCATTTAATTGGTTAATCACTTATAGCATTGCCTGATGATAGAAAGTAATTCTTACTGGGCTTCTTGCTCACCCAGTTTTCCCCAACCTTTTTCAGGTAATATTGAAGATACGGCCACAGATGGGGACGGGGACGAGTGAAAGAGTCTTCGAGTTTTGGAGGAGCTTCTTTTTTTGGTTAATTGAGTCAAGTCCTGTAATTTGAGTCTTCTATTTATAGTCAAGAGTTTTTTACACATTAGATTTTTGATATTAATAAAAGTCTATATTTATTTTTGGCGTAATTATCTGGTGTTATGTCTTTTATTTTGCTCTGTATTCATGAATGAATCACTGACATGTTCCGAGCGTGCCTTCCGCTGCTATCGTTTCAGGGCGTGACAGTACCGCCGATATCTTCTCCACAGAAAGATCCTCATTTACCATAACCTTCTGAAGGTACTCCATCAAAACATCCTGATGGCTTTCCGACCTCTTGATCAATTCCAGGATAGAGATCCGAGCGGGCGTCTTGTCCAAATGTTTCAACAAATCATATTACGTCCCAGGAGTGGATTCTTCTAATTACTCTTCAGTACCTTTCTCTGGTTGGGACTGCTCAGGGGCCTGACTATTCTGGGGGAATACCCAGTGAAAGATCCTTCCACTCCGGAGCACCATAGCCTGCGATTTTGGCTGCACCTCTATGGGGTTTGGTATGGGTTTTAGCAGGGGTTTGAGGAGTAGTGGTGGGGGAACAGTTGGTGGAGGATGGGTGATGACAGGTGTAGGGGTTCTAATGAGGGGTTTGTTAGGTGGAGGCATAATGGGAGTGGATGGGGCTTTAGATCGGTGGTGGATGATGAGAGGTTTTGTAGGCATGGTTGAAGGTGTTGTAAAGATAGACGGGTCCCGGATGGGCGGTGGATGATGAGAGGTTTTGTAGGCATGGTTGACGGTGTAGATGCTCCTTGTTGATGGATTGGTGGTGGATTAGCGGTTGGCGCTCGGATGAGAGTGCTTGATGACTGTGGGAATGGAGAAGGTCCACTCACGGATTGCGATGTAGGTCGGGGTGGATGAGGTATGGCTTGGAGAAGGCGAGGAGGTTGGCTAGAGGTGTGATTAGCGGCGAGGACAGAGGTGCTTTCCATATGCCAACCTTGTCCTTTCCAAGTTTTTGGGAAAGAGGAGATGGGGTTGACCTGTTGATTGGGCTGTTGGTGCTCCGGTAACGGGTTCTGAATGATACCTATATTCGGTTGATGTTGTGGAGCCTGTTGAGGTTGCTGTTGTTGCTGGGGTTGTTGTTGTTGTTGTGGTGGTTGTTGTTTGGGGGGAGGTCTCCTAGCCTTCAATATGGCGATGTATCGCCTCATTTCATCCCAATCGATTCCATGTTCATCATTCATATCATAAATATAGTCTTTGAAATGAAAGCAATTTTCCACTGTATGGCCCGGCAGCCTATGAAAAACACAGTACCTAGAGGTATCGACATTCGGGGGCCATGCGAACCTCTCCCTGGGCAGAGTGAGTGCGTTGGCGGCCATGAGAGCATTGAAGATGTCCGACAATTTTTCTGGCAACGGTGGGTAATGAGCTCTCTTAGGGCCAATCGGCCTTCTATGTTGTTGGGGGCCATAATTTCCAGGGGTGGAACCTGATTGTACTGAGGTGGGGGTTGTTGTTGTTGCTAGGGATGGAGTGGTTGAGGCTTGTTGTTCTGGGGAAGGTTGTTTTGGGGTTGAGGATGATAGGATTGTATACCTTGCTAAAGAGGGAGTCATGGCATTAGTGGAGGTCTTGGGTTGGCTGGCTGGTTGGGGCTGCCAACTGCACTCACTTGCTCATTTGTTATGACCCCTTCAATCACTCCACCTTGGACACCAGTGCTTGTCTGTCTAAACACCCTGAGCTTTGGCAGCTCAAACATATGCATGAGAGGGGAGTCTTTTAATTGGGTTTGGACATCCTTGGCCCTCTCATACAGCTCCTCCATTGTGGTGAGCTTGTTCATAGCCAATACATCTCTAAATTATGGGGTAGCATTAGACACGACCATCTTTACTTGCTCTGGCTCTGAGAGGGTATCCCATATTCTCTCCACCAGGGACCTCTATCTGTCGGCATATTGGACGAAGTCTTCGTCCGCCCTCATTTTTCAGCCACCAGGTCGGTAATAGACAGAGAGGGCCAATGACCTCCGGAAGAGATATGCCAGGGATCTTTTATCATTTTGCCAGAAGGAGGACTCGTACATGAAGTTCTTCAGATGGATGAAAGGCTTGCTAGTGCCATTGTACCTGCGGTACGTAGGCATTTCAGAGGGAGGGAGATGGAACACTGGGAGGATTGACAAGGAGACCTCCGGGGTGGACTTTATGTCCACGATCTTCTTTAGATCCCGAAATTGCTCATCCATTTTGTTCAACTTGTTGAGAAGGGATTGGGTGAGCAGATCGGTTGGTGAGGGTGGCGCCTGCCATTGAGGATGAATAGGCCTCTCAGGGGCCTGAGAAGGAAATCTAAAACGGGAGGGGTATTGTGGCCCGCTAGTGGATGGACCTGGCTGAATTGGTGTTTTGTGGATGGCTGGAGTTTGAGACTGCGAAGGGAATTGGAAGGAGGGGGGCTACTAACTTGCATGCCCTTGAAATGAAAGAAAGAGAATAGCATGTGACTGCAAAGGGGACTGGAAGGAGGGGGACTGCTGACTCGCCTGCCCTTGAAAAGGAGAGGGGATAGCTAGTAAAGGCGGGGACTGGAAGGATGGGGGGCTGCTGACTCGCCTGCCCTTGAAATGGAGAAGAGGGGATAGCCTGTGAAGGCTCTTGGATGGAAGTGGTAGCCGGAGTCGGCTCCTGGGGAGAAAGGGAGAGAGATTTTCCCTTTGCGATGGCCTGCAAAGCTTGGAGTTGCTCAGGACTGAGCTGTGCGTTGGGGAGAACATCTAGCATAGAGGAGATGTTTCGGGAGGTAGATGCCTCTCCGGCAGTAATTTGCTCCTCATGTGAGGGCTCGTGGGACAGACCTGCACCCACAACATGAACATATGGCTGCATTTGGGAGCCATGGTCCGCGTTGTACTCTTCATGGGGAGCCCTGAGCTGGGCTGTTCATCTGGGACTCATAGTCGAATTCAAAGGCCCCGGCCTCGAACTCCTCATAACCGTACCCGGCCATCTTCAAGACTTTGTCGGAACGCAGTAACATGCACCAGCAGACAATTGACAAAGATTATCAAACAAGTGGATGCCTTACATTTTTTTAAGAAGGTTTTTTATTAAAATAAATCTAAAGTTCACACAAAATAGGAAGGACCCTTGTTGCAACTTTGATCACCGCCGTGCCAACTAAGGACACTCGTCTCACCACGAATGGGTCAACTAGCTCCGGGGAACTTCAATGGTACAACCAGTCCAGTGAACGAAGAGAGAATCCTTCACTGTCAGGGACTTACAGAGGTCCCGATAAAGGAGATTCTAGTCCGTCGAGAGTAATTCCCGAACGGAGAGTCCTTCCTTCACCAGGAGGGGGTAATCCTTAGAAAAGTTAAAAAAAAAAAGGAAGAGTGCTATGCAAATGTAGTGTTGTATGACAAAGATGAACAATACAAATAGAACAGGAAGAACAACAATTATACAGAACAGAAGGAGTTTAAACAACAATTATATCCAGATCTGGCAATCAGCTAAAGATTAAACTGCTTAAAATCTTATGACCTTTTCAAAACAACGCAAACCTCTCATGAAATCACAGGGGACTGTGGGGAAGTGCACGTGATGCATGAGGGATGAAATCAAAAGGTGCTGCTTGGAGCACAACTGCGGTGCGCGCGTGCGCAACAAGGAGGGGCACACGTGGGTGCCGAGTGGAGGGGCACACGTGGGTGCCAAAAATACAAGGGTAACCAAAAGGAAAGCACAAGATGTCTCACCGTGATCGCCAAGAGATGTGAACGACGTCGCGAGAATGTGAGAGACGGACGAGACACTCACGCGCACGATGCGATAAGAAACGATATGATATGAATGAGGAAAATGGGACCGCGGGAGATTGCTCTCCGGGATGGGGTGAAAACGGGGAATGCACAGAATGGAAGAGCCGCAGCGGGATGTTACTCACCACGGCTTTGACTGAAAATAAACAAATGGGAAAGGGAAAGTGCTAAATTAAAATGGGAGGGGGAATGACAGAAAGGGAAATGACGTAAACAAAACCTGCCTCGAGCAATTACTCTCCGCGGGGTTTAGACATGAATTGAAATGACAGAAATGAAAGGTGCGCGAATGAAACCTCCGCGAGAAGTTTATTCTCCGCGAGATTTTAGAACTGGAATGGAAAGACAGAAATAGAAATTGCACGAATGAAACCTCCACGAGAAGTTATTCTCCGTGGGATTTTAGAACTGGAATGGAAAGATAGAAATAGAAGTTACACGAATGAAACCTCCGCGAGAAGTTGATTGATGTACACAAAATCGTCGTTTAAAAGTCATGCCAAAATTTTAAAAATAACCAAACTCACTCACTAAAAAGATATAAAATCTAAGTAGAGTGGCAAGAACATGTAGATCCCACGGAGAAGAGAAAAGTTTTTATTTAAGCAAGTTGGAAAATCCTTATGTTTTGAAAACCGAATTTTGGGTGAGTTTAAACTAAAGGAAAGTAAAATTGCATGGAAATAAACATATCTAAAGAATTTGAGAGCGTTAAAGAAGAGAATTTGGAAGGAGATAGAGAGAGAAAGAAGTAGTAAAACACAAATGCAAAAGGTAAATTTTTATTGCTAAGAAAAGATTACAATGTTTGTTAAAAATAAAAATTACAACTAATGACAAATTAAAAGAAACAGGAAAAGAACTAGAGCCAAGATGATGAAAGGATGATGCCACCTAATCGCCGTATAGAGCCTTTGAATAGATCGCCCCGCCATGGAGATGAACGCCGTGAGAGGACCGATGAAGAGAATCTCCGTCTTGGGATGTGAGATGAATAGAGGAGGGCAAGATAGAAGAAGAGAAGAAGATTTTCAAAAATAGTAAATAGAAATAAAAATAGGGCAAGAGAAAAATCAAAATATCTTTAAATATAAGAAGAATTAGAAGATGTGGAAGAAGAGAAATTTGAAAATAAAAGAAAGAGGAAGAAGTTTGATGAAGAGTACAGGATGAGAAAGCGTGAGGAAGATGGTGAAAATTGAGAAAGAACAGGGAGATGAACAGTAAAAATGTGAAAACCTGAGCGTTGAATATTGAAGTATAACTTAAAAATTAAGTAGAACTAGTTAGGGAGACAGAAGAAAAAGTTGGAGATATTTAAAAATCGAACAAGTTTGATGAAGTGAGTAAGATGAAAAAAGGAGCATAAGAGGGAGAAAAGAGGGAAAGAACAGAGACGTGCACGGATGAACAGAAAAATGGAAAAGATAGCGCTTTGAAAAACTGTAAATAGCATAAAAACTAGAGAGATTTAGAAGAAGAGGAAGAAGAAGAAAATATAGAGAACTTAAAAATGAAGAAATTTGTTGAAGATAGTAAATTGAAAGGAAGAACATAAAGAGGAGAAAAAGGGTGAAGATCTCTGCCACGGTTACTTTAGGGCAGGTTTTATAGTGTGTAGGGGCTTTCCAATCGATGTGGTCTTCACAATAAGCTTCGAACTTAGATTGTCACCATGGATGGAGTCCTCCTTGCGTGAAATATGGAAAGATAACCCTGTTTTATTTGGGATAACACCAATCATGGAAAGATAACTTCATTTGAGCTCGTAGAGTTCTGCTTGGGTTCAAACTGTAAATGGCGACTAGTGCAGGGTCGCTTATTCATGAATGGGTGACTTTCCATTCGGGCGCACATTCCTTATTTTCTTATTTTAAGATTTTCTTCGTTTCTTGCCAAGAGGAATGAACGACTTTATGAACGGTCGTAAATTTTAATTAGCGCCCGGAGTTTGGTCGCTCATTTCTGAAATGTAAGAAAGTTAAAAATAATCAATGTTCTTCATCCAAAACAATAGTTATGTAATTCCTTGATTACATCTCGCATTGTCATTTTGACTCAAAATGATGATAAAATCATGCAAACTCAAATTAGTGGTGAGAATGAGATTTGGTGATATTAATGCACAACTATACTTATTAAATGCTCAAAGATGATAAATGTGATGCAAATTATGATATGAAATATGACGCTTATCACACCCCCCAACTTACTCATTGCTAGTCCCTTAGTAATGTAAATAAATTAAAATTTAGGACCAGCAAGAGTTTACAAAGTTCATACTTTCATATCTTACTCTTCCTTCATAGAATTAACCAAAGATTAGGAATCCGGAATCATTAATGCACACTAGCCTTATTTTAGAAATTTAGGAACATGATCAAGAATACAACTCAAAGTTCAATAGTACTTGTGCATGTGTAATACTAAATCAATAGCCAGGATAATTACATCCCCCATTTGTTATTCTAAGTAAGTGCCTTTCAACCCTGCACCTCTTAATCAGAGCATTAAGCATACTAATTTTTTATCTGCCTTATTTATTTGTCCCCGTTTGGGATCTTTTTTCTACACATATGATGTTGCACTATCCTTCACTGCTTAACATGAACCTCGACTCTTGTCTTAGGAGAAGCAGGCCTAGTTACACAGGTCAAGGTTCCCTTTTCTATTTTACGCGAACCTCAACACGTCTTAGGTGAAGCAGGCCCGGTTACTAAGATTCGGGATATTTTCCATGGTGTTTCTTTTTTTTCTCTTTATTTTTTTTTCATTGTGCTTTTACACTTATTTGATAAATAACCTGGCAGAAAGTTTATAAAATATCTCTTAAGAAGTGCACAGTATCAGACAAACATACCCAAAATAGCAGAAGACTTGTCCTGCTTATTTCATTAGCGTGTAGAATGATTTCTATTCTAAAGTGCACAAGAACTTTAAAGAGATTCTTAAATCAATTTTTCATGGCTAGATTGAAATAAATTTTTCATCATCCTTTTCTCTAGTCTTTTCTATTCGAGAATTACTTTCAATTCAAGTATGAATCAAGAAAATTTAATTGGGGATTTCATCTTTTTACTTTTCATGTTCAATGCAAGACAACTTAAAAGATATGCAAGACGATATGCAAGAACTCATGTCAGGTTGTACTATATGCATCATGAAATGAAATTTTTCTCTTCCTCCCCCCAACTTGAATGACATTGTCCTCAATGACATATATAAGCAATAAAAGTAACAGAACAATGTAAAAATAAAAATTACTCAGAATGAAAGAGACAACCTAATATACGGGGTGAATTACTCCTTTAAGATAGCGACGACAACGTCAACTTCTTCTTCTTGACTTGTCTACTAAAAAATACACTAAAACATCAAATAACAAAAACTTTGGGTTATCTCCCAGAAGCGCTAAATTTTTCATCATCAGCCAGACGCATGCATAAGAGGTGCAAGCTCCATAACCAACGAGAGTAGTTAAGAATGAGCCACCACGTTATCTTATCTGCTTTCAATTTCCAACATTTGTGCCACGAGAAGACAAGATTTTGCATGTACATACATGGGCTGAAAGTATGTTGGTTTCGTATATTATTGAGTTGAACATTAGAAGCATATGTGAACCAATTTTCTTCCTTAGGGGGCATATGCAAATCAATGGCCATTAACCTAGCAAGATCTGGGTGGAACCTTTACCCAGTATCTATCCACTGGTCTCCTTATCTTGTATCTACCTACTTGACTACCCATTTATTGGCTACTTCCTCCATGTCAGCTTGTTCATGAACCGGTGACTTTTGAATGAGATTGGCATTACTTAAACTATGATGCATGCATGCCGACAAACTAATATCTTTCAAATCTACTACACTCCCCTTAATGCTAGTCTCTGGTGTATTAAGAGCACTAATCAACTAGTCTTCCTGATGGGGAGTCAAATCAAAGATAAAAATAGTTGGCATATCCCCCTCAGGCCCTAGAATCTCATAATGAAGAGACTTAATGTTCATAGGAATCAAATTGGCAGGAAGCATGAGCCCAGAATCAGGGGTCAGATCAAATGTGAAATTCTCTAATATGGCCCCTTCATCAAATTCATCAATCGACATATTATTCATCAAATTATCCAATAACGGGGTGGGTAGATTAAATGTAAACTTTTCTAACCAGGCCCCTTCATCATATTTTTCAAAAGGAGGAGGATGTTCAAAATTCATCTCCAATAAATCATCACAATTATTAACCACAAAGTAATCCTCCTCTTCATGTATATCCTTAAATGAGTTCTTTGGGCCATTATTCTTCTTAATGATACTCTCAGCCTCAAAACATTTATAGGATGGGGTGATGATATCAAGATAATCATCATTATTCTTCAATCCACCCCCTAATGCCTCTCCTTCTTTCATCATGGTGTTGCTAGTGCACTCCCCCTCACTCTCACTATTGATGTCTTGAGCCAAAATGACATGCATAAGATCATCATCATCATCATTCATGTATTGAGGAGGTTGGTGTACTATTGAAGAAGGGTCATGGTAAGTAAACTGAGAATACACAATCTGAGGTTCAGAGTAGTGGCCTAGGGAATCTCCCCTAGAATTGATATTATTGTTGAAGTTAGGGTGAGATGAGTTGGGTCGAAGTTGATTACACGTGGGCTGCTCGTGGACTTCTTAGGGTGCAAGTTTAGATGAATAGACTTGATTTGTTTGATCCATCCAAGGAAAATTTGGGTGATTACTCCAGCCAAGATTATAATCATCAGAGAAGGTATCATACTCGAGTTGAGAGAACCCTAAGGCATATTGGACTTGAGCTCGGATGACTTGTGGGAGTGGGCTATAGTAGGGCACTCACTCACATGGTGAGTAAGATTAGCACAGAAATTGCAGATTTCCTTAGAAGTTTGGGATGGACTTTTATATAGACTTGATGAGGGTTGGACAATGGCATTATCGTCTATCTTAGAGTCAAGTCCTACCCATTTTTCTATCTCACGACACATATCATGTCTGAAAGGTCCTACATATGTTTTATGAGATGAGATTCAGGCAAGATTCATCAAATTTTCACTCAAAATTTCAAACATATCATAAGCCTCATCTTCACTCTTATTCATGAAGGTCCCTCCACAATATATGTCCACCATTTGTCTATCATAATCAGATAACATCTCATAAAATACATACATAACTTGTCATTTGGGCAACCCATGATGTGGACATTGACGTAACAAATCTTTTCGCCTTTCCCATGATTCATGAATCTGCTCTCCCGAAAGCTGAGTAAAGCCTACAATCATCCTTCTTATAATCTTGGTCCAGACTATGGGGTAAATTTTTTTCAAAAATTCCAATTACATAGCTTCCCAAGTCCTAATGATCTTTCCAAAACTCCTTAACTATCATTTTGCTTTATCTTTTAATGAAAATGAAAATATAATCAACTTAAGGGTATCATCATTAAAATTCTGGATTTTGACTAGGGAGTAAATTTCTAAAAAGTCATCAAGATGTCTATAGGAATTTTCATCGGGATTCCCATAAAAAGATGGGAGCATCCGGATGATACTAGGGCGAATCTCATATTGATCTATAAGAATATCAGACAGTTCAATGCAGGTGGAGGATTTATAAGTAGAAAAAATAAAGTGTTCCTTCATAGACATAGGTTTCATTCATTGATGGATAGTCATTGATGTTGATCGAAATAAATGAGACTCAAAGGATTCGTTTTCAAGATTTTTTTATTTTTTTTATTTTTTTTGAAAAGTAATACAATCAACAACAATATAAATAATGCATGCAACATGATGATTTTTTTTAACAAGATAAGAATTGGCATTCACTACCACGTTGGTCCACTGGCCAGGTAAGAGGTGGGGTTGTGGGAGACTCCCCCTACTTTCGTAGGGACATAATTAAATAATCATAAGTCCGCTTAGGCGTTTGCCACTTAACCTCGAACCTAGACACTAATTTTTTAAAATAGCAATAAATCTCAAAGCTCTCTTTTTTTTTTTAACCTTCTAAGGGCAAACTAACTGTGGGGTACTTCATGGTACAACCTGTCCGACGTCCGTGAGGGAATCTACGGGTGCGGGGACTTATGGAGATCTTGAAAAAGAAGATTCCAGTCCAAAGAGACGGAGTGCTCAATGGAGGGTCCTTTAAAGTCCAAGAGGAGTGTAAGGAACCTAAATTACCCTTAAGAAGGGAAAAAAGAGAAGAAGAGAATGATTTTTTTTCACATGATGCAAGTAAATAATCAACTAGATGCACAAATACATACAAGAAATGTAACTAAGATGAGAGCATGATAACATGATGAGATTTTTTTTGTCTGTTTTCTATTTTCTGATTTTTTTTTTCATATAATTTTTTTTATTTTTATATTTTCAAAAAGAGAGATGGATAAAAGGTAAATAGCAACTAAAAATATTAAACAGCATGCAACCTACTGAACAATAAGGTCTAAAAGCATTATTTTTGAGTTTTCTAATTTTTTAATTTTTTTTCTAATTTTTTCTAATTTTTTATATTTTTTAAGAATTTTTAAAAATGGACATATTCCTACGTTTACTGACCTTTAGCGACGCTTAAAATTTTAAGATTTTTAGATTTTCTACTTCCTGTTGTGACAGATACAGACTTTTAGCGACAGTTCCTCTTTCCTGCAACAATTTATTTCCTGCGAATTTCATGTCTGGATTTTCTTCATTTGTTTCTGATTTTTTGAATTTTTTATTTTTTCCTACAAAATAAAAATAAAAAAAATAGTATACAAATATACACATCAAACACAAGAATTTCTAACTATAAAAAATTATTTTCCTCCCCGACAACGACGTCAAAAATTGATGTGCACTAATACTCGTCGTTTAAAACTCGTGCCATAATTTTAAAAATAATCGAACTCACTCACTAAAAAGATATAAAATCTAAGTATAGTGATAAGAATGGGTCTATCCCACGGAGAAGAAAAGTTCTTATTTAAGTAAGTTAGAAAATCCTTATGTTTTGAAAACCGAATTTTGAGTGAGTTTAAACTAAAGGAAAGTAAAATTACATGGAAACAAACCTATCTAAATAATTTGAGAGGGTTAAAGAAGAGAATTTGGAAGGAGATAAAGAGAGAAAGAACTAACAAAACACAAATGTAAAAGATGAATTTGTATTGCTAAGAAAAGATTACAATGTTTGTGAAAAATAAAAATTACAACTAATGACAAATTAAAAATAACAAGAAAATAACTAGAGCTAAGATGATGAAAGGATGACGCCACCCAATCGTCGTGTAGAGTCTTTGAATGGATCGCCCCGCCGTAGAGATGAACGCCGTGAGAAGACCAATGAAGAGAATCTCTTCCTTGGGATGTGAGATGAATAGAGGAGGGGAAGATAGAAGAATAGAAGAAGATTTTCAAAAATAGTAAAATAAAAATAAAAATAGAGCAAGAGAAAAATTAAAATGTCTTTAAATATAAGAAAAATTAGAAGATGTTAAAGAAGAAAAAGTTGAAGATCAGATGAAGTGGAAGAAGTTTTATGAAGAGTCTAGGATGAGAAAACGTGAGGAAGAAGGTGAAAATTGAGGAAGAACAGAGAGACGAATAGTAAAAAATATGAAAACCTGAACTTTCAAGATTGAAGTATAACTTAAAAACTAAGCAGAACTAGCTAGAGAGACAGAAGAAGAAGTTGGAGATCTTTAAAAATTAAACAAGCTTGATAAAGAGGGTAAGATGAAAAGAGGAGCATAAGAGGGAGAAAACAAGGAAAGAACAGAGACGTGTGCGGATGAACAGAAAAATGGAAAAGATAGAGCTTTGAAAAATTGTAAATAACATAAAAACTAGAGAGAATTAGAAGAATAGGAAGAAGAAGCAAATATAGAGCACTTAAAATGAAGAAGTTTGTTGAAGATAGTAAATCAAAAGGAAGACAGAAAGAGGAGAAAAGGGGTGAAGATCTCTGCCACGGTTACTTTAGGGGGGGTTTTATAGTGTGCAGGGGCTTCCCAATCGATGTGGTCTTCACAATAAGCTTCGAACTTGGATTGCCACCATGGATGGAGTTCTCCTTGCGTGAAATATGGAAAGATAGTCATGCTTTGTTTGGGATAACACCAATCATGGAAAGATAACTTCATTTGAGCTCGTAGAGTTCTGCTTGGATTCAAACTGTAAATGGCGACTAGTGCAGGGTCGCTTATTCATGAATGGGTGACTTTCCATTCGGGCGCACATTCCTTATTTTCTTATTTTAATATTTTCTTCATTTCTTGCCAAGAGGAATGAACGACTTTATGAACAGTCGTAAATTCTAATTGGCGCCCGAAGTTTGGTCGCTCATTCCTGAAATTTAAGAAAGTTAAAAATAATCAATGTTCTTCATCCAAAATAATAGTTATGTAATTCCTTGATTTCATCTCACATTGCCATTTTGACTCAAAATGATGATAAAATCATGCAAACTCAAATTAGTAGTGAGAATGAGATTTGGGTGATATTAATGCATAAATATGCTTATTAAATGCTCAAAGATGATAAATATGATACAAATTATGATATAAAATATGACACTTATCACACCCCCCAACTTACACATTGTTTGTCTCTTAGCAATGCAAACAAATTAAAATTTAGGTCCAACAAGAGTTTACAAAGTTCATACTTTCATATCTGGCTCTTCCTTCATAGAATTAAACAAAGATTAGGAATCCGGAATCATTAATGCACACTAGCCTTAGTTTAGAAATTTAGGAACATGATCAAGAATACAACTCAAAATTCAATAGCACTTGTACATGTGTAATACTAAATCCATAGCCTAGGCAATTACATCCTCCATTTGTTATTCCAAGCAAGTGCCTTTCAACACTGCACCTCTTAATCAGAGCATTAAGCATACTACCTTTTTATCTGCCTTATTTATTTGTCCCCTTTTGGGATATTTTTTCTACACACATGATATTGCACTACCCTTCACTGCTTAACATGAACCTCGACTCTTGCCTTAGGAGAAGCAGGTCCAGTTACACAGGTCAAGGTTCCCTTTTTCATTTTACGCGAATCTCAACACGTCTTAGGTGAAGCATGCCCGGTTACTAAGATTCGAGACATTTTTCATGGTGTTTCTTTTTTCCTTTTTTTTCTCTTTATTTTTTTTCATTGTGCTTTTGCACTTATTTGATAAATAACCTGGCAGAAAGTTTATAAAGGATCTCTTAAGAAGTGCAGAGTATCAGACAAACATACTCAAAATAGCAGAAGGCTTGTCCCGCTTATTTCATTAGCGTGTAGAGTGATTTCTTTCCTAAAGTGCACATGAATTTTAAAGAGATTCTTAAATCAATTTTCCATGGCTAGATTGAAGTAAATTTTTCATCATCCTTTTCTCTATTCTTTTCTATTCCAGAATTACTTTCAATTCAATTATGAATCAAGAAATTTTAATTGGGGATTTCATCTTTTCACTTTTCATGTGCAATGAAAGACAACTTAAAAGATATGCAAGATAATATGCAAGAACTCATGTCAGGTTGTACTATATGCATCATGAAATGAAATTTTTCTCTCCCCCCCCCCTCAACTTGAATGACATTATCCTCAATGACATATATAAGTAATAAATGTAACAAAACAATGTAACAATAAAAATTACTGAGAAGGAAAGAGACAACCTGATATGCGGGGTGAATTACTCCTTTAAGATAGCGGCGACAACGTCAACTTCTTCTTATTGACTTGTCTACTAAAAAACACACTAAAACATCAAATAACAAAAACCTTGGGTTACCTCCCAGAAACGCTAAGTTTTTCGTCTTCAGCCAGATGCATGCATAAGAGGTGCAAGCTCCATAACCAACGAGTTGAGTTAAGAATGAGCCACCACGTTATCTTATCTGCTTTCAATTTTCATCATTTGTGCCACGAGAAGATAAGATTTTACATGTACATACATGGGCTGAAAGTATGTTGGTTTCGTATATTATTGAGTTGAACATTAGAAGCATATGTGAACTAATTTTCTTCCTTAGGGGGCATATGCAAATCAATGGCCATTAACCTATCAAGATCTGGGTGGAATCTTTGCCCAGTATCTACCCACTGGTCTCCTTGTCTTATATCTACCCACTTGACTACCCATTTATTGGCTACTTCCTCCATGTCAGCTTGTTCATGAACCGGTGACTTTTGAATGAGATTGACATTACTTAAACTATGATGCATGCATGCCGACGAACTAATATCTTTCAAATCTGCCATACTCCCCTTAATGCTAGCCTATGGTGTATTAAGAGCACTAATCAACTGGTCTTCCTGATGGGGACTCAAATCAAATGTGAAAATAGCCGGCATATCCCCCTCAGGCCCTAGAATCTCATAATGAAGAGACTTAACGTTCATGGGAATCAAATTGGCAGGAAGCATGAGCTCAGAATCAGGGGTCAGATCAAATGTGAAATTCTCTAAGACGGCCCTTTCATCAAATTCATCAATCGACATATTATTCATCAAATTATCCAATAACGGGGTGGGTAGATTAAATGTAAACTTTTCTAACCAGGCCCCTTCATCATATTCTTCAAAAGGAAGAGGATGTTCAAAATTCGTCTCCAATAAATCGCCACAATTATTAACCACAAAGTTGTCCTCCTCTTCATATATATCCTTAAATGAGTTCTTTGGGCCACTATTCTTCTTAATGATACTCTCAGCCTCAAAACATGCATAGGATGGGGTGATGATATCAAGATAATCATCATTATTCTTCAATCCACCCCCTAATGTCTCTCCTTCTTTCATCATGGTGTTGCTAGTGCACTCCCCTTCACTCTCATTATTGATGTCTTGAGCCAAAATGACATGCATAAGATCATCATCATCATCATTCATGTGTTGAGGAGGTTGGTGTACTATTGAAGAAGGGTCATGGTAAGTAAACTGAGAATACACAATCTGAGGTTCAGAGTAGTGGCCTAGGGAATCTCCCCTAGAATTGATATTATTGTTGAAGTTAGGGTGAGATGAGTTGGGTCGAAGTTGATTACACGTGGGCTGCTCGTGGACTTCTTAGGGTGCAAGTTTAGATGAATAGACTTGAATTGTTTGATCCATCCAAGGAAATTTTGGGTGATTGCTCCAGCCAAGATTATAATCATCAGAGAAGGTATCATACTCGAGCTGAGAGAACCCTAAGGCATATTGGACTTGAGCTCGGATGACTGGTGAGAGTGGGGCTATAGTAGGACACTCACTCACATGGTGAGTAAGATTAGCACAGAAATTGCAGATTTCCTTAGAAGTTTGGGATGGACTTTCATATAGACTTGATGAGGGTTGGACAATGGCATTATCGTCTATCTTAGAGTCAAGCCCTACCCATTTTTCTATCTCACGATGCCTATCCTGTCTGAAAGGTCCTACAGATGTTTTATGAGATGAGATTGAGGCAAGATTCATCGAATTTTCACTCAAATTTTCAAACATATCATAAGCCTCATCTTCACTCTTATTTTTTTTTTTAAATCAACACCGGCCAAACAGAATCAAAACTGGTCGAATGCACATTCCCCATAAGGGGAATATGTTCTCACTCCCCCAGACCGATCCTGAGACCAAAAAATTTATTGATTTTTTGAAAGAATACATCATCTCTGGGGCATACCTCTGTCCATATCTACATCATCTTCACTCTTATTCATGAAGGTCCCTCCACAATATATGTCCACCATTTATCTATCATAATCAGATAACTTCTCATAAAATGCATACATAACTTGTCATTTGGGCAACCCATGATGTGGACATTGATGTAACAAATCCTTCAGCCTTTCCCAAGATTCATGAATCTGCTCTCTCGGAAGCTGAGTAAAGCCTACAATCACCCTTCTCATAATGTTGGTCCGAATTATGGGGTAAAATCTTTTCAAAAATTCCAATTACATAACTTCCCAAGTCCTAATGATCTTTCCAAAACTCCTTAATTAACATTTTGCTTTATCTTTCAATGAAAACAGAAATAAGATCAACTTAATGGCATCATCATTAAAGTTCTGGATTTTGACCAGGGTGCAAATTTCTAAAAAGTCATCAAGATGCCTATAGAGATTTTCATCGGGATTCCCATAAAAAGATGGGAGCATCTGGATGATACTAGGGTGAATCTCATACTGATCTACAAGAATATGAGGCAGTTCAATGCAGGTGGAGAGTTTATAAGTAGAAGGAATAAAGTGTTCCTTCATAGGCATAGATTTCATTCCTTGATGGATAGTCATTGATGTTGATCGAAATAAATGAGGTTCAAAGGATTAGTTTTCGAGATTTTTTTATTTTTATTTTTATTTTTATTTTTTTATTTTTTTATTTTTTTATTTTTGAAAAGTAATACAATCAACAACTATATGAATAATGCATGCAACATGATGATTTTTTTTAACAAGATAAGAATTTGCACACACTATCACGTTGGTCCACCGACCAGGTAAGAGGTGGGGTTGTGGGAGGCTCCCCCTACTTTCGTAAGGACCTAATTAAATAACCACAAGTCCACTTAGGCGTTTGCCACTTAACCTCTAACCTAGACACCAATTTTTTAAAATAGCAATAAATCCCAAAGCTCTCTTTTTTTTTCTTTTTTTTAACCTTCTAAGGGCAAACTAATTGTGGGGTACTTCATGGTACAACCCGCCCGACGTCCGTGAGGGAATTCACGGGTGCGGGGACTTATGGAGATCTTAGAAAAGGAGATTCCAATTCAAAGAGACGGAGTGCTCAATGGAGGGTCCTGCCAATTCCAAGAGGAGTGTAAGGAATCTAAATTACCCTTAAGAAGGGAAAAAAGAGAAGAAGTGAAGGATTTTTTTTCACATGATGCAAGTTAATAATCAACTAGATGTACAAATACATACAAGAAATGCAACTAAGATAAGAGCATGATAACATGACGAGATTTTTTTGTCTGTTTTCTATTTTTTGATTTTTTTTCAGAGACTATTTTTTATTTTTATTTTTTAAAAAGAGAGATAGATAAAAGGTAAATAGCAACTAAAAATACTAAACAGCATGCAACCTACTGAATAATAAGGCCTAAAAATATTATTTTTGAGTTTTCTGATTTTCTAATTATTTTTTTATTTTTTATGATATTTTCTGATTTTTTTATATTTTTTTAAGAATTTTCAAAAGCGGACATGTTCCTACGTTTACTGACCTTTAGCGAGGCTTGAATTTTCAGAATTTTCAAATTTTCTACTTCCTATTGTGACAGATACAGACTTTCAACGACGCTTCCTCTTTTCTGTAACAATTTATTTCTTGAGAATTTAATGTCTGGATTTCCTTCTTTTTTTCTGATTTTCTGATTTTTTTTCTTTTTTCATGTAAAATAAAAATAGAAAAATCAGTATACAAATATACACATCAAACACAAGAATTTCTAACTATAAAAAACTATTTTCCTCCCCGACAACGGCGCCAAAAATTGATGTGCACTAATACTCGTCGTTTAAAACTCGTGCCTGTGGACGCGTAATTTTTTTATCGTTTGTTTATTTTTTGTTTATTATTTATTAGTTTATTTATTTATTTATTGATTTATTGGCGTGCCAGTCACCGAAGTGACAATTTTATTGTGCGCTCGATCTGACATGGTCAGTCGATTGTGAGTGATCGTGTCGGGACCTGAAGTCCGTCATACCATGAACGTTATGACGTTAATTACGTCCTTCCAGGGAAGGACAACCCTTGATTAAACGCTAAAGTAGGAGGCCTCGAGAGGCAAACAGATATTCACATGCTTAATTTTAAACTTCCTACCAGGGCCAGGGAGGCGGGTAAGATAATAACATCAACCACAGAAACAGACTAGACCGTGTGATTGGCGGCTCAAAACAGTTATACTTGGTGGGAACAAGGAGATAGAAGATGTCCACCACGGAACGGCAGAGCCATGACCATGATATAGGTTTAAAGCTTCGATCGGTATTTCGACAGCCTTTCCTCTTAATCTGGGTTACGCCCAGGGGGGAAATAGGCTATCACCCACGGGATGCTGGGATGAAAGCCGAGAGATAGAGAGGCCGAACCTCCCAACCCGTATACATATGGGCTATAGGGCAATGTATGATTTTCCCTTTGGAACGCTAGCGGAATTCATGCAGTGGCAGAATCCCCCCGAGCAAAAGGGTTATTCGTAAATCCGTTGCAGTTAGGTGGAACGTAGGGGTTATGACTCCCCTTCAGTTTTATCCCCGGGACATATCGGGTGATCCACAGATATCCCTTTGTGGGTTCGTTTTGGGTGTTGGAATTCATTGGGCGGTAGATTGGGCTCTCGGCACACTCTGAATGGGCACAGGCTCTCGGCACGACCCAAAATGGGAGGGCCAGGGCTTCCGGCGCCAATAACAAGAAGGTCGGGGGTTCTCGGCGCCAAGACGAGAGGGCTTGGGTTCCCGGCGTGACAAAGAAAAGCAAAAGGGGAGCTCTTCGGCGCAGGCTTCCCGGCGCGAGGAAGAAGTGCTAGAAGGGGGGTTCTCGGCGCAGCTAAGCCAAAGGGGAGGGGGCCTCCCGGCGCGGCCAAAGTGCCAGGTTCCCGGCGCGAAGGGCAGAAGGCTTCCCGGCGCGGAGGATGCAGAGAGGGCTCCCGACGCGCAGGGAAGAAGGCCAAGGCGTATGGGCTCCCGGCACGCGGGGATGAAAGGGGGAGGAGCTGTTCCTGGGGGTTCTCGGCGCCTGAAGAAGTGGCGCCGGGAGCTATTCACCCGGTTTACTGTAGGCTGAGCCGAGAGCTGTGAGAGCGTCGGGACCAGAACAGAGCTTACGGTACTCTGTTTTGGGTTTCATGATGATCAGGTTGAAGCAAACGGACCCTGAGGAGTCAAAATGGCTCAATTCACTGGACTTCGACCTGTTTTGGTATGGATTCCCAAGGAAGGCCGGGAACATAAGAAGAGTGGGAGGGGAACAATAGGGGATAAGGAGCCTCTGTCACCACTGATAGATAAGGTCCCGGGGATGGGTTTCATGTCATCTCTGGCATCCTGGGAGAATTTTGACAGCATCTCCCCTGGACTTAACATTTTGCCAGGGAATGATAGACGATCACCCACTGAATGTCGGGGTGAAAGCCAAAAATAGAGGGGTATGGAACCCCTGGCGCCTGTGTATGCTTGGAGCAATATCTTGATATCCCTTTTGAGACCGTAGAAGCTTATGCAGTGGCAGAGCTTCCTTGGTCTGAGGGTTTATAAAAGCCGATCGGGTTCGAGGAACCGCGTAGAAGAAGGGGAGTTGCTCCTAGTGGTTGTCGTCCTCGAAATGCGTGTGACGACCCAAGGCATCCCTTGACAGAAGGTCGGATTGTGTTGAGCAGCTCACTAGGATATTTACAGGGTTTATCAATGGTAGCAAGGGTTTTACGGCTTGAGGTTTACAGATTGGCCAAGAGGAAGGCCTCTCGGCGTCAATGGCAAGGATGCCAAAGAGATCCCGACGCGGGCTTCCCGGTGCGCTAATGAGGTGGCCAAGGGGCTCTCGGCACGGGGTCTTCCCGGTGTGAAGATAGGTCGGCCCCGGCGCGATGGTGAGAAGTGGAACGGGTGGCTCCCGGCGCGCCCGGGAGATGGGATCTCGGCGCAAGAAGGCTTGCACTGAGGGCTGTTCATCAGCTTCACTGTTGGCGGGGCCGAGAGCTGTGAGGGCGCCGGGAGAAGAAACAGAGCTTACGGTACTCTGTTTTGGGTTTCATGTTGGTTTTGGCAGGAACTGACGGACTCTATGGACTCTAAACTGCTCAAGGCATCCACTCTGAATTGGATTAGGCCTAAAATTCAAGGGAGTTTTAGGATTCGAGAGGCATCTGGGAGGCCGAAGTCTGAATGCCCCTGTCCATCGCCATCGTCACGCAGAGCTTGGGGACATGCTTGATATGGTCATTCGTCGCCCTGGGAACCAAGAGATGGCTGTCTCTGGCCCCAGAGGCGGCTTCGATGACATCAACGGAGGAAGCACATACGCTTGGAACCCCGGAGTTTCTCAAGCTTCGATCATTGCACAGCACGGCTTCATCCCAGCAGCCAAGGAATAGTATGTTCCGGGCTCCGAGGTGAGCACTAATGGTGCTACGAAGCAGAGAAAAGAAATAGGTAAATCGGATCGTCATGCTACTGGTTTACAAATAACACAGGGAAGGGCAATAGGGCTTCAGAAGAAGCAAAAATCAGGCTCAAACTATAACCCATCGTACATATATATCCATTCGTTTGGCGATGCCCATCACGGAAGACACATGGTGAGAAAACCCATATGAAACACCATTCCAATACTCAAACCGATTACAGGGAGAGAGTGAGGGAAAGGGGAACAGACAGATGCCGAGATGTCTCGGCTACATTATATGAATCAAGATGAGACTTGAAACGATTACATGAAGCAGAAGAAAAGAGAAAACAAACATGGGGGAGGGCGGAGCATTGACTCCTCTCCCTCCCCCGGATGCCCACCTGGAGCTTCTTCCCTGGGGATGGGTCTCTTCTCTCTTTCTTTTTCAGCGGAGGAGGCTCTCTCTCTCTCTGGTCTCTTCTCTTTTTTTTCTTTTTTTGATCGATGGTCTGGCTTCCGATCCTCCGATCCCCTTTTCTTTCAAAGGGGGTATGTTTATATAGGTCTCATCCTTCTTTGCTCTCGGTGGAGGGCAGTCGGTGTGGCCAGCTTGCTTGCCACAGCTCCCGGCGCATCCAGCGGCCCTTCGTTGAGGTTCCCGGTGCCATTCTCAGAAGCCCAATCGGCCGGCCCATTTGGTGCTTTTAGGCCTCACACTTGCCTTGGCTTCTAAGACTTTTGCATTGATTTTTATCATAACCGAAAGAGGCCCCTTTAGTAGTGACACAGCTTTGTTGAGATCATCTTGAGGTTCCATCAGTGAACGAACTGGGGTTTAATCAGTATTGCCGTATGAATGACGACAAAACCGGGTATGTTTCATTGGCATTGTCATCCGAACGGTGACAAGACCGGACATCAGCTTCAGTCTGACAGACTTCGGCCGGGTGTGTAATCTGTGGAGAGGATTGCTCTTCTGTTCTGACTTTGTAGGAGCCCTGACAATCTTTATCTGTCGGTGCCGGCTTCATCTTTATCTCATATTACATCCATCAGTAAGCTGACATCTGGCTTACCCTGACATATCATCCGTGGATTCTTGGACGAAGCAGTAGTACAGCTCTTCTTAAAGGGCTGGGATGTCTCATCAGTCGAGTGACTGCAGCTTCATCGGCGCTGCCGTCTGAATGACATCGGCACCGGGCATCAGCTTTGGCCGACAAAGGCTTTAGCCGGGTGAATGGTTGATGAGCTTCATCATTGATCTTCCACTGTTGGTCAGACCCTCTTTTCAATTGTGCTTCCACCCTTGTTCATTTTCCAGGTGTCAACAAATGCCCCCCACCTGCGGGCGGCGTAAGCGCAGAATAAGCGGCACGGGGCCTGCAGGTGTCTTTCATCATTCGAGGGTACATCCCTCAGTTTTATCCTTGACATTATCCTTCAGCTTGATCATGTTGCTGTAGTAACCTTCTGCATACCCATCTTTCACTTTCATGTTTTCGTCTCTGCGTTTTCTGACTTCATTGTCACCGTTTGGAGATTCTAGGCATTGCCTTGGACTTCTCGGCATGGTGCTCTCGACGCGACCGTTGTCGGCGCGGCCGTCTCGGCAGGGGCTTCTCGGCGCGCTCACGCTCGCCGGGCTTCCCGGGGCGAGGTCTTTTCGGCGGTTGCTTCTCGGCGCGTGCCGCTCTTGGCGCGCTTTTTCTTTGGCGAAGGGGGGGGGGGTTCCCGGCGCGCATTTCTTCGCGCCGAGAAGCCCCTCCTCCTCTTCTTTTTAACCCGGCGAGAGGGCTTTTTACCCTCATTTCTTACTTCTCTTTCTCTCTCTTCATCTCGGCGGTGGCGGTGAGCTGTGAGCTTCCCCCCCCCCCCCCCCCCCCCGAGAGCGTCATTCCCCCCCCCCTTTTGCCGATTTTTTGGGGTAGGTCCGCTATATATACGGGATTGAGTCCCATTTTATGCTCGGGATCACTCCCTCTTGGTGGGTGACTCCCTATTCTTCTTGGGCATACCTCGGACAAGAGGAGATGCTGCCGAAATTTTTGAGAATTTGTTTGTCTTATTGTTTCATGCCCATTCATCTTTCTGATGCTTCTTTTCTTGTCTTTTTCTGACTGCAGGTGCTGACATGGCTTTCAGTTCTGCTGCTGCATCTTTCGGAGCCGTTGGAACAAGTTCATCGGCTCAGCCGGACATATCTCGGGCCAAAGTCAACTGGTTGAACGTATACAGCCTGAGCTTTGGCTATGACCAGATTGCTAGTGTCGACGAATCTTCCGATTCTGAAACTGACACCGTATCGACTGCTGAACTTTATTCTTCCCTGGAAGGTGCTGAATTCAGGAGAGCTGCTGACTACCGCCCGGACTTGCCGAAGGATCGTCATTTGCTGCCGTTTGTTCGGACCTTAACCATACGCGGAATGCGGGATGTTATTATTGCCCGTTCCATGGAAGCGGCAATACTTGCCGATAGAGACAGCATGAAGGGCTCTGTCTATCGAGCCCGAGCCATATATCTCCCAGGCGAACAGAGGGACTGGAATGCTGTGCTGGGCATTTCCGATTTAGAACCCGAGAAGAAGATGCTGACCCGGGCCCCAGAATTCACCCCTGCAAGGTGGGATCATACCACCGGCCATGTCCACCGAGAGAAGACCTCATTCGGACTCTTTTTGGCTCCTGCGAAGTGGGGTTATAGAGACGAGCCATTTGTTCTTAACTGCCTGGCCGTTCAGTTTAAATATCAGCTGGCTGCCGGCTGGTTTGGAGATGCCAAATTGACAGATGCCCATCTTTTTAGGGTTGGAGCAGTGGAGTTCACAGAATATGTTTTGAAGGAGTATGTGATGCGGGACGGGACCACGGACACGACAAGCTCGCGATCGTCCCTTAACGAGGGAAGCGTCGGATGTGCGCGGTTGAGAAACCGGCAAGAGCTAGGGTGGTCGGCTCGCACTTTCGTGCCCGGATCGGGTCACGGGATGGCTTCGCTCTCTCTCGCAGCAGTGATATTATAAATTGAAAGCGAGCTAGGTATCCCTACACATGCTCTCTAGCAGCGGCATATAAAGCATATAAAGAATTAAGCTAATGCCAAGTGTAAGGGTGAAGGCGATACCTCCACGCTCTCGGCGTGGCGAAGACGGCACCCGGCCAAAGCTCGTACTCCCGGTAACTTAGTACATTATGTTTACAGCAGTACAAATAAGCCCACTCCACGTAGGGAGGTAAAGGGCGACACAAGTGGGCCCGGGAGGACCAAGTTCGGGTTGACGGGCGGTTTCGGGCAATGCTTCGGCTTCACGCGTACTCGTGCTAGTGGGGGCCCACGTGTTGACCGGAGGGGTCGTGTGGGGCCTGATGACTCCTCTGCTGTGGAGACACCTGGAAAGCGTTCCCCTGGGATGGCGAGTTGCTGGAACGACCGTCGGACGCCGGGCGGCCCTCGGACGACGCTCGCGGGAACTCGGCCACGAATCTGAAAATTCTATTTGCAGGCGCGCGACTCGGAGAAAACTGCTGCTGCGATCAGCCCCGTCATCGGAATGCGACGAGGTTAGCGCCGTTGGAAAGCTGACTCAGAATACCTCGATGTAGGGGTCTTCAAAAAAAAATAATCAGATCTATATTTCTGATCATGCATTTTACAAGCTTGCTGGAATCTGGCCAGAACTGCAGGGGCAGGTTCTGACTTCTCTGAAGATCGACGTTGACCGGGGAGAAGACCTCCGAATCTGGAAGTAATTTCTTCAGGAAAGTTGAAGATCTCTGAGAGAGGAATCCGGGAATATTTTTGCTTTTCTGATTGGAGACGAAATAGAGTTTCTGGGATTTCTTTACTAGACCTGGGTCGGATCTGGGAAACTGTGGGCAGACTGTTCTTGGGAACTTGGACGAAATTTGAAAAATACTTGGACGGTGAACCAAAAATTAATAAAATGCCTGGTGGTAGAGGGATGTGGACAGAGATCCCAGTAAATTTGGGCGACACAAAGAAAATCAAAAGATGGTTCGAATGGGGTAAACTCAGAGCTGATGAACAGTAAATAGAACCAGGACAGATCTGGAACTTGGACTTGGACGAAAATCAAAAAATAGCTACATGATGAATTTTGACGTGATTTTTTTTGTGGGATAAGGGTTCTAGAGGGGAACCAACCCTGAAATTTTGAGCTTCAGAAGACGAAGGGAGTGATAGCAGGAATTCGGAGAAGAAGGGTCTGTCCTGAGTGGACAGAACACCGAAACCGTTGGCGACGACGCGTCGGCGGCGAGACGATGGCGGCGGCGATCACCGGAGTTGCTTCAGATGCTGGAGGGGATCAAGGGGGAGGGGATTACACTCTAGAAATGGGGCTGGAGGTGGAGGAACCAGGGAGAGAGAGGGGAGGGGCACAAGATCTAATTGGGGGCAAATGCCTTTTTTTCCTTCATTAATTCATTCAATATGAAAATACAAGTATATATATGCAAGGGATCTAACCTATTCTAAGCCCTTGGATCAAGGGTTGATCAATGAAGGGTTGAGATGTGGTTTGACAACCACATTAAACCCCATTAAACAACTAGGTTCGCCCCCCCCTTTAAGAGGACAATTGGAATTTGTCTTCTTTAATTAATTCTAGGTCCAAGTCCAAGGTTGGACCATGGACCAGCCACCTTGGACCCAGGAGTCCAGGTGGACCAATAAGGATGAGGGAGGGGGCCCCTGCAGGGCCTACATGCACATTTGCAAAGAAACCCAATGGCCTTTTGCAAATAAACCCACTAAGACCTACTATTGTGTACCCATATACCACAAGGGCGTACATACAAATACAAAAGGACGTAGATGCAAACACAAAGTGAGCGGGCTGACGTTGATGTCCCCATCAATTCTCCCCGGGTGGGAGGAACTCGACCCCATCGAGTAGGGGTATGGCTGCTCCGGTACTCCGGCGGATCCGTCACCGTGCTAAGTAGCGCGGGTATGCTCCACTCAAAGTGATCGGCACCTGCTCATTCCATATATACTCGATATGCGCACTGCGATGGCTAAAGGTGGTCACTCCGAAGGGGCACTCTCAAAAGGAAGGAAACAGCTCGAAGACTCACTAGGAATCACTGCTGAGTCCCTATAGGTGACTGATCCGGGTATAGATGTAGAACCGATCCCATACTCATCAAGTGAGTCGACTCGCTTCACACTCATAAGAGAACGACACGAGCTTGCACAAGACACATGCAGACTCACCATGCACTGACACATGAATGAAAATCACACAAACAATCGACTCAAAACACACCACACAAACAAACCACACAAAGAAAGCACACTGACTCATGCACGACTCTAGACTAAGGTGGTAGCATCAAACCCACTAGGTGGCGACATCCTGGGCGGCCGAAGGGTCGCCCAGCTCTTCCCCCATGGCATAGTATTCATCGGCCAGTGCCTCATCGGCCTCGTAATCGACATGCTCAAGCTCGGGAGGTGTGGATCCTCCAACACCTAAGGCTAGGGTGGTGCGAGCGGGACACTCACTAGCAATGTGGCCGTACCCGTGACAGTGGAAACATTGTATTCACGATCGACTACTCTCCCCGATAAGAGGGGCCTTACCCTTATCATCCCGCCGGGTAGGGGGTGTAGGCAACAATGGGGGAGATGTTGGTGCCTTGGACAAGAGTGGAGGGGGTGCCGGTGCCAGAGGACGGGCTATAGGAGCTGGTGGACGGGCAAAGGGTGCCGGTGGTTGCGATGGTAATAGATCCCGGGGTGGAGGAGGGCGAGGCCGTGGAGCGAAGTGCTCCTGACGGGTGGGCTCCTGAGGTCGAGCCATGGGAGGCCGCTGATGCGGGCCTATGGAGTGACGGGGCTCGGCACTACGGAGAGGGGTGGGGCCCAACCGATGACTAGACTCGAACTCTCCCTCAAATTGCTCCATCTCGAGAGCAACCTGGTATGCCTCTTCCAACGTCTTGGCATTGCGGCGGAAAAGCTCATACTGATAGTGTGGCCGCAAACCACGTCGAAAGCGGGACACGGGCATGGTACTCTCCTCCGTGACACCACATCGTAGAAAGTACTCATCAAACTCCGCGATGTATTCGGAGACGGACCGGTCTCCCTGGCTAAGACTTTGCCATCTATCGATGAGTCGCTGGCGGTATGTGGGAGGAAGGTACTTTTGCCGAAGTTTATTCTTCATCTCGGCCCATGTGTCGATCGGGGGTTCTAGCCGCTGAAGTAGCAGGCTCTCCACATTCTTCCAATAGGTTTGTGCCTGCCCCATGAGTTTCATGGTGGCAAATCGGACCCTTCGACGCTCCGACATATCATACCATTCAAAATAACGGTCCATGCCAAACTCCCAATCTAGGTAGACTTTCGGATCCAAAGACCCGTAAAAAGCGGGAGGATCCGCTCGCACGGTCTTAAGGACCCGATCATCATCCTCATCTCGTTGTGGCTGAAAACCACGATGGCGTTGACCATACCCCTCGTAGGCATTGTCGGACCCATAGTCCTCGAGACCAAGGTCACGGTGTGGTAGTTGGGGAACCCGAGGAGGGGCGGGTGGAGGAACCAGTGGTGGCTGGTTTTTGGCCGAGGGAGCGGCCTGGACTTGGGCCATGGGAGCGGGTGGGACTTGGGCCCCCGCGGGAGGAGGTGCAGGTGGACCTTGGGCTGCCCCAGGAGGGTCCCCGTGTGACATCCTATCTAACCGCCCAACGAGGTCTTGGACCGACCTATCGGAGTTCTCCATGCGTCCCTCCATGGCCCTAAGGCGACCATCCATATTCTCGGAGAAGGTCCGAAAGTTGGCATCGGATTGGTCCAACCTAGCCATAATGGCCATCATCGCCTCTTGTAGGGAGTGGAAGTCTCCCGAGGTATCCCGTGGGTTGGCCATAGGTGAGGGTGGGGGTAAGTACTGAGTACCCCGACGAGTGGGCATGCAAACACACCGACTAGAAGACACCGACTAAAGCAAAACACACTAATGCAAAATGATGCGCCTAGACTTAACCAAAACTCGGTACGGGGCGGAGACAATCGACCCGAAGGTCACTCGCACAAGTGTGCGGCCTTCCCGATAGGCGTAACCTAACGGTCGGACAACACCTTTTTATATACCGAGTAAAGGGATGTATGCGACCCAAAAATGACTCTTTTTGTTGTTTTAAAAATGTGATGATCCTAAACACGACTTAGACCGACTAATGACTACATGACACTTTTTTTTTTTTTGAATGCAAACACCCTAGACTCAACCTGCTCTGATACCAAATTGATGCGGGACGGGACCACGGACACGACAAGCTCGCGATCGTCCCTTAACGAGGGAAGCGTCGGATGTGCGCGGTTGAGAAACCGGCAAGAGCTAGGGTGGTCGACTCGCACTTTCGTGCCCGGATCGGGTCACGGGATGGCTTCGCTCTCTCTCGCAGCAGTGATATTATAAATTGAAAGCGAGCTAGGTATCCCTACACATGCTCTCTAGCAGTGGCATATAAAGCATATAAAGAATTAAGCTAATGCCAAGTGTAAGGGTGAAGGCGATACCTCCACGCTCTCGGCATGGCGAAGACGGCACCCGGCCAAAGCTCGTACTCCCGGGAACTTAGTACATTATGTTTACAGCAGTACAAATAAGCCCACTCCACGCAGGGAGGTAAAGGGTGACACAAGTGGGCCCGGAGGACCAAGTTCGGGTTGACGGGCGGTTTCGGGCAATGCTTCGGCTTCACGCGTACTCGTGCTAGTGGGGGCCCACGTGTTGACCGGAGGGGTCGTGTGGGGCCTGATGACTCCTCTGCTGTGGAGACACCTGGAAAGCGTTCCCCTGGGATGGCGAGTTGCTGGAATGACCGTCGGACGTCGGGCGGCCCTCGGACGACGCTCGCGGGAACTCGGCCACGAATCTGAAAATTCTGTTTGCAGGCGCGCGACTCGGAGAAAACTGCTGCTGCGATCAGCCCCGTCGTCGGAATGCGACGAGGTTAGCGCCGTTGGAAAGCTGACTCAGAATACCTCGATGTAGGGGTCTTCAAAAAAAATAATCAGATCTATATTTCTGATCATGCATTTTACAAGCTTGCTGGAATCTGGCCAGAACTGCAGGGGCAGGTTCTGACTTCTCTGAAGATCGACGTTGACCGGGGAGAAGACCTCCGAATCTGGAAGTAATTTCTTCAGGAAAGTTGAATATCTCTGAGAGAGGAATCCGGGAATATTTTTGGTTTTCTGATTGGAGACGAAATGGAGTTTCTGGGATTTCTTTACTAGACCTGGGTCGGATCTGGGAAACTGTGGGCAGACTGTTCTTGGGAACTTGGAAGAAATTTAAAAAATACTTGGACGGTGAACCAAAAATTAATAAAATGCCTGGTGGTAGAGGGATGTGGAAAGAGATCCCAATAAATTTGGGCGACACAAAGAAAATCAAAAGATGGTTCGAATGGGGTAAACTCAGAGCTGATGAACAGTAAACAGAACCAGGACAGATCTGGAACTTGGACTTGGACGAAAATCAAAAAATAGCTACAGGATGAATTTTGACGTGATTTTTTTTGTGGGGATAAGGGTTCTAGAGGGGAACCAACTCTGAAATTTTGAGCTTCAGAAGATGAAGGGAGTGATATCAGGAATTCGGAGAAGAAGGGTCTGTCCTGAGTGGACAGAACACCGAAACCGTTGGCGACGACGCGTCGGCGGCGAGACTATGGCGGCGGCGATCACCGGAGTTGCTTCAGATGCTGGAGGGGATCAAGGGGGAGGGGATTACACTCTAGAAATGGGGCTGGAGGTGGAGGAACCAGGGAGAGAGAGGGGAGGGGCGCAAGATCCAATTGGGGGCAAATGCCTTTTTTTCCTTCATTAATTCATTCAATATGAAAATACAAGTATATATATGCAAGGGATCTAACCTATTCTAAGCCCTTGGATCAAGGGTTGATCAATGAAGGGTTGAGATGTGGTTTGACAACCACATTAAACCCCATTAAACAACTAGGTTCGCCCCCCCCTTTAAGAGGACAATTGGAATTTGTCTTCTTTAATTAATTCTAGGTCCAAGTCCAAGGTTGGACCATGGACCAGCCACCTTGGACCCAGGAGTCCAGGTGGACCAATAAGGATGAGGGAGGGGGCCCCTGCAGGGCCTACATGCACATTTGCAAAGAAACCCAATGGCCTTTTGCAAATAAACCCACTAAGACCTACTATTGTGTACCCATATACCACAAGGGCGTACATACAAATACAAAAGGACGTAGATGCAAACACAAAGTGAGCAGGCTGACGTTGATGTCCCCATCAGTATGCCCCTCTATTGGTTAGAGCTGGGGTATACCACAGTGTATTTGCCTCCAGGTTCCGCTATCCCGTCTCTCGGGGATTGTGTTGCGGCATGCTTGAAGTGTTCTGCCCGCAGTTCAATACATTCTATACGGCGGAAGGCGAGACATCCCTCGACCTCTGGAGTTTATCACAGCTTTCTGGCCTATCCATGGACGGAGAGCCATATGAGGAGGTCTGCCTGGATGATTCCATCAAGGACGCCTCTAATGGAGAGGGCAGCTATTCTTTTGGTTATGCATACCGGTATCTGATGAAAGCTTACTAGTCCATCTGTTTGGCCTACAGTAGGGGGTCCTCCAAAGGCTATCAAGCCAGGGAAAAGAGCAGCCGACTGAGAGTCCGTGTGGGGCAGTGGATACAATATTTCTTCGGGGGTCCCTTGAGGTACGCAGACTTTCCTTCCGTAGGGCTGACTTCCGGTAAACAGGTCAGGGCCCCCCGTTACAAGTCAGCACTGCCAGCTTCATTGCGTCGGACCGACGCGGATGGCCCGAACCCAGCAGGGGTTGATCCCATTACCCATTGTGCAGCCTATTTGACTTTCTGGCTATGCACTTTCGCTCTCCCTCAAGGGGACGAGACGATTATTAGACCAGAGGCTATATATCCTGCCTGCCAGATGGCTTGGGGAATGCGATTGTCTCTGTGCCCAGTGGCTCTGTGTTTAATTTACAAATCCTTGGGGGACTTGCATAGACATCGGACCCCCCGCTCTTCGAGGACCGTGGGTCCCTTTCATTTCTTCAATGCCTGGGTTTGCAGCATTTTCCCTGAGCTGGCCCCGAGAACTTTGCAGTCAGACACACTGCCCCCTCGTATGATTGAGTTCGCTAGCGCTGAACCTGGTCCTTTCTCAGAACAGCTGTTCAAGATGAGGGGTAGGCTAATAAGAGTGCCTGTAGACGCACCTGGCAGCATTCACTTTTGGAGCTTGGCAGCAGGTTCAGCTCCCTTGGTGGACCCTCAGAGGGAGTGCAAAATGGAGGAGGTGGAGGTTTATGTCCATCCTGTTTCGGGGGTTGCCGCCACCCGGCCTCTTTTAGAACCAGAATTGGTGAGGTGGGCCATGGCCATACGGCCCAGTGTATTAGTTTTCAGGAAGGGGGGCCTGCTCATTTTGGAGCCCTATTATCCCTTCCGCTTTGGCAGAAATTTTGGCTACGACCAGCATATCCCTCCATCGGCTGCTCAGTTTCCTTTGGAGAGCCGGGCCAAGCACGGGTCTAGTATTGCCGGCGACGGTCGGATATGGTGGGATTTCTTTCATCGTCGGGAAGACACAACTTTCAGGGTCCCGACCGTCTCCAATGGTCTCCCTCGGGTCTCATCAGACTATATCAAGTGGTGGAACATACGCACCAATTTTTATAAAGATGGCAGAGGCGCTTTCTGGGATGTGGCCGAGCGCTCCTTTTTGAAGCGGCAATCAGGGCCTGTATTTGATATTGACGAGGTCCATCTGAGGAGGCTTTATTCCCAGCACCAGAGGGAGGCAGAAGCTTATATCGCTGCCCGCCGGTCTTTGAAGGAGGCGGGTACGGAACTACCCACTCCTGTCTTTTCTGAAGTTGATGTAGACACTTTGGTGAGGACACGCGCCGCCTTTCTCGACGGAGCACGCGGAGCACGCCGGCATCTCTTTGGCTCGGCGACTACGGCATGGTTTAGAGGACCTTCTTTTACATGATGGCCATACCAGGCCTTGGTTTAGTCCATGCGTGGACATGTTTATTCTTTATTGTGGACCTTTGTAGGCCAATTGGGGCCAATTAGACCTTTATTGGGTGTGCTAGGCTCATTGGTTGGGCAATAGGACTAGTGGGCCACTTCTTGGTCCAACCTTTTGGCCCATTAGGGTTTTGGGCGCCCCCTCTCATCTCCTCCAAGAGGAGGAGGAGGCAGCCGCCCCCCTACCTTTTTTTTAGGAAGTAGATTGCGCACCCCCCTTTTTTTTCCTTCCCATTCGATCCCCTCCCCCCCTTTGGCCGCCCCCCTTTCCCCCCTTGCTAGGGTTGAAACCCTAGCATTCCCCCCCTCCATATATAAGGTCTTATGTACTTTCTTTAGAAATGAATGAATGAAATATTTTGATTGAGCAGCCATTTGGGCAGCCACCCCTTGGAGAGGGCGACCCTCTCTTCCTCCTCTGCTCCTGCGATGGGAGCAACCCCAGGGTGCGACTCCCCATCCCCTCGGTGCGACGTCGAGGTTCTTCCTCCCTTCTACTTCGTCTCCGGTTCGAGTTCGCGTGTTCCAGATTCGGCCCCAAGTTGCAGCGGCGTCCCCATCCGGTGCGGGTCGAATCCGAGCCCCTCCTTTTTTTGGTGGATACTTCTACGAGTCGGCAGCGCGTGGGCTTTGGTTTCGCCTCGATCCGAGGTCGGCACCACCCGTGGCGAGTTTTCTCGTGAGCTAGCGCAGGAGCCTCCCTCTCTGCGCGCCCAGATCCACCCTTCTTCTTGCGAAAATCCCACAGGACGGGAAACTCCGAGTTTGGAGCTGATTTCTTCAGGGTTTGTACCTCTCGTCGTCCTCTTTCCAACGCCGCCAACCTCGTCTCGTTCTGACGTCCGAGCTGTTCGTGGCGTCCGTTCCCGTGAGGTCGCGCGGGCCTGCCCAGTCCACCCGGTGCCAGGACAACCGGCGACTTCCAAAGTTCACAGCGTCCAACCACGACCAGATCTGACCGAGCTCTTTGGTCCGGACCTGCTGCTCTGCGTCCTCGACGTCCTCCCACAAGCGGGGCCTCGATCGCCTACCGGAGCAGTGAGTTACCATTTTCCCCGCTCGACAGCGCAGTTCTGGGAGCAGATTCCTTGTCCCCACTTGCAGGTGCAGCCACGGCTTCCACGGACGGAATCTGAGCACGCCTTTTGGCCGAGGCTTCCTCCTGCGACCTAACTACACGCCCTCGCTGACGGCGCCCCAATCAGACTCCGGATCCATTCGTGGGAACGTTTACCACCGAGTCGCGCGTTGCTGCGATTCTGCCGATCGTCATTCGGACCCTCCTCGTGGCCAACCCTTCACCGAGTGCCGCCCGTCAGCCCGTGTATCGGCCGCCCCGAATGGAATTGTTGTAGCCTGTTATCTCCCTGCGAGGAGTGGGCACCATTGCTGGCTTGTACCTATTCTTTCATTGTGTGTATCGGGGTTGTCGGTCTCGGCCGGGGTTCCTTCCCCACGCCTAGGCGTGGAGGTACGTGCGACGCTCCCCCCCCCCTTGGCATTTTGCTTTACTAGTATGTGATCTTGTATGCCGCATGAGAGTGTAGGGATCCTAGCTAGCATTCAACACCGCGAGATCGTGAGTGAGAGTATCCCATTCCGTGGCCCTAGTCGAGCACCGAGCTCGGACTAGACTCCTATAGTTGCGCGTCGGCTCCTTTGCCGCTTTGATCCACTCGCTTCCCTCATAGGGACGACCGTGGACTTGGGTTTCTTGTTGAGAGACGCCTCTCTTCGGAGGAATAGTACGGAGGTTGATCTCTCGGCTTGCCTTGTCTCGTGTGAGTGCTGGCCGCACTTGGTCTTCATCATAGGTTTAGTCCATTTGTCAGTTTCGTCCCGCATCAAATTTGGTATCAGAGCATGGTCGTCCAGTTTGTCCCTACAGACTGAGGTCCTAGGCCATGTCGAGTCATTAGATTTGCTGGAGTTCATTTGAGTCCATAGGTCTACTACTTGCATTGGAGTCCATTGTTGCGTTAGGAGTTTTCTGTCTAGGTTCGTGTCTAGTACCCTTTCATCCTTGTCCCTTAGAGTCTTGCATGCCCACCCGGCGTGGTACATCCTACCATCGCCCTATCCAGATGGCTGACCCTAGGAATCCCGTCCCAGATGACCTATCCCTGCGGGAGATGATCGAGACCCTGAGTCTCAACTTTAGGGACCACGCCGATCGGATGGAGGGCCGGATGAAGGCCATGGAGGATCGGCTGGGAGATGTGGAGGGTCGGGTTGAGGCCTCTAACCGGACCATCCAAGGTCTGGTTGATCGCCCCCAGGGTAGAGCCCCACCGGTAGATGTTCCCGAGCAGGCCCATGGCCAACGTGACCCTGCTCCTCGACCCGACCAGCCTAGGGGAGGCAATAGGAGACCCCACGTGCATGAGGTAGATGATTTTGGGTCCGATAATGAGAGTGAGGGCTATGGCCGTGATCGCCAAGGCCATCGGTATTATAGGGATGAGGAAGATGAGCGTCTCCTTAGATCCGTGCGGGTGGACCCTCCTACCTTTGATGGGTCATTGGACCCCGATGTTTTTAGTGATTGGGCTGCTAGTATGGATCGTTATTTTGAGTGGGTCGACATGGCAGAACATCGGAAAGTCCGATATGCCAAGATGAAGTTGATTGGAAGGGCCCAAACCTACTGGGCCAATGTGGAGAGCCTAGTGAGACGTCAGGGCACACCCCCGATTGAGACGTGGGTAGATATGAAAGAGAAGCTCCGGCAGAAGTACGTCCCTCGTTCCTATCGCCACCGGTTAGTTGATCGGTGGCAGACCCTTAGTCAGGGGAACCGGCCTGTGGCAGAATACATCGCCGAATTTGATGATTGTCTCTTGCGATGTGGAGTCTCGGAGGAAGCCATCATGACTATAGCCCGCTTCCGTCGAGGTCTGCGACGGAACCTCCAGATTGAGTTACTCCGCCGCCACGTGGCTACCTTAGATGAGGCGTACCAGGTCGCTCGTGATATGGAGCTGTTTGAGTTTGTGCCCGATCCGCGCCCCGCTCCCACATACCCTCGTGGGACGGACTCTCGCACTAGCACAGGACAGTATGCGAGGGGACCCGTGGCCCGACCACAGGACCCCACTCGTCCGGATTTTGCTCCTAGGCCCCGGCCTCCACCTCCCCAGAGGGACTATCCACCTCGCCCCCAGGCCCCAGCTCCCGCACCCCCTCGGCCCCAGCAGCCCACTATTCCTACCCGACCTCAGCTTCCACCACCCCCGGCCCGTCGTGATGACAAGGGAAAGGGGCCGATGATTGGTGGAGCACCGCAGGGCTCTAGGCCTCGTGGAGATTGTTATCGATGCGGGGGGGTCGGTCATTATGCTGCTCTGTGCCCTTCTCGGCAGCAGACCGTGGCCTTTGGAGATACCTCAGCAGGTGAGGCCGCACCCGAGGTCGAGCCTGTCAGTTATGAGGCAGACCCAGAGCTCGCCGAGGAGTTCTTTGATGAGTTGTTAGAGGGAGAGTCGTCAGGTGTCCAAGGCACGCAGTGCCAGGATGGTGTTCAGCTAGGTGTTGTCAGGTGCGTCTTGACCCAGCCTTTGGTGAGTGATGACTGGCGTCGCACCACCATTTTTCACACCTTTTGCAGGCTGGGTGGGAAGGTCTGTAAGGTGATTGTTGATAGTGGGAGTTGCATTAATGCCATTTCCACGGGTACAGTGAAACGCTTGGGGTTAACCCCCGTGGACCATCCCTCCCCTTATCGTGTGTCATGGGTAGACACCACCTCTATTCCAGTCAGGCAGCGATGTCTGGTGCCTTTGCAGTTCCACGCCTACCAGGAGGAGATTTGGTGTGACGTGTTGCCTATGGAGGTAGGCAGCATTATCTTAGGGAGACCCTAGCTTTTCGATAGAGATGCTACCCTCCATGGCCGGTCGAACACATGCACCTTCGATCACAAAGGCCAGAGGATCACCCTTCATCCATCCCAGCCGACACGCCCTCCCGTTCGGGGTCCCACTGGGCCTAGTACCCCCAGCACTGATATTCCTGGGCCCAGTACCCCATCTTTGGCTCCGACCACGACACCCCCTCCTGTTGCTCCCACCCCGATTGATCCTCCGACTAGGAGGCTGATGCTTATTAGTCCCCGGGAGATGGAGCGCGAATTCATTAGAGGGGACCCCATCTACGCTGTCGTTGTTCGGGAGAGGGTTAGTGAGGCGGAGGGTGAGCTCCCTTCTGATGTTGCTGTTATCCTTCAGGAGTTTTCTGATGTTTTCCCTGCTGATTTGCCTGAGGGTCTTCCCCCCATGCGGGATATACAGCACGCTATTGATTTGATCCCGGGGTCATCTCTACCCAACTTACCCCATTTTAGGATGAGCCCCTTTGATCATGCTGAGCTCCTGCGTCAGATTGAGGAGTTACTGGCTAGGGGATACATTCGTGAGAGCATGAGCCCTTGTGCCGTCCCTGCATTACTCGCCCCAAAGAAAGACGGTACTTGGAGGATGTGTGTAGACAGCCGTGCAATCAATAAGATCACGGTGAAGTACAGATTTCCCATTCCCCGCTTGGATGATAAGTTGGATATGACGGTGGGAGCCACTGTGTTTTCCAAGATAGATTTAAAGAGTGGCTATCACCAGGTGAGAGTCAGGCCTGGTGATGAATGGAAGACGGCCTTTAAGTCCAAGGATGGTCTTTATGAGTGGCTGGTCATGCCCTTTGGGCTGACCAATGCTCCCAGCACCTTTATGCGGCTGATGACCCAGGTTCTACGGCCATTGATTGGGGTCTTCGTGGTTGTCTATTTCGATGATATTCTCATTTATAGCCGCACCCGGGAGGACCACCTAGAACACCTTAGGCAGGTCTGTCTTATTCTGAGGAGAGAGAGCCTTTATGCTAACCCGAAGAAGTGCGCTTTCATGACTACACAGGTCACTTTCTTGGGGTTCATTGTATCTAGTGATGGAGTCTCCGCCGACCCGGAGAAGGTCAGGGCTATAGTGGAGTGGCCCGAACCTCGCACCCTGCACGATGTCCGTAGTTTTCACGGGCTGGCGACCTTCTATCGCCGATTCATTCGAGGTTTCAGTTCCATCACCGCCCCCATCACTGATTGCATTCGAAAAGGGGCGTTTGAGTGGACCAGGGCCGCTTCGGCTGCATTTGCGCTCCTCAAGGAGCGCATGACCCAGGCACCTATCCTTCGTCTACCGGATTTCACGATGGTGTTTGAGGTCTCTTGCGATGCCTCTGGGGTTGGTATTGGAGGAGTTCTGAGTCAGGAGGCTCACCCCGTTGCCTTTTTTAGCGAGAAGTTGGGCGATGCCCGACTGCGTTATTCTACATACGACAAGGAGTTCTACGCAGTTGTGCAGGCTCTGCGGCATTGGAGACACTATCTTCTACACCAGGAGTTCGTCCTATTTTCTGATCATGAGGCACTCCGATATCTCCATGCCCAGAAGAAACTCAACTCTCGTCATAGTCGTTGGGTAGAGTTCCTCCAGGAGTATACTTTTGTGCTGAGGCACAAGGCCGGTGTGGAGAACCGGGTAGCTGATGCTTTGAGCCGCCGTGCTCACCTTTTGACCACCATGAGTGTAGAGGTGGTGGGGATGGATAGGATGAGGGAGTTGTACGCTGATTGTCCGGACTTCGGTCCGATCTACACCACCCTCCAGGCAGGCCCGTCCCGAGAGTATTCGGATTACATGCTGCATGACGATTATCTTTTCCATGGGAGTCGCTTATGTGTTCCGCGGACCTCGGTTCACGATTTTCTTGCTTGGGAGATGCATGCTGGCTGTCTAGCCGGCCACTTCGGCCGGAATAAGACCGTCGAGGCAGTTGAGCATCGCTTCTATTGGCCTAGCCTGAAGCGTGATGTTGCCCGGATCGTGGCCCAGTGCCGCATTTGCGCTATGGCCAAGCAGAGGAAGCAGAATACTAGCCTGTATACTCCCCTCCCCGTGCCGGACAGTCCATGGCAGGACATCAGCATGGACTTTGTGTTAGGTCTGCCCCGTACCTCGCGTCGTCATGATTCCATTTTCGTGGTGGTAGACAGGTTCTCTAAGATGGCTTTGTTTATTCCCTGTTCCAAGACATCTGACGCCTCTAGAGTTGCCCGTCTGTTCTTCACTCATTGTGTCTCCCGATTTGGGCTTCCACGTACCATAGTGTCTGATAGGGATGTGCGTTTCACGAGCTACTTTTGGAAAACCCTTTGGCATATGATGGGCACCCAGCTGAAATTCTCCACCGCCTACCACCCCCAGACCGATGGTCAAACAGAGGTAGTCAATAGGAGTTTGGGGGATCTTCTTAGGTGCCTAGTGCGTGATCGTGTCGGGGACTGGGACTTGGTTCTGCCTTTAGCAGAGTTTGCTTATAATGACTCGGTCAATAGGTCTACAGGTCTGAGCCCTTTTGAGATTGTTACTAGTCGTAGACCTAGGAAATCGATAGATTTGGTCCCCTTACCCATCCAGGCCCGTGTCTCTGAGTCAGCTGAGTCCTTTGCAGAGCATATTAGGCAGTTGCATGAGCATATACGTCGTCATATAGAGGCCATCAACGCACGTTATAAGGAATTAGCTGACGCGCATCGACGCACCCGTGAGTTCCAAGTGGGAGAGTACGTCATGATCAGGGTTAGACCTGAACGGTTCCCTTCGGGGGCCGTGAAGAAACTCCAGGACCGCGGTGCCGGACCCTTTCGAGTCTTGAAGCGAATTGGGTCGAATGCGTATGAGATTGAGCTGCCAGATGACTATGGGATCTGTTCGACGTTCAATGTTTCAGATCTGGTGGCATATCGGGATCCCGCGGTGATTCCCAGTGAGCTTTTTGGGCCTACCCCTCCTGTTGAGAGCATTACACCTTCTGAGCGTCCACCTCCTCCAGCCCCATTACAGACACGCGAGCATATAGATTGCATACTGGATGAGCAGGTGACCACGACCAGGAGCGGAGCCTACCAGCGCTTCCTAGTGCGCTGGAGAGGGCGCCCTGCGACAGACGACACCTGGATCACACGTGGAGAGCTGGAGCTGATCGACCCGGACCTGCTGGAGCGTTATTGGAGCGATCGTGACCCTTACTCGACGGGGTCGAGTTCTTCCCACCCGGGGAGAATTGGTGAGGACACGCGCCGCCTTTCTCGACGGAGCACGCGGAGCACGCCGGCATCTCTTTGGCTCGGCGACTACTATCATCGAAATAGACAGGCCTGGTGATGAATGGAAGACGGCCTTTAAGTCCAAGGATGGTCTTTATGAGTGGCTGGTCATGCCCTTTGGGCTGACCAATGCTCCCAGCACCTTTATGCGGCTGATGACCCAGGTTCTACGGCCATTGATTGGGGTCTTCGTGGTTGTCTATTTCGATGATATTCTCATTTATAGCCACACCCGGGAGGACCACCTAGAACACCTTAGGCAGGTCTGTCTTATTCTGAGGAGAGAGAGCCTTTATGCTAACCCGAAGAAGTGCGCTTTCATGACTACACAGGTCACTTTCTTGGGGTTCATTGTATCTAGTGATGGAGTCTCCGCCGACCCGGAGAAGGTCAGGGCTATAGTGGAGTGGCCCGAACCTCGCACCCTGCACGATGTCCGTAGTTTTCATGGGCTGGCGACCTTCTATCGCCGATTCATTCGAGGTTTCAGTTCCATCACCGCCCCCATCACTGATTGCATTCGAAAAGGGGCGTTTGAGTGGACCAGGGCCGCTTCGGCTGCATTTGCGCTCCTCAAGGAGCGCATGACCCAGGCACCTATCCTTCGTCTACCGGATTTCACGAAGGTGTTTGAGGTCTCTTGCGATGTCTCTGGGGTTGGTATTGGAGGAGTTCTGAGTCAGGAGGCTCACCCCGTTGCCTTTTTTAGCGAGAAGTTGGGCGATGCCCGACTGCGTTATTCTACATACGACAAGGAGTTCTACGCAGTTGTGCAGGCTCTGCGGCATTGGAGACACTATCTTCTACACCAGGAGTTCGTCCTATTTTCTGATCATGAGGCACTCCGATATCTCCATGCCCAGAAGAAACTCAACTCTCGTCATAGTCGTTGGGTAGAGTTCCTCCAGGAGTATACTTTTGTGCTGAGGCACAAGGCCGGTGTGGAGAACCGGGTAGCTGATGCTTTGAGCCGCCGTGCTCACCTTTTGACCACCATGAGTGTAGAGGTGGTGGGGATGGATAGGATGAGGGAGTTGTACGCTGATTGTCCGGACTTCGGTCCGATCTACACCACCCTCCAGGCAGGCCCGTCCCGAGAGTATTCGGATTACATGCTGCATGACGATTATCTTTTCCATGGGAGTCGCTTATGTGTTCCGCGGACCTCGGTTCGCGATTTTCTTGCTTGGGAGATGCATGCTGGCGGTCTAGCCGGCCACTTCGGCCGGAATAAGACCGTCGAGGCAGTTGAGCATCGCTTCTATTGGCCTAGCCTGAAGCGTGATGTTGCCCGGATCGTGGCCCAGTGCCGCATTTGCGCTATGGCCAAGCAGAGGAAGCAGAATACTGGCCTGTATACTCCCCTCCCCGTGCCGGACAGTCCATGGCAGGACATCAGCATGGACTTTGTGTTAGGTCTGCCCCGTACCTCGCGTCGTCATGATTCCATTTTCGTGGTGGTAGACAGGTTCTCTAAGATGGCTTTGTTTATTCCCTGTTCCAAGACATCTGACGCCTCTAGAGTTGCCCGTCTGTTCTTCACTCATTGTGTCTCCCGATTTGGGCTTCCACGTACCATAGTGTCTGATAGGGATGTGCGTTTCACGAGCTACTTTTGGAAAACCCTTTGGCATATGATGGGCACCCAGCTGAAATTCTCCACCGCCTACCACCCCCAGACCGATGGTCAAACAGAGGTAGTCAATAGGAGTTTGGGGGATCTTCTTAGGTGCCTAGTGCGTGATCGTGTCGGGGACTGGGACTTGGTTCTGCCTTTAGCAGAGTTTGCTTATAATGACTCGGTCAATAGGTCTACAGGTCTGAGCCCTTTTGAGATTGTTACTGGTCGTAGACCTAGGAAACCGATAGATTTGGTCCCCTTACCCATCCAGGCCCGTGTCTCTGAGTCAGCTGAGTCCTTTGCAGAGCATATTAGGCAGTTGCATGAGCATATACGTCATCATATAGAGGCCAGCAATGCACGTTATAAGGAATTAGCTGACGCGCATCGACGCACCCGTGAGTTCCAAGTGGGAGAGTACGTCATGATCAGGGTTAGACCTGAACGGTTCCCTTCGGGGGCCGTGAAGAAACTCCAGGACCGCGGTGCCGGACCCTTTCGAGTCTTGAAGCGAATTGGGTCGAATGCGTATGAGATTGAGCTGCCAGACGACTATGGGATCTGTTCGACGTTCACTGTTTCAGATCTGGTGGCATATCGGGATCCCGCGGTGATTCCCAGTGAGCTTTTTGGGCCTACCCCTCCTGTTGAGAGCATTACACCTTCTGAGCGTCCACCTCCTCCAGCCCCATTACAGACACGCGAGCATATAGATTGCATACTGGATGAGCAGGTGACCACGACCAGGAGCGGAGCCTACCAGCGCTTCCTAGTGCGCTGGAGAGGGCGCCCTGCGACAGACGACACCTGGATCACACGTGGAGAGCTGGAGCTGATCGACCCGGACCTGCTGGAGCGTTATTGGAGTGATCGTGACCCTTACTCGACGGGGTCGAGTTCTTCCCACCCGGGGAGAATTGGTGAGGACACGCGCCGCCTTTCTCGACGGAGCACGCGGAGCACGCCGGCATCTCTTTGGCTCGGCGACTACGGCATGGTTTAGAGGACCTTCTTTTACATGATGGCCATACCAGGCCTTGGTTTAGTCCATGCGTGGACATGTTTATTCTTTATTGTGGACCTTTGTAGGCCAATTGGGGCCAATTAGACCTTTATTGGGTGTGCTAGGCTCATTGGTTGGGCAATAGGACTAGTGGGCCACTTCTTGGTCCAACCTTTTGGCCCATTAGGGTTTTGGGCGCCCCCTCTCATCTCCTCCAAGAGGAGGAGGAGGCAGCCGCCCCCCTACCTTTTTTTTAGGAAGTAGATTGCGCACCCCCCTTTTTTTTCCTTCCCATTCGATCCCCTCCCCCCCTTTGGCCGCCCCCCTTTCCCCCCTTGCTAGGGTTGAAACCCTAGCATTCCCCCCCTCCATATATAAGGTCTTATGTACTTTCTTTAGAAATGAATGAATGAAATATTTTGATTGAGCAGCCATTTGCGCAGCCACCCCTTGGAGAGGGCGACCCTCTCTTCCTCCTCTGCTCCTGCGACGGGAGCAACCCCAGGGTGCGACTCCCCATCCCCTCGGTGCGACGCCGAGGTTCTTCCTCCCTTCTACTTCGTCTCCGGTTCGAGTTCGCGTGTTCCAGATTCGGCCCCGAGTTGCAGCGGCGTCTCCATCTGGTGCGTGTCGAATCCGAGCCCCTCCTTTTTTTGTTGGATACTTCTACGAGTCGGCAGCGCGTGGGCTTTGGTTTCGCCTCGATCCGAGGTCGGCACCACCCGTGGCGAGTTTTCTCGTGAACTAGCGCAGGAGCCTCCCTCTCTGCGCGCCCAGATCCACCCTTCTTCCTGCGAAAATCCCACAGGACGGACAACTCCGAGTTTGGAGCTGATTTCTTCAGGGTTTGTACCTCTCGTCGTCCTCTTTCCAACGCCGCCAACCTCGTCTCGTTCTGACGTCCGAGCTGTTCGTGGCGTCTGTTCCCGTGAGGTCGCGCGGGCCTGCCCAGTCCACCCGGTGCCAGGACAACCAGCGACTTCCAAAGTTCACAGCGTCCAACCACGACCAGATCTGACCGAGCTCTTTGGTCCGGACCTGCTGCTCTGCGTCCCCGATGTCCTCCCACAAGCGGGGCCTCGATCGCCTACCGGAGCAGCGAGTTACCATTTTCCCCGCTCGACAGCGCAGTTCTGGGAGCAGATTCCTTGTCCCCACTTGCAGGTGCAGCCACGGCTTCTACGGATGGAATCTGAGCACGCCTTTTGGCCGAGGCTTCCTCCTGCGACCTAACTACGCGCCCTCACTGACGGCGCCCCAATCAGACTCCGGATCCATTCGTGGGAACGTTTACCACCGAGTCGCGCGTTGCTGCGATTCTACCGATCGTCATTCGGACCCTCCTCGTGGCCAACCCTTCACCGAGTGCCGCCCGTCAGCCCGTGTATCGGCCGCCCCGAATGGAATTGTTGTAGCCTGTTATCTCCCTGCGAGGAGTGGGCACCATTGCTGGCTTGTACCTATTCTTTCATTGTGTGTATCGGGGTTGTCGGTCTCGGCCGGGGTTCCTTCCCCACGCCTAGGCGTGGAGGTACGTGCGACGCTCCCCCCCCTTGGCATTTTGCTTTACTAGTATGTGATCTTGTATGCCGCGTGAGAGTGTAGGGATCCTAGCTAGCATTCAACACCGCGAGATCGTGAGTGAGAGTATCCCATTCCGTGGCCCTAGTCGAGCACCGAGCTCGGACTAGACTCCTATAGTTGCGCGTCGGCTCCTTTGCCGCTTTGATCCACTCGCTTCCCTCATAGGGACGACCGTGGACTTGGGTTTCTTGTTGAGAGACGCCTCTCTTCGGAGGAATAGTACGGAGGTCGATCTCTCGGCTTGCCTTGTCTCGTGTGAGTGCTGGCCGCACTTGGTCTTCATCATAGGTTTAGTCCATTTGTCAGTTCCGTCCCGCATCACACTTTCACCAGAGACTTGAGACAGCTGGGCCACATAGGGGACACTCATTTGGAGGTGCAGTATCCATTCCCCTCGGAGGAACCAATCTCGAAGGCTACTTCTTGGAGGGGTCCGGCAGACAGGTTTCATCCTTATAGGACCTTTGTGCGGAGGGAGGACCGCACCCAGTCATATTATCAACACACCTCCTGGCTTTTTGTACTGTTAAATGTCCACGGGATGACAGTGGAGAGCCCGGTAGCTGTCATTCTAAATAAGCAGCTTTTTGTTTCTTTCCATTATGTTGACGCCTGGTGCATAGATTACCTCGGCCTATTTCATTGCCTTGATTTCCATGGCCATAAGGACTTGGCCGCCCTGACGGAGAAGTGTCAGACTATTGGCGATGTATGCTGGCTTGTGAAGGAGGCCGCCTCCCGATCAAAGGAGGTAGCTTATATGTATTGGCCACTTTCCACATTTTATGACGGCCCAGCAGGTGTGCTCCTTGTTTGTTTGATCATGGCTTCTTTCTTCTTATTGTCATGTTTTGCATATGTTGACTATGACTGTCTCTCTCGTGTCTCGCACAGATAGACCAGACATAAAACGGCAGGGGCTTTACAGGAAGATAATTGCTCAAGCTGAGAAACCTGCCCACTTTGAAATTCCTGAAGCAGCACCTACGACCACTCCCCTGCCTCCGGGCAAGAAGAGGAAGCCTTCTGTGGTGAAGGTTGCAGTCGCCAAGGCCAAGAAGGCCAAGGTTGCTCGGACCCGGAAGTCGGCTTCGACTGCGAAGGAAGCTGGAACCCCTCTTCCGGATATCCCTTCATTTGACGCATTCGCATCTCAGAGGGAGGCCGCACAGGCATCTGCCGAAGGTGACGGTGATAGCTTGTAGCTGGAACTTCCTTTGTCGTCTTGACCAATCTCCTAGGGAGTTCTTTGAGGCTGAGCTTCTTTTTATCTGATACAGCCCAGGAGCAGGTTGAAGCGCCTGTGGAGACGGACACAAGACTGCCTTCTCCCACCCCGGTTGGCGAGGAGGAGGGTAAATGTGCTTTTTCCATTTGTTTCATACTTTCGTTGTTTTCTTTGCTATACTTCTCAGAAGTTTTCTTTTCTTGTAGCAGTGGCAGTCGGGGAGCAAGCCGAGGCCATGATGATGACAGAAGAGCTGCCTCGACCACAGGAGGGTCTCAAGACTCGGCCAAAGCAGAGTACTATTCCGGCCAGACGCATAATCACTCGATCTACATCCCGCCATGCTTTAGAGGTACCGGCCCAGCATATAGCTAGTATGGAAATATCTTCGGGCAGCTCCCAGGTCGCCTCCCATGAGGAGGAAGTAGATTTCAGCGACAGCGAAGAAGAAGGTATTGCCGAGTCAGAAGCCCCTCCTGCACTTGCGAAAGGTGTTCCGTCTCTCCGACCCGCCGAACTATCAGTGTTATCCCCTGAGGAAGAATTCCAGGAGGAGTTTGCCGGGCTCGATACTGAGATTGACATAACTCCACCACTCGCCATTTCGGCCACGGAGCTTTCTTCTCTTTCGCCCCATTTTGAGGGTGCGGACCCTGCTCCAAAGGTGGGTTGTTCTTCATGTATGCTGCTTCATTTGTTTCTTTTATTTAGTGCTGAAGGTCGCTTTGCTTTGGTCTCAGAGTATTGTTGCTGCTACCTTGGCCACCTCCACATCCTTCATGGACATTTCCCTTGTAGATTTGGCTATTGTTCCTTTTCTGCCTTTAACTTGCACGGGGGCTCCTGAGATCATTCGCCCTGTGCCAGTGCGGATACAGTCCTCGACAGACTTGGCATCATTAGACTTGGGGGCTGCAGAAGAAAGTGTCATCCCTGCTAGGGCTTCAGATCTTAGAGCCGAAGCAGATCCGGCCAGGAGCTCCGCTTTCATACCGGCCGTAGTAATGTCAATCGCGCCCGAGTTAGCAATTCCTGCCATAGTGGCTACAGAGTCCGAATTTCTGCCTACACAGTCTAAGGCACCTCTGTCCCCATCACTAGAAAGAGCAGCTGAAGGTGCAGCCACCATTGCAGAGATAACCCCATTATTCATTGATTCTCCTCCCGCGGATGTTCAAGGTGTAGCTCCCGAGGCAGCAGCAGAGGAGGAGTCTTCAGCCCAGCAGGGGAGTACAGAGAGATACCGGCTAGCTCTTTCGGCAGATTTGCCTTCTTCGTCCTCCCAAGCGGGCATTGGACTATGGGCAGATATTGACGGAGAGGTGACTTTCGAAGTCGTCGCATCTGCTTCCTTTGGCTTTACTTCTCCTGACAGCTTCGTCTGGCAGCATCTGGACATGTTACGCCAGCTAGTAGAGTCTCAGCCTGGCTTGACATATCTACAGCTGAAGGAAATCGCCAATCGCCTCACCGCTGGCCTGCAAGCCATGGGCTGCCCTTTGGACACATGGGCTCAGCGGGTCTTGCTTTTGTTGAAATTCGTGCATCGGAGAGACTTCCTAGCACGGATTATGGTTGACAGGCTGACGGCGTTGAAGTTGCAGAGGTCGGAATGCAAATCCGAGGTGGAAAAGCTAACGCTGACACTTGATGAACGCCAGGCCGAGCTACAGAGCATTATTCAGCGGGAGGAGGCTATCCAGAAACGGGTAGCCGTTTTGGAGGCGGAGCTCACTGAACTTCGGGCCGAGCTGCAGCAATTATCTTCTATTCGGCCACAGTCCACCGAGGAGGTGGCTTTACTGGAGGGTAGGGTGATGTCCTTCCAGGACCTGTCCATGAGGCTTCAGGAGGAGGAAGCGCGCCTTCATGAGTTAGGAGCCGCCCCCTATGTTGGTCTTCTGGCCTTTGAAGATATCTTTCGGCGGCCATGAATTATCTTCACTTTCTTTTCTTTTCTTTCTTCTCTTCCCATCTCTTTCTCTCCCCTTTTTTTTTGTGACACAGCGTCCCCTCGGGGCCCCTTATGTACTCACTTCGTAATGAAAAGAAATCTTTTGGCTTCATGTGTATCCATCTTATTTACCATGTGGTTTCATCACTTCGGGGAAGTAGGGTAGTGGTTTTAGCAACCCCTCATGTGAATGGCTCGTATCTAGCAGGAGAGCGTCCACCCCTTCAGAGAAAGGATGGGGAACTCGCTCCACCGCGTAACGGGCATCCGAAGAGGTGCTTAAACCGGATTGTGTTGGTATCAGCAAACGTCCCTCTTGGCAATATGTGCTATGAGGGAGACAATTTGCAGGAATGTGAAAGAAGGGGTTTCATCAGAATAGACGGAAAGTCTAGACTGGGTAGAGGTTATGGCAGGTGGGACATTTGAAGGGGGCATAGTTTTCATCAGAACAGACGTAGGGTCTGAACTGGACAGGGTTTTATCATTGATCCGGCGAAATGCCAGTCGATCAATAGTTGGTTTCATCATCGATATTGGGTTTATATCGAAGCAAAGGGTTTTATAAGTTTCATCAGTATAGACGAAAGGTCTAAACTGGGTAGGGTTTCATCATTGATCGGGCGAGGTGCCGGTCGATCAACAATTGATTTCGTCATCGATGTTGGGTTTATATCGATGCAAGGAGATTTCATAAGTTTCATCAGAATAGACGAAAGGTCTAAACTGGACAAGGTTTCATCATTGATCGGGCAGGATGCCAATCGATCAACGGTTGGCTTCATCATCAATATTGGGTTTATATCGATGCAAAGGGATTTATAAGTTTCATCAGAATAGACGAAAGGTCTAAACTGGACAAGGTTTCATCATTGATCGGGCAGGATGCCAATCGATCGACGGTGGGATGTATGTGAAGGTGTTGGTCTCGTCAGGACAGACGTAAGGTCTATTCCAACAGGTTTCATCGCATGTGGGGCTTGCCAAGAAATGCGTAGGCTTCATCAGGACAGACGTGAGGTCTGAGCTGGACAGGCTTCATCATGATGGTGATGGGTTTCATTGTCGGTGGGACGTTTGAAAGTGGGTATGTAGGTTTCATCAGGGTAGACGTAAGGTCCACCCCGGGAAGGCTTTATCATCGGTGGGGCATAGAGCCAGATGACCGACGGAAGGCTTCATCAGTGAAGGGGAGGTAAAGGTAGCGTGCCGGTTGGCATGGAACTTTTAAATTACCACATTACTGACCCAAGTGCCCTTTCGGGTTTTCACCGGAGCCAGCCCCCTCTTGCTTTTGCCCACGCGCCCTTTCGGGTTTTCACGTGGCGAGGTACCCGATTTTGCCTGCGGTGCCCTTTCGGGTTTTCACCACAGCTGGGTTTTTGGCCATTTTTGCCCTTATCCGGGATGTCCGAACAAGTCTGGCGGGGTATCTCTATTTTTAACCCCATTTTTATATATACATATACATATGTTTCCTGAATCGGGACTTCAGCACGGATCGGGCGATGTGCTGCTTCATTAGTGCATGTTCTTATCATCGGTATTGGGTATATACCGACGCAAGGATTTTATAGGTTTCATCAGGGTAGACGTAAGGTCTGCACTGGGCTGGTTTTATTATTGATCGGGCAGGGTGCCGATCGACCAATGGTAGGTTTCATCACGGTGGGACAGGAAGAGATGCACGGCTCTAGTCGTCATAGACGTAAGGTCTAGACCGGACAGGTTCCTTTGCCGGTCAAACAGGGTGCCCCGTTGACCAAAGGTGGGTTTCATCATCGGTGTTGGGTTTGTACCAATGCAAGATTTCATGAATTTCATCAGAATAGACGTAAGGTCTAAACTGGATAGGTTTTATCGCTGATCGGGCAATGTGCCAATCGATCAAAGCAGGTTTCATCATCGGTATTGGGTTTATACCAATGTAGGGATTTCATAGGTTTCATCGGGATAGACGTAAGGTCTAAGCCGGATAGGTTTCCTCATTGACCGGGCAGTGCGCCAATCGATCAAAGTAGGTTTCACCATGGTGGGATTTTGGCAAGGTATGAGGGTTTTATCAGGACAGACGTAGGGTCTGAACTGGGTGGGTTTGATCATTGATCGGACGAGGTGCCGGCCGATCGACGAGAAGTTTATGATGGGAGGTGAGGTTTCTTTAGGATCACCATATTACTGGCCCAAGCGCCCTTTCGGGTTTTCACCGGAGTCAGCCCCCTCTTGCTTTTGCCCACGCGCCCTTCCAGGTTTTCACGTGGCGGGGTACCCAATTTTGCCTGCAGTGCCCTTTCGGGTTTTCACCACAGCTGGGTTTTAGCCATTTTTTGCCCTTGCTCGGAAAATCTAAACAAGACCGGCAGGGTATCTCTATTTTTAACCCCATTTTTATTTATTTTTATTCTTTTATTCTCTCTTCCCCTCTTTTTGGGAGGGTAACAAGTCGGACTGTCATTAGATCATGATAAGGGATGGCTCGGCTAGGGCGGAGTGCCGCTAGACCAAGGAAGAAGGGTAGCTTGGTTAGGGCGGAGTGCCGCTAGACCAAGAAAAAGGGTGACTCGGTTAGGGCGGAGTGCCGCTAGACCAAGAAATAGGGTAGCTCGGCTAGGGCGGAGTGCCGCTAGACCAAGAAAAAGGGTAGCTTGGTTAGGGCAGTGTGCCGCTAGACCAAGGAAGAAGGGTAGCTTGGCTAGGGCAGAGTGCCGCTAGACCAAGAAATAGGGTAGCTCGGTTAGGGCGGAGTGCCGCTAAACCAAGGAAGAAGGGCAGCTTGGTTAGGGTGGAGTGCCGCTAGACCAAGGAAAAGGGTAGCTTGGTTAGGGCGGAGTGCCGCTAGACCAAGGGAGCAGGGTAGCTTGGTTAGGGCGGAGTGCCGCTAGACCAAGGAAAAGGGTAGCTCGGTTAGGGCAGAGTGCCGCTAGACCAAGAGATAGGGTAGCTCAGTTAGGGCGGAGTGCCGCTAGACCAAGGAAATGGGTGACTTTTAGCCTGATTACTCGGGGAATATTGGTTGGGCGGCATGATACAGCTTTAGGTGTCTACCGTTGAGTGGTGAGAATTGGATTTCCCCTCGGTGGTTAACAACCATGTAGGCCCCTCCTTCGTAGACCCTATATATCACATAAGGACCTTCCCAATTAGGATTCAACTTCCCTTTTGGGTTGGACGCCATAACTTCTCTTTTCTTGACCATGACGAGGTCACCTTTCTTAAATTCTCGTCCTTTCACGAGTTTTTTGAATGCAGTGGCCATGTGGGCCTGGTACATCTGGATATTCTTCTGAGCTTGGAGGCGCTTCCCTTCCAATTCAGCCAATTCTTGTAATCTTCTTTCTGCATTGGTTTGTTCGCCACGGGCCAGGTCATATTGGACTGCCACCCTGAGTGATGGGACTTCCAGCTCCAGTGGAACTACTGCCTCTGAGCCGTATACCAGTGAGTATGGCGAGCACCCTGTAGGTGTCTTGAAGACAGTGCGGTATGCCCATAGAGCTTCATACATCTTTTCTTCCCAGTCCTTCTTATTAGAACTGACGACTTTAGCCAACAAGGTGCATAACGTTTTGTTGAAGGCTTCTGCCAATCCATTTGCCTGTGGATTGTAAGGAGTGGAAGTCCTCCACTCGATCTTATACTTCTCGGCGAGCCGATAGATCTTTTGATTTCTGAAATGACTTCCATTATCAGATATTATTCGGCTGGGGATCCTAAACCGGAAGATAATGTTCTGTTTGATGAATCTGGCAACCAGCTCACCAGTCACTTCTCGTAATGCTATAGCTTCCGCCCATCGAGAGAAGTAATCTGTTATTGCCAGTATGTACTTATGTCCGGCTGAGGAGGTCGGTAGTGGGCCGACTACATCGGTTCCCCTTTGTGTAAATGGCCAGCTAGGGACTGTAGGGTGCAGAACGGCAGGTGGCCTTCTAGGCACAACAGCATGCTCCTGACATTTCTGACATGACTTCGCAAACTTGCAGCAATCTTCAAACATAGTGGGCCAATAGTAGCCCAGCTTCTTGATTTCTATCTTCATCTTAGGGCCAGCTTGGTGAGCACTTGCCGTCCCAGCATGTATTTCTTTCATTGCTTGCCAAGCTTCCTCAGTGGACAGGCAGCGGAGCAAAATCTTCTTGCGTGCATCTGCCATTATTCGGAACAGAGTTCCATTTCTAAATTCATAAGAATCTTTGATCCTTAGAAGTTTCATCTTTTCTTCTCTTTTCTGTGGCAGCTGTTGGTGTAAAAACCATTGTAGCAGGTGCTGTCTCCAATCAGATGCCTGTTCTGTACTGATCATGGCGACTTCATTTTCTTCGGGGCAGCCTTCTAGCATGCTAGGGACTTGCCGCCGATTTATAACAACAATGTTCAGTGTCTCATCCGGTGGGACTGCTATTGAGCTGGCTAGCTTTGCCAATGCATCAGCCTGGGCATTATGTGCACGGCCCACATGCTTGAGCTCAATATGATAGAATTTCGCCATGAGGCGCACAGCTTTTTGATGGTAGGGGTTCAACTCCGGCTTTCGCACTTCGAACTCACCTTGGATTTGCTTTATTATCAACATTGAATCCCCGAATACCTGAAGCATCTGGATGCCCATGTTGAGGCTGATGTGCAACCCGATTATCAGAGCTTCATACTCGGCTTCATTATTAGTGCAGGGCTTGTTTATAGAACAGGAAGTATGCACAACCTCCCCCTCTGGCGATCTTAGCACAATACCAGCTCCGGCCCGTATTCTGGTCTTTCCATCGGAGTTCGTCTCTGTTCTAGATGCTCCATCAAAGAATAGCTGCCACATAGTTGACTGAGCCTGGCAGGCTTCTAGTGTCTCATCATCAGGTAACTCAGTCCCCAACATATCATTCTCTGGCACATGATGCTCTGCGAAGAAATCGGCCACGGCCTGTCCTTTTATTGCCCTCTGGGGTATATATGTGATATCGAATTCCATCAGAATTACTGCCCATTTGCCCAACCGGCCTTTCAGTACTGGCTGAGTCAATATGTATTTGAGCGGATCTGCTGCAGATATCAATCTGATTTCGTGTGACAGCATATAGTGCCGGAGCTTTTTAACGGCAAAGACTAGTGCCAAGCATGTCTTTTCTATATAGGTGTAGCTTTCTTCAGTTCTAATCAGCCTCCGACTCAGGTAGTATAGAGCCTGCTCTTTGCCTTCTTCATTTATCTGTGCTAGCATTACCCCTAGGGAACAGTGTGTGGCTGCAATGTATAGTATCAGGGGCTTGCCCTTAATAGGTGCCCCCAGTACTGGAGGGGTCTTGAGATATTCTTTCAGCTTCTCAAAAGCTTCTTGACAGCCCTCGTCCCAGAGGAACGGTACATCTTTCATCATGAGTTTGTGAAAAGGGTGGCATCTCCCCGACAGATTTGATATGAATCGTCGGATGTAGGCCAAACGCCCTTGTAGAGATCTCAGCTCGTGGAGATTCCTTGGTGGAGGGAGCTTCTGGATAGCTTTAATCTTGGATGGGTCGATCTCAATGCCCCTATGACGGACAACGAACCCAAGGAATTTTCCACTGGACACGCCGAAGGCACATTTCATAGGATTCATCTTGAGTTCATATCTGCGCAGCCTCTGGAACACTATGCTCAGATCTTGCAGATGATCTTCTCTTCTGCTGGTTTTCACCACCAGGTCATCGATGTAGCACTCCACTTTCTTGAAGAGTAAATCATCAAAGCTCTTTGTCATAGCTCTTTGATAAGTAGCGCCGGCATTCTTGAGGCCGAACGGCATCCTTTTGTAGTGAAATATCCCCTTCGGGGTGCGGAATGCAGTATGCACTCTGTCTTCTTCAGCAATCCAGATCTGGTTGTATCCGGACGACCCATCCATGAATGACAGGGCTTCATGGCCAGTGGTTGCATCGATCATTACTTCAGTGATTGGCACTGGGAAATCATCTTTCGGGCAAGCCTTATTCAGGTCCCTGAAATCTACACATATTCTGATCTGCCCATTTTCCTTCTTCACGGGCACTATATTGGCCAGCCATGTAGTATATTGGTTTTCTTCAACAAAGCCCACATCGATCAACTTGTCGACTTCTTTGTTGATCTGATTTATCAGTTCGGGACGCATTCTCCTGGCAGGTTGCTTCACAGGGCTTGCCTCTGGGTTTATCGCCAATCGGTGCTGTGCCACATCAAAACTCAGTCCCGGCATCTCATCATATGTCCACGCGAAGTAGTCTCAGAATTCTTTCAGAAACTGAACATACTGTTCTTTGACAGCTGGCTCCAGCAATGCACTGAGGAACGTAGGCCTTGGCTCATCTGCTGACCCCAGATTCACTTCTATCAGCTCATCGACGGTGGCCTGGCCTCCGTCCTCAACTTCGGGTGGGGCTTCTTGCAAATCAATAAAGCCTCCCGGGATATAATCTTCTTCATTCTCATGATTTTCTACTTCATCACACTGATCATCAGCAGATGCTGGTGCATCGTATAAGGCCAATATGGCCGGATTCTGTCCAGTCTGCCCCGAGGACGTGACTGGCTCAGCGGAAAACTTCGAAGTGGAGTCTTCCGTGCTTAGAGGCTCTTCTGATGTGGGCTCCCCTGAGAGGTCATCATTATGTAGAGCTCGGAACTCTTCTAGAATGCGCCCAAACTCCAGGCACTCTTGCAGCTCTCTGGCTACTTGGTCTTCATCCGGGGTTCCGGTGTCAAATTGTGCTTCGGCCTGGAACAGATCCTCTTTGCAGGACGGATTCTCCCAGCACCAACCCTTCTTGGTCTCATCAGACATCCTTGCCTCCGGCTGGTTGTCTTGGGCTTCATTGTCTGTTATGGATTGATACATAATCTCTTCATCTTCAAAGGGGTATTGATCATACCCTACTTCTGGGGAATCTTCATTCGAGTAGAAGGCTGAGATGACATCCACCTCGGCTTCGTAGTATTCTTGCAGGGTATAACCCAGTCCCGGGTGCTGTGTGACCTTCCTCAGCTCCTTGCTATCTCGAGGCGGATCCCATAACTCCTTGAATGCTTTCTTCTGAGCAGCAGGCTGTATCGATGGCATTTGCATCTTGGAGAACATTTGTGAAACCTGTTGGGCAGTATAATCCAGGCCCGTAATTGGTACCATCAGGTTTGCAGCTTCTTCAGGGGCCATGCAATCTTGATCATCTTCTTCGACTGCCTCCCCGGTGTACAATATGATAGGGGGTTCGCCGAAGCGAGGGATTTCCATAGTCTTTAGGGGCAGCACTGTCCGGTATTCTGTGCTGGCTATGGGTTTGACTAGACCCTGAGGAACTTCCACCTGTGTGTATTTTTCTTTCATCTTTTCTTCAGTATCATCTGAGTGTATGCCAGGAGGAGTGATCGAGCAAAATCACCAGCATAAGAGATGTGAGACACCCCGTGCTTTTTAATGTAACCCTTTGGCGGCGGCGGAGACCAATTTCTTGCTTTCGTCGCCGGCTTTTCTTGGCTGACCACAGTTTCTTTTCCTTTATCCCTTTGTGACACCTCGGTGTAATAGGATGCATCGAGCATATGGCACTCGAACACTTCGAAGGGATGTAGGTCTGCAAACACCCTTTCCTCTTTTCCTTCATGGCAATATTTTATGCATTGGTGTAGCGTGGATGGCACTATCTGATATTCGTGCAGCCACGGTCTTCCCAGCAGGGCCTTATATGTGGGGTTGGAGTCGATTACATAGAATCGTACCACTGTAGTGAGGTCGCCCAGTGTGAGATTGAAATCAGCCACCCCGAGAGGTGTTTCACATTTCTGGTTGAATCCTGCAATTTTCATGTCTCTGACCTTGGTGAGCTGTAGATCAAAGTAATATTTCTGATAGATGCGGTATGGGAGAATATTCACAGCAGCCCCTGGATCTATTAGTATTCTGCTTATCGGCTGACAGTTCAGGGAACCCCTCATATATAGCGGTCTATTATGGCCGAAATTTGGGATTAGCATATCATCCTCTGTGAATGTGACTGATGGCCCGGCATTCACCTCTGTCAAGAGTGCTTCACATTGTGCCGGGGACTGCAGGGCATCCACAATTGCTTGGCGAGCTTCTTCACTCAGAGAGAGAATTTCCCAGATGGAGAATCTGGTAGGGAGCTTCTTCAGCATTTTCATGACTCGACTGCCCACCCGGACATTAGATAGTCTCATCTCCTCTGCCCATCGGGGTCTTGGAGGTTCATGTGGTGCCTGTGGCCTTGGCTGCCCAGTCCCAATTTTATCTTCTTCATCGGTCTCCCGGAAGGCCTCTTCTGTAGCGACTGCCCCTGGTTTTGCTAGAGGATTACCTTCTTCATCTTCTTCATGCTGTTTCTGCTTTCCAGCCGCTGTCTGCTGGCATTTATTGCTCTTATCTGGAGCAGTATGAGATGGTTGCTCGTCTTCTAAGCTGGACAAGAACTCCAGGAACGAAAGGGCTTCATCTGCCTTCTTTTTGTCCTGGTACAGACTGGCAGGGGGAGGAACCTGGACACCTCGTATCTCTGGTTCCGGGATTTGATAGGGTTGCTCCCCTCTGAACATGATATTATGGTTGGCTGGTGGTGGGCGCCCCCATCTTCTCCCAGAACGTGTTGCATGGGCTGAGGTAGAGGCTTCGGCATGGTTAGCTTCTAGCGGAGCATTGGATGCTTCCGGCTCATCATCCTCCCCGGGCAAGGAGAAGAGTACTGACAGAGTGTTACATTGTACTGTCGTGACCTTCTTTCCTTTCTTGGATTTGGGCCGTTTCTTCTTCTTTTGGGAATTTGACTTTGCTGGCTCCTGCCCCCAGAAGGGCTCATTTTCAGCTTTTTCTTGTTCTGCCTCTGGCTGTTCTTTGATTTTCGATTCTTCGAACGGTTCCCAAAGTATACAGTCTTTCATCAGCAGATGCTTGGGCTTCTTCTGCTCGTACTCATCGAGCTCATTAATATATTGCTGCAGACGCCTGGCTGCAGGGCTTACTTCTTTATGTGTAGGGAGGGGAGTTTGTCTCCTCCGGTTGTGAGTAGGGATCCGAATGACTGGTCCAGTCTCAGTTGTATGCCATATTGACTTTATCGGAGGCGGCTCAGGCCTTGGTGTAACACCTCGGACAACTGCTCTGCTGGTACTGGCTGCAGGAGTCTTCTTTCTGCTTTTTATGGGTATCATCTGCCATCCTTCCTGATCTTTCTGCGGGGTGAGGAAGCAAGCTTCATAGGTATGCTTGGTGCATTCTTCAACGGCCTCCTTGGGCAGCTGTTGGTAGACTGAGATCATATTGGCAGCCATTCTCCAGGGTGGAGGCTCATGCGGATGAGGCGGCTTTACCTGGTAATCTCCCAGCTGCAGCTCACCTTTCTTGACCATTCCTTCCATGATATCTTTGAAGACATAACAATCTTCAATTGCGTGCCCCAGCGCACGGTGAAATGGACAGAACAGCGGATCATCCTTCTTTGCTGCATCTGCTGGTCTTTTGGGTTCAGGCAATGTTACCTTATTGAACTTGTATGCCCAGTTGAACAGTGCGGCCGTCTTATCCTTTGGGAAGGAATATGCTTTCTCATCTTGTCTCTCAGAGAGACTTTATCTTTTCTTTCTGTTGTATCTGCCAGCGGGGGAGCTTCATCTGCCCCTTTCTTCCCCTTCTGTTGCTCGAAGGTTCTGAAATCGACGGTGTTGGCCTCAGAGTGTGATGGCCGTCGTTCATTGGATTTTCCCTTCGGCATAGTGAGAACATTGGCGGTCGGACGCTTGGACAAGAACGTCTCGACCTCTGCCACTATATTGTTCAGTCGGTCGAATGTTCTGACATCTGCACCGATCATCTTTTCTAGCACCTCCCTCCTAAGGCTCTGCTTGCATATCTGCACCGCATCTTCCTGATGAGGAGGCCTTCGGCATCTCATGGCTAAATTCCTCCACCTTTTGATGTAGTCCAGTGCAGTCTCATCTTGTTTCTGCCTGGTTGCATATAGCTCTGCTATCGTGATTTCCCTTTCGTGACATGAAATCTGTCGCGGAACTTTCTTTGCATATCAGGCCAATCAACCACTGACCCGGCTGGCAGGCTTGAGTACCATTCAAAGGCCAACCCAGTGAGGGATGAGCCAAAGAACTTGAGCAGATAAGCTTCATCGACTGCTAGGTCGCCCATGATTGTAGTGTAGTAGGCTATATGCTCCCTAGGGGAGCCTTGACCATTAAATTTCTCAAACTTCGGCGGCTTACTGACGCCTGGGGGTAGTTTCTTGGCAGCATACTGGGGAGGATAGGGTACCCTGTACACATCATAAGTACCCGCATCACCACCAGTCTTTTCTGACAGCTTCATTTCCACAATTCTTTCAATCATCTGCTTGTGGGCCACAACTGGATCTATCTCTTCTGGGAAGAAGTGAGCTTGTTGCTGGCTGTGAGGAGTTGTCATCACAGTGGCGCGCAAGATGGGCGCGGTAGGCTGTGTCTGAGACACAGAGGGCTGAGCTGTTGTTTGCTGTGAAACAGGTTGACTTGGTGCTTTGCCCTTATCAGCTAGGAGAGGATTAGCCAGGATAGTTGTTTCTGTGGAGCTGGATGTCTGCCCCGTAGGTTTAGCTTGCTTCGAGACTGATGTAGCTTCTTGTCTCTCATTGAGCTGTCTTCGGAGAGCATTGATCTCCTGCTGGTATCTTCTGAACATCATCTGGATCATGGGATCCATGGTTCATGGGATTTGTATGTCTTCAGAAGTCCCTTCAGCATCATCGCCGAAGGGGTTGTCTCCATCTTCCGCTGTTACCACATTAACTGTCATAGTGGTAATCCTGCGAGCTTCATCATCAATTTTCATTTTATCCTTTGCGGCCTGGCCTCTTCTTGTGACAGGACCAGGTCTAGTTGCCAGCCTGAGCAATTCATCTGGCTGAGTTGGTAGTATATCTTGCCCCCTGGCCAGTCCAGCCATGTTGCAGGCGAAGATTTGCATCTATCCTTTTTGCCCGTAGACCTTTCTTTTTATTTGGCTAGGATATCTGAGCCGGTCAAAGACCGATATTCTTTCTTTGTCTTCTTCCCCGTGCAGGTCTTCTTCATTATATCTGGCCCTGAGGCCTTCTTCATAGTCATTTGAATCGGAGGAGGAGGCTCCGATCATCATTTCTTGGAAGGTTTCTTCTTCTTCATCATCCCTGGTGCCCAAGGCACGGGATAGTCTTTGTTGACCTAGGGCAGAGCTCCCTAGGTAGTGGAAGTAGTCTTGGACTACTTGCTTTGTCTCTTCAGAGTCGTGCCTTTGCGGCTCAGGTTGGAACATCAGTCTTTCCTGGCTTCTTTGCTGATAGGCCAATCTTGTTATCTGAGCATTCAAATGCTCGGCCTTGGAATATCTGAAGATGTCGGCCTGTCTGGCACAGGCCCTCGATCTTCTTGGGACGGCAACCATGGCTGGTTCACACATTCCCGCATCGTCATTCCGGCAGCAGCTGGCAGCAACATCATGGTTCTTTCTCTGCCATCTTCTGCCCCCGGCCCTGGGGTGGGTGACAGCAAGGTCTTCTTTCTTCTCAAGTCTCCTACCCCTCATCATGGGGCGAGCAACAATAGCATTTCCTGTTTCTTTTCCCTCTCTTCTTTGGCTTCCCGCCCTGAAGCGGGCAACAGCATCATTGGTAGCCTTCTCCTCATCTTGAGCTGGAGCCCAGCTCTGCATCTTCTTCGGTCGCCAGACCTGTTTGTATTTTGCTGGCTTGGGCGCCAGCGGCTTCCTCTCATCGGCCTCCCAGTTGGCATGCCTGGTGGCCAGAGTTTGGAATCTGTTGGTAGTGGGCACTTGCGGGACGATCACATCCGGCTTGATCGCCCTCGGGCAACCGTTCAGGTTCACTCGGACACCCCCGATCATCATTGTCTTTCCGGAGTTGGAAAGATGGCGTTCAACAGCAACATACCGGCTCCTCCGGTTAGTTCTCTTCCCCTTTTGAGTAGCAGCGGGGACCATGTCCCTTTTCTGGACGTGGTGGACATAGCAGGCGACGGCCGTGGGGGCCGTCTTCTCTGGCAAGCTGTCCTTCTAGACAGCGGTCTTCATTGGGGCACTCGCAGCAGTGCCTTGCTCATTGTTATCGACCTTCAGAAGGTCGGTGTAGACGACGCCCAAGCAGTTGGGCAGCCCGACAGCTGGGGGAAACGAGCCGAACGCCAGTGGTACCGCCAAGTATCCCTCCTGGACATGCATGTCCACCGGTTGTTTGTCGAAGCAAACGGACATGATTCGAGCTGTCATTGTAGATTCCTGGAAATAAGGAAAGTACACAGAATCAGAAGTTTCAGGGGGGCCTGCCGGGCCTACTACTTTAGCGTAAAGATGAAGGGAGACTAGGTCCCACCGGGCGTGCCAGACTTGTGGACGCGTAATTTTTTTATCGTTTGTTTATTATTTGTTTATTATTTATTAGTTTATTTATTTATTTATTGATTTATTGGCGTGCCAGTCACCGAAGTGACAATTTTATTGTGCGCTCGATCTGACATGGTCAGTCGATTGTGAGTGATCGTGTCGGGACCTGAAGTCCGTCATACCATGAACGTTATGACGTTAATTACGTCCTTCCAAGGAAGGACAACCCTTGATTAAACGCTAAAGTAGGAGGCCTCGAGAGGCAAACAGATATTCACATGCTTAATTTTAAACTTCCTACCAGGGCCAGGGAGGCGGGTAAGATAATAACATCAACCACAGAAATAGACTAGATCGTGTGATTGGCGGCTCAAAACAGTTATACTTGGTGGGAACAAGGAGATAGAAGATGTCCGCCACGGAACGGCAGAGCCATGACCATGATATAGGTTTAAAGCTTCGATCGGTATTTCGACAGCCTTTCCTCTTAATCTGGGTTACGCCCAGGGGGGAAATAGGCTATCACCCACGGGATGCTGGGATGAAAGCCGAGAGATAGAGAGGTCGAACCTCCCAACCCGTATACATATGGGCTATATGGCAATGTATGATTTTCCCTTTGGAACGCTAGCGGAATTCATGCAGTGGCAGAATCCCCCCGAGCAAAAGGGTTATTCGTAAATCCGTTGCAGTTAGGTGGAACGTAGGGGTTATGACTCCCCTTCAGTTTTATCCCCGGGACATATCGGGTGATCCACAGATATCCCTTTGTGGGTTCGTTTTGGGTGTTGGAATTCATTGGGCGGTAGATTGGGCTCTCGGCACACTCTGAATGGGCACAGGCTCTCGGCACGACCCAAAATGGGAGGGCCAGGGCTTCCGGCGCCAATAACAAGAAGGCCGGGGGTTCCCGACGCCAAGACGAGAGGGCTTGGGTTCCCGACGCGACAAAGAAAAGCAAAAGGGGAGCTCTTCGGCGCAGGCTTCCTGGCGCGAGGAAGAAGTGCTAGAAGGGGGGTTCTCGGCGCAGCTAAGCCAAAGGGGAGGGGGCCTCCCGGCGCGGCCAAAGTGCCAGGTTCCCGGCGCGAAGGGCAGAAGGCTTCCCGGCGCGGAGGATGCAGAGAGGGCTCCCGGCGCGCAGGGAAGAAGGCCAAGCCGTATGGGCTCCCGGCGCACGGGGATGAAAGGGGGAGGAGCTGTTCCTGGGGGTTCTCGGCGCCTGAAGAAGTGGCGCCGGGAGCTATTCACCCGGTTTACTGTAGGCTGAGCCGAGAGCTGTGAGAGCGCCGGGACCAGAACAGAGCTTACGGTACTCTGTTTTGGGTTTCATGATGATCAGGTTGAAGCAAACGGACCCTGAGGAGTCAAAATGGCTCAATTCACTGGACTTCGACCTGTTTTGGTATGGATTCCCAAGGAAGGCCGGGAACATAAGAAGAGTGGGAGGAGAACAATAGGGGATAAGGAGCCTCTGTCACCACTGATAGATAAGGTCCCGGGGATGGGTTTCATGTCATCTCTGGCATCCTGGGAGAATTTTGACAGCATCTCCCCTGGACATAACATTTTGCCAGGGAATGATAGACGATCACCCACTAAATGTCGGGGTGAAAGCCAAAAATAGAGGGGTATGGAACCCCTGACGCCTGTGTATGCTTGGAGCAATATCTTGATATCCCTTTTGAGACCGTAGAAGCTTATGCAGTGGCAGAGCTTCCTTGGTCTGAGGGTTTATAAAAGCCGATCGGGTTCGAGGAACCGCGTAGAAGAAGGGGAGTTGCTCCCAGTGGTTGTCATCCTCGAAATGCGTGTGACGACCCAAGGCATCCCTTGACAGAAGGTCGGATTGTGTTGAGCAGCTCACAAGGATATTTACAGGGTTTATCAATGGTAGCAAGGGTTTTACGGCTTGAGGTTTACAGATTGGCCAAGAGGAAGGCCTCTCGGCGTCAATGGCAAGGATGCCAAAGAGTTCCCGGCGCGGGCTTCCCGGTGCGCTAATAAGGTGGCCAAGGGGCTCTCAGCACGGGGTCCTCCCGGCGTGAAGACAAGTCGGCCCCGGCGCGATGGTGAGAAGTGGAATGGGTGGCTCCCGGCGCGCCCGGAAGATGGGATCTCGGCGCAAGAAGGCTTGCGCCGAGGGCTGTTCATCAGTTTCACTTTTGGCGGGGCCGAGAGCTATGAGGGCGCCGGGAGAAGAAACAGAGCTTACGGTACTCTGTTTTGGGTTTCATGTTGGTTTTGGCAGGAACTGACGGACTCTATGGACTCTAAACTGCTCAAGGCTTCCACTCTGAATTGGATTAGGCCTAAAATTCAAGGGAGTTTTAGGATTCGAGAGGCATCTGGGAGGCCGAAGTCTGAATGCCCCTGTCCATCGCCATCGTCACGCAGAGCTTGGGGACATGCTTGATATGGTCATTCGTCGCCCTGGGAACCAAGAGATGGCTGTCTCTGGCCCCAGAGGCGGCTTCGATGACATCAACGGAGGAAGCACATACGCTTGGAACCCCGGAGTTTCTCAAGCTTCGATCATTGCACAGCACGGCTTCATCCCAGCAGCCAAGGAATAGTATGTTCCGGGCTCCGAGGTGAGCACTAATGGTGCTACGAAGCAGAGAAAAGAAATAGGCAAATCGGATCGTCATGCTACTGGTTTACAGATAACACAGGGAAGGGCAATAGGGCTTCAGAAGAAGCAAAAATCAGGCTCAAACTATAACCCATCGTACATATATATCCATTCGTTTGGCGATGCCCATCACGGAAGACACATGGTGAGAAAACCCATATGAAACACCATTCCAATACTCAAACCGATTACAGGGAGAGAGTGAGGGAAAGGGGAACAGACAGATGCCGAGATGTCTCGGCTACATTATATGAATCAAGATGAGACTTGAAACGATTACATGAAGCAGAAGAAAAGAGAAAACAAACATGGGGGAGGGCGGAGCATTGACTCCTCTCCCTCCCCCGGATGCCCACCTGGAGCTTCTTCCCTGGGGATGGGTCTCTTCTCTCTTTCTTTTTCAGCGGAGGAGGCTCTCTCTCTCTCTGGTCTCTTCTCTTTTTTTTCTTTTTTTGATCGATGGTCTGGCTTCCGATCCTCCGATCCCCTTTTCTTTCAAAGGGGGTATGTTTATATAGGTCTCATCCTTCTGTGCTCTCGGTGGAGGGCAGTCGGTGTGGCCAGCTTGCTTGCCACAGCTCCCGGCGCGTCCAACGGCCCTTCGTTGAGGTTCCCGGCGCAATTCTCAGAAGCCCAATCAGCCGGCCCATTTGGTGCTTTTAGGCCTCACACTTGCCTTGGCTTCTAAGACTTTTGCATTGATTTTTATCATAACCGAAAGAGGCCCCTTTAGTAGTGACACAGCTTTGTTGAGATCATCTTGAGGTTCCATCAGTGAACGAACTGGGGTTTAATCAGTATTGCCGTATGAATGACGACAAAACCGGGTATGTTTCATTGGCATTGTCATCCGAACGGTGACAAGACCGGACATCAGCTTCAGTCTGACAGACTTCGGCCGGGTGTGTAATCTGTGGAGAGGATTGCTCTTCTGTTCTGACTTTGTGATGCGGAACGGGACTAAAAAGGACTGGACCTACTATGAAGACCAAGTGCGGCCAGCACTCACACGTGACAAGGCAAGCCGAGAGATCGACCTCCGTACTATTCCTCCGAAGAGAGGCGTCTCTCAACAAGAAACCCAAGTCCACGGCCGTCCCTATGAGGGAAACGAGTGGATCAAAGCGGCAAAGGGAGCCGACGCGCAACTATGGGAGTCTAGTCCGAGCTCGGTGCTCGACTAGGGCCACGGAATGGTGCTCTCAACTCGCAAAACCCACGGTGAATTGAATATGTAGCTAGGGTCCTACACTCGCACGCTGCATAATCGAGAGCATACTAGCAAAGCAAATGCCAAGGGAAGGAACGTCGCACGTACCTCCACGCCTAGGCGTGGGGAAGGAACCCCGGCCGAGACCAACAACCCCGATACACGTAGAAGTAATAATACACAATTGACCCAAAATGCCCACTCCTCGCAGGGAGGTAACAGGCTACAAACAGAGGAGTCGGGGCTGCCGATGCACGGGCTGACGGGCAGCACTCGGTGAAGGGGTGGGCCGCGAGGAGGTCCCGGGTAGCTCTGCGAACTGCTGAAAGAACGTCCACCTCTGGAGGGGCTGAGGTGGCAGGAGTCCCCGGTACCTTGCTGTCGTGGGGTCGCTCCTCCGGGAAGAAGAAGGATGTCGCCGATCCTCGGGGAAGCCTCTGGAGTGCGTTCGGAAGGAGGGGACAGGTTGCTGGCCAACCTGCACACGCCCGCCAAACAGCCCGGGGGCGACTCCGGTAAGCGCCCTTAATCACGTCCTGGACCTGCGAAATTCAGCGAGGGCGCTGGTGGGGATGTCCCACAGGCGCCCGTGGAAGGAGAACTGCAGTCGAGGCCGATGGTGACCGTGGCAATTCGTCAAACACCTGGCGTGCAGTCGGACTGCCTGTCTGCCCACACCGGTAGAGACCAGGAGAACAGTCGGTACGCAGGCTTCCGGACAGATTTAGGGATGGGGTTTTCTCTGGTGGGTAGCTTACAGGTAGGGCTAACAGATGACCAAGGTAGCGGGGGCGGTGCCTTGGAGGATTTGGGCGTGGGGGGGGTGGAAAGTGGGGGTCGCAGCCTGCACTTCAGGGCAGTCAGGTCTGTGAACCCGAGATGGGATATGAGGGCGTAGGGGTGCGGATGGAATTCTGACCAGGGGCGGCCACTGGAGATGGAGTGGTGTGTGTGGAGATAGCCCTCCAATTTTCAGGCCATTCCAGTAAGGGGAGGTGGTGGTCCCTTTGGAGGGTACTGCAGATCTGTCCCGCCGGGTTACTGTAGCGCCCAGAGGAGGACCGAAAGTAGCCACAAAGGGAAGTTTCAGCCCCAATGGAGTTTTGGGATGAAACCACCACGAATGGTTCGGGGACAGGGAGGGGAACAACTTATGTGAAGAGGTTGTGGTCGATCGGAGAAGGAACGGGGGTGCACACGGGTGTCCAAGGCGACTCTGATCACAGGCGAGTCTGTCCAGGGAGCAGCCTGCGCGACGAAAGTGTCTACAAAGACAACTTCCTCTGTGATTCGAGTTTTGGGACAAGGCCGGTGGGGTTGGAAGGGGGACTTGTAGGGGAAGAAAAGTCTAGAAGAAAGCCAGACGGTTTGCCCACAGAAAGGGTTCGTACCGACGTGATCTTTGGACCCCTAGCTTGCAGGCAGAGCAGGTGCATCCGAGATTGGATTGAACGCCACCGAGCTTGACGTCGTCTCGCCGCTTGGATCTCTCTCCGACATGGGATGAAGAGACTCGCTTCACAGCACGATCCTCACCTCACCAGGACCTCCTTCTCAAGGGAGTCGCACCCAGGAGTTGGAGATGGAGGAAGAAGAAGATGGGGGATAGGGGAAGAGAGGGGCGTCGCACCCCTTGGGGAAGGATGGAGAAGGTCGCCCTCTCCTTGGTGGTGGCTGCGCACAAGGTTTCTCACAAATTAATTCTTCATTATCTTTCAAAGGAAAAAATACAAGGTTTATATATGGGGAGGGGAGGTGCTAGGGTTGAAACCCTAGCCAAGAGGGAGGGGAGGGGGATGCGCCACATGGCATGGGGAAAAGGGGGGGCGCAACAAGGCAAGGGGGGGGGGGGCCGCACCCCTCTTCCTATAATCTAGGAGAGGGGCGGCTGCCACCTTCCAAGAGGAGGGAAAAGAGTTGGGCGCCCAAAACCCTAACCCTAGGTGGGCTAAGCAAGGGAGTGGGTGGCCAGCCCATATGGGCCAGAGATTGAACCAAAAAAAATGGCCCAATAGCCCTATCTCCTATCTAATAAGCATAAAATGGTCCAACTAAAGCCTAATTTGCTCCAAATGGCCTACAAAGGTCCACACAACTAATAAAAGTGTCCACGCAGGGACTAATCCAAGGCCCAACATGGCCTAAAGCATAAAATAACTAAAGATAGCTCTACTAGTCTGCCAAGTGGTCGCCGAGCCAAAGGGATGCCGGCATGCTCCGTGTGCTCCGTCGAGTGATGCGGCGCGTGTCCTCACCAATTCTCCCCGGGTGGGAAGAACTCGACCCCGTCGAGTAAGGGTCACGGTCGCTCAAGTAACGCTCCAGCAGGTCCGGGTCGATCCGCTCCAGCTCTCCACGTGTGATCCAGGTGTCGTCTGTCGCAGGGCGCCCTCTCCAACGCACTAGAAAGCGCTGGTAGGCTCCGCTCCTGGTCGTGGTCACCTGCTCATCCAGTATGCAATCTATATGCTCGCGTGTCTGTAAAGGGGCTGGAGGAGGTGGGCGCTCAGAAGGTGAAATGCTCTCAACAGGAGGGGTAGGCCCAAAAAGTTCGCTGGGAATCACCGCGGGATCCCGATATGCCACCAGATCTGAGACATTGAACGTCGAGCTGATCCCATAGTCGTCTGGCAGCTCAATCTCATACGCATTCGACCCTACTCGCTTCAGAACTCGGAAGGGTCCTGCACCGCGGTCCTGGAGTTTCTTCACGGCCCCCGAAGGGAACCGTTCAGGTCTAACCCTGATCTTGACGTACTTTCCCACTTGGAACTCACGGGTGCGTCGATGCGCATCAGCGAATTCCTTATAACGTGCGTTGCTGGCCTCGAGGGGGTGATGATGATGTAGACTCCGAACTAGCTGTGTTGACTTATACCTATGTGAATGCAGTGGTGGTCCTGGACATCCAAACACAGACCTAGCATGCCTATGACTCCTACATGATTGGACAACACGGGGAGGACCAGGACAACCAAAGTTGTATCTATCATGCATGGGTGTCCTACGGAATGTGGTAGACTCATGGGGACTAAATTGCCCAAACTCACTCATGACATTCCCTATATGAGACAAACCCCTATATGATGGTGGACATGCAGAAACATGGGGAAGAGACATGTGTCCCTGGCCTCCTAAGCTCGGGCATCTGGATGCCGGTAAGGTGAGGTGTTGACTAGAAGGCCTAGGTGGTGTATGATAGTGGACCTCCTCGACAAGGTGGGGAAAAGAATATGGGTCGAGAGGCTCACTAGGGAGGGGATCGAAAGGGTCAAAGAAATGATGACCCCTCCCGACAGGTCCCTTCACTATACTTGCCCATGTGCGACATTCGCCCAGGTGCAGATAATCACCTTCAGGCACTCTCATGTATGGGGCAAGGGGCTCATGAGGAAGGCAAGGAAGGCAAGGTTCCTCCCTCGGGACCGTGAAACCATAAGCGGGGATAAAATCAACCTCCACGGGTATAGGAAATAATAAAAGGACCTCGGATGTGATATGTCCTATGGTGTAGACCGAGGTAATAGACCCCAAAGCAGGGAGTGTAAAGCTATGACTATAGGGTTGGTCAGACCCTAAGGTCAACAAGTAAGTCAACTCCCATTGATAATCTAAACTCCTAAGGAAGTCCTTCACATTTTCAAGAAAGCAGAAGGACCGAAAAGTGGTGTGAAAGGAGTTAAGGGGTATTATTGGGAGGGCTGGTCCCATGGGTGTATAGCAAGGAATGGAGACATCTAGAAGTGGACCCTCCCTTAGCCAGCTAGCTAAAGACTCTCCAATGACCAGTTCACCCTCGGAAGGTAAGAATGTCTCTATATGAGGGTCTAAGGGTGAAGCCTCTCTCTCGGGAGGGGAAACGGAGTCCTCTATGATGTGGAGGGGATCACTCCCTAACTCCTCAACCTCAGTTAGGTACTCCTCAATCAACTCCTGTTCAGCCTCGTAACTCACTGGAACAAACCCAGGTGATGACAGGGAGGTGGTCAGCGTAACGCCGTCATGGAAGACAAACTCACCGGGAAGGTGAGATGGGTGTAAGGTGCAGGTCCTCCTATCCAGGTCGATGGTCGCACTTCTTTCCTCCAACCAAGTTCGCCCTAAAATGATGCATGGACCAGCAAGTGTGCTGATCTTGCACCAAGCGCCATCGAAATATTTAACGGGGCCAAACCACCGTTGAAACTCGATAAAAGCTAAACCATCACGGAGAACAATCTCCCCAGTCTTAGAGAGTGACTCAATAATGTCTTGTGAGACACAGTTAGACGACACCCTACTGATGAAGTCGATCTCCGTATGCATCCCATTAGGTAGGATGGCAGTGGACATGACAGGGCGCTGGAATGACTCGGTCATCGGTATAGGGATCGGGTCTCCCGACGACTGAGTGGTAGGGGCGACACTTAGGGGTCGTACCATAAGAGCATCGAATCGGGCCAATAGGGATGACTAATCTGACATGTGGTCTCGAGGAACCACCATGGGGTTGGCGCGGAGCTGGACATGCAAGACTCAACGAGACAAGGACAAAACTCTAACTAGACACAAACCTAACATTACAATGCAATGGTGGGTTACCTAGATGAACTAAGAGACTCAATGCAACCTAGATAACTCTAAGGCCTCAATTGCACCCTAGACAACCTAAAGACTCGAATGACCTAAGACCCCAATTTGTTAGAACAAACTGGTTCCCTAAGCTCTGATACCAAATTTGATGCGGAACGGGACTAAAAAGGACTGGACCTACTATGAAGACCAAGTGCGGCCAGCACTCACACGTGACAAGGCAAGCCGAGAGATCGACCTCCGTACTATTCCTCCGAAGAGAGGCGTCTCTCAACAAGAAACCCAAGTCCACGGCCGTCCCTATGAGGGAAACGAGTGGATCAAAGCGGCAAAGGGAGCCGACGCGCAACTATGGGAGTCTAGTCCGAGCTCGGTGCTCGACTAGGGCCACGGAATGGTGCTCTCAACTCGCAAAACCCACGGTGAATTGAATATGTAGCTAGGGTCCTACACTCGCACGCTGCATAATCGAGAGCATACTAGCAAAGCAAATGCCAAGGGAAGGAACGTCGCACGTACCTCCACGCCTAGGCGTGGGGAAGGAACCCCGGCCGAGACCAACAACCCCGATACACGTAGAAGTAATAATACACAATTGACCCAAAATGCCCACTCCTCGCAGGGAGGTAACAGGCTACAAACAGAGGAGTCGGGGCTGCCGATGCACGGGCTGACGGGCAGCACTCGGTGAAGGGGTGGGCCGCGAGGAGGTCCCGGGTAGCTCTGCGAACTGCTGAAAGAACGTCCACCTCTGGAGGGGCTGAGGTGGCAGGAGTCCCCGGTACCTTGCTGTCGTGGGGTCGCTCCTCCGGGAAGAAGAAGGATGTCGCCGATCCTCGGGGAAGCCTCTGGAGTGCGTTCGGAAGGAGGGGACAGGTTGCTGGCCAACCTGCACACGCCCGCCAAACAGCCCGGGGGCGACTCCGGTAAGCGCCCTTAATCACGTCCTGGACCTGCGAAATTCAGCGAGGGCGCTGGTGGGGATGTCCCACAGGCGCCCGTGGAAGGAGAACTGCAGTCGAGGCCGATGGTGACCGTGGCAATTCGTCAAACACCTGGCGTGCAGTCGGACTGCCTGTCTGCCCACACCGGTAGAGACCAGGAGAACAGTCGGTACGCAGGCTTCCGGACAGATTTAGGGATGGGGTTTTCTCTGGTGGGTAGCTTACAGGTAGGGCTAACAGATGACCAAGGTAGCGGGGGCGGTGCCTTGGAGGATTTGGGCGTGGGGGGGGTGGAAAGTGGGGGTCGCAGCCTGCACTTCAGGGCAGTCAGGTCTGTGAACCCGAGATGGGATATGAGGGCGTAGGGGTGCGGATGGAATTCTGACCAGGGGCGGCCACTGGAGATGGAGTGGTGTGTGTGGAGATAGCCCTCCAATTTTCAGGCCATTCCAGTAAGGGGAGGTGGTGGTCCCTTTGGAGGGTACTGCAGATCTGTCCCGCCGGGTTACTGTAGCGCCCAGAGGAGGACCGAAAGTAGCCACAAAGGGAAGTTTCAGCCCCAATGGAGTTTTGGGATGAAACCACCACGAATGGTTCGGGGACAGGGAGGGGAACAACTTATGTGAAGAGGTTGTGGTCGATCGGAGAAGGAACGGGGGTGCACACGGGTGTCCAAGGCGACTCTGATCACAGGCGAGTCTGTCCAGGGAGCAGCCTGCGCGACGAAAGTGTCTACAAAGACAACTTCCTCTGTGATTCGAGTTTTGGGACAAGGCCGGTGGGGTTGGAAGGGGGACTTGTAGGGGAAGAAAAGTCTAGAAGAAAGCCAGACGGTTTGCCCACAGAAAGGGTTCGTACCGACGTGATCTTTGGACCCCTAGCTTGCAGGCAGAGCAGGTGCATCCGAGATTGGATTGAACGCCACCGAGCTTGACGTCGTCTCGCCGCTTGGATCTCTCTCCGACATGGGATGAAGAGACTCGCTTCACAGCACGATCCTCACCTCACCAGGACCTCCTTCTCAAGGGAGTCGCACCCAGGAGTTGGAGATGGAGGAAGAAGAAGATGGGGGATAGGGGAAGAGAGGGGCGTCGCACCCCTTGGGGAAGGATGGAGAAGGTCGCCCTCTCCTTGGTGGTGGCTGCGCACAAGGTTTCTCACAAATTAATTCTTCATTATCTTTCAAAGGAAAAAATACAAGGTTTATATATGGGGAGGGGAGGTGCTAGGGTTGAAACCCTAGCCAAGAGGGAGGGGAGGGGGATGCGCCACATGGCATGGGGAAAAGGGGGGGCGCAACAAGGCAAGGGGGGGGGGGGAGGGCCGCACCCCTCTTCCTATAATCTAGGAGAGGGGCGGCTGCCACCTTCCAAGAGGAGGGAAAAGAGTTGGGCGCCCAAAACCCTAACCCTAGGTGGGCTAAGCAAGGGAGTGGGTGGCCAGCCCATATGGGCCAGAGATTGAACCAAAAAAAATGGCCCAATAGCCCTATCTCCTATCTAATAAGCATAAAATGGTCCAACTAAAGCCTAATTTGCTCCAAATGGCCTACAAAGGTCCACACAACTAATAAAAGTGTCCACGCAGGGACTAATCCAAGGCCCAACATGGCCTAAAGCATAAAATAACTAAAGATAGCTCTACTAGTCTGCCAAGTGGTCGCCGAGCCAAAGGGATGCCGGCATGCTCCGTGTGCTCCGTCGAGTGATGCGGCGCGTGTCCTCACCACTTTGTAGGAGCCCTGACAATCTTTATCTGTCGGTGCCGACTTCATCTTTATCTCATATTACATCCATCAGTAAGCTGACATCTGGCTTACCCTGACATATCATCCGTGGATTCTTGGACGAAGCAGTAGTACAGCTCTTCTTAAAGGGCTGGGAGGTCTCATCAGTCGAGTGACTGCGGCTTCATCGGCGATGTCGTCTGAATGACATCGGCACCGGGCATCAGCTTTGGCCGACAAAGGCTTTAGCCGGGTGAATGGTTGACGAGCTTCATCATTGATCTTCCACTGTTGGTCGGACCCTCTTTTCAATTGTGCTTCCACCCTTGTTCATTTTCCAGCTGATTTGTTGACACCTGGAAAATGAACAAGGGTGGAAGCACAATTGAAAAGAGGGTCTGACCAACAGTGGAAGATCAATGATGAAGCTCGTCAACCATTCACCCGGCTAAAGCCTTTGTCGGCCAAAGCTGATGCCCGGTGCCGATGTCATTCAGACAGCAGCGCCGATGAAGCCGCAGTCACTCGACTGATGAGACCTCCCAGCCCTTTAAGAAGAGATGTACTACTGCTTCGTCCAAGAATCCACGGATGATATGTCAGGGTAAGCCAGATGTCAGCTTACTGATGGATGTAATATGAGATAAAGATGAAGCCGGCACCGACAGATAAAGATTGTCAGGGCTCCTACAAAGTCAGAACAGAAGAGCAATCCTCTCCACAGATTACACACCCGGCCGAAGTCTGTCAGACTGAAGCTGATGTCCGGTCTTGTCACCGTTCGGATGACAATGCCAATGAAACATACCCGGTTTTGTCATCATTCATACGGCAATACTGATTAAACCTCAGTTCGTTCACTGATGGAACCTCAAGATGATCTCAACAAAGCTGTGTCACTACTAAAGGGGCCTCTTTCGGTTATGATAAAAGTCAATGCAAAAGTCTTAGAAGCCAAGGCAAGTGTGAGGCCTAAAAGCACCAAATGGGCCGGTCGATTGGGCTTCTGAGAATGGCGCCGGGAACCTCAACGAAGGGCCGCTGGACGCGCCGGGAGCTATGGCAAGCAAGCTGGCCACACCGACTGCCCTCCACCGAGAGCACAGAAGGATGAGACCTATATAAACATACCCCCTTTGAAAGAAAAGGGGATCGGAGGATCGGAAGCCAGACCATCGATCAAAAAAGAAAGAAAAGAGAAGAAGCCAGAGAGAGAGAGAGCCTCCTCCGCTGAAAAGAAAGAAAGAGAGAAGAGACCGATCAAGAGGGAAGAAGCTCCAGGTGGGCTTCCGGGGAGGGAGAGGAGTCAATGCTCCGCCCTCCCCCCTTGTTTTCTTTTCTTCTATTTCATGTAATAGTTTCGAATCTTATCTGGATTCATGTAATGTAGCCGAGACATCTCGGCATCTGTCTGTTCCCCTTTCCCTCACTCTCTCCCTGTAATCGGTTTGAGTATTGGAATGGTGTTTCATATGGGTTTTCTCACCATGTGTCTTCCGTGATGGGTATCGCCAAACGAATGGATATATATGTACGATGGGTTATAGTTTGAGCCTGATTTTTGCTTCTTCTGAAGCCCTATTGCCCTTCCCTGTGTTATCTGTAAACCAGTAGCATGACGATCCGATTTGCCTATTTCTTTTCTCTGCTTCGTAGCACCATTAGTGCTCACCTCGGAGCCCGGAACATACTATTCCTTGGCTGCTGGGATGAAGCCGTGCTGTGCAATGATCGAAGCTTGAGAAACTCCGGGGTTCCAAGCGTATGTGCTTCCTCCGTTGATGTCATCGAAGTCGCCTCTGGGGCCAGAGACAGCCATCTCTTGGTTCCCAGGGTGACGAATGACCATATCAAGCATGTCCCCAAGCTCTGCGTGACGATGGCGATGGACAGGGGCATTCAGACTTCGGGCTCCCAGATGCCTCTTGAACCCTAATACTCCCTTGAATTTTAGACTTGATCCAACTCAGAGTGGATGCCTTGAGTAGTTTAGAGCCCATAGAGTCCGTCAGTTCCTGCCCAAACC